>CM027873.1:45534056-45885405 GCA_016097615.1 Eucalyptus dawsonii
TACCCAATAATCAACAAATAATATAGATGGGCAAAATCATAATTCACCACAATCAAGAAGATTGACAAGTAGTCAATGCAAGTCTTACCTTTTAAATTTTGCATTTAAAGCTCTTTAAGAAATGGTCGACACGGAAAACATTCAATCGAACTCTGCTGGAGAAACTAAAGTAGAGAGATAGTACAGTAAATAAGAGATTATTGAACCGTTGATAAAGTATCAAGTAACACAACAATCTATAGAGGCGAGTCCTATAAAAATGAGGTCCACATTGAAAGAAGCTACGACGACACACCTTTCTACCACAGAAAGATGCACGGGCATTGTCATCTTAGTAGACAATTACCTCATCGATAGTCCCTTTAGAGTCAATCATCACTGACAAGACAACCCAAGCTGCAAGAAGAAGTCTTGAATTTTGATGAAACTAATCCGCAAGGTGGGACTATTCTCCTCGACGATGGCCTCCAGACACCATCCAATCTAGAAATGGGACATCGTCACACACAGCAGCATTATGGCGAATTCTTAGATTTATCTCCTCAATGTGCTGCAATTCTTCACCAGCTTTTCTACTCCTTCGGTCGACAGATGCACGCAGTGCACTAAGTCGAGATACTTGAGATGGCAACATCTAATTATAAATGCCGCTAGTTGCTCATCCTGAGTTTCAAGTCTTCTGCTTGCAAGACCTCTAACTGTGGGAGTTCAAAGTCGATGCATAGATTCCTTATGTTTTTTTAACCACGGATTTTCAAATACCTGATTTCAGGGCAGCACTTCAGCACACCCGAAATGCCGTCTCAGTTATCTTCAAACAATCGCCCACATCAAGATACCGCAGTTGAGGCACATACGCCCGATCTTCTGGAGGCATTCGTCAGTCAAATTCACATTAGTAGGTATGCCAAGAGACCTCAAGTTGAGAATTCACGTCCACTGTTGGCATATAATACGCGGAAAACATCGAGGATCTTCTGATTTTAAGGCCAACGCAAAATCGCTAGAAATAAGCGAAAAAACTGCACACGCTGAGAATTTCTTAGTTGATTCCAAGAGTCGTGACTACGTTAATGGGAGGAAATGCATAGCAAATAATCTAGTATAATGAGAATCGTAGTTCATAACGCTTCAATCGCGAGTATTTTCCGTACCTAGATTTAACTTCAAATCCAAGTGTTTATAAACAAAACCACTCAAAATAAACTCAGGCGCAAAATTAATCTTGTAGCGGTCAAGCTTCGCACGGCTTCAAGACTTGCAGCTCTTCGGAAACAAGGACGCCCGGCTCCTCTTTCCGTTTCTGTAGGGTTTCAGCCGCATCGCATGAGAAAGAGGGTCTTCTAATATATATATATATGCGTGTGTGCCCAAGGTCAAAGTTTGACCTTGGGCCCCCTACTTTAATTTCTTTTTGTTTCACGTGCAAGTCTTCACGCCAAAAAATTCCGGATAGCTTCACGGCAGAGGAGTCCTTTACGTTGACTCTGGCCCCACGGCCTATTTCCTTTCCAGAGGGAATTCGTAATTCATAAGAATTCTTTTCCCTTTTTTATTTAATATTTCCTCTATTGTAAATCCGTTGTGCAGTCCAGCAAATTACGTTTTTGCAAATGCTTAAACTTCGAGACATAATTTAACGATTATTCGCACGGCTTAACACCGATGTTTTGAGTTACTAGGTTTCATCATCCACGTTTCTCCAACGCCTCGCATTTGGACGCTCACTCTCCATAGACACCAATAGAGCTCAAGTAAATTTCTCGAGTTTCGGCTCATAGGAATGAACTTAGTCATCATGTCTATTGGGTTATACGCAGTAACAATCTTTTTAACAATAACAATACCCTTATTCAAGACATCTCGGATGAAATGGTACCTAATGTTGATATCTTATTCGTTTCTGATATTTGATTTATGCCAAATATATACACCTTGGTCATCACGAGTGGATATCTACACTTTTCTATTTCTAACCCAAGTCGAGAGCAAACTTTATAACCATATGGCCTCATTAAGCTATAAAGGTTAGTACCATGTACTCGCTTCGATCAAGACAATGTAATGTGATCTTGTATGACGCTTTCCAACTAAGCGCACCACCCGTTAGCGTAAACACGTACCATGCTAAAGATACGGAATCATCCAAGTCACCGGCGTGATCCGAATCCACAAAATCAATAGTCTCACCATTCTTGTCCCTCGGTATACTATACCCACGTCTATTGTCCTCTTCAAATATCGAGGATCCACTTGCAAACCCCACGATGAGCTTTACTAGACGCTTCATATAGTGACTAACCACGCTCACAGTTTGTGAAATATCAGGCCTAGTGCACACCATAGCATACATAATACTGCCCACGACACTAGAATAAGATCCTCCTCCTTAGTGTACGGTGATAATTTTTCTGAAAGTTTAAAGTGCTTCTCTAAAGGTGTACTTACAGATTTTGCGACTATATATTAAAACGTGCTACGATCTTCTCAATATATTTCTTTTGAGATAAATGTAAAAATCTGCAAGTCTGTCATGAAAAATCTCTATACCCAAAATTTTCTTTCCTTTTTGAATCTTTCATCTCAAATTCAGCATTTAACCGCCTATTTAGCACATCAATATCAGACATATTCTTAGCTTCTATCATTATATCATTAATATATAAAAGTAGATAAATCAAATAACCATTCTCCAATCTCCTAAAGTAAACGCAACTGTCCATCTGACTTTTTGAATAGTCTTGACTAGCCATGAAAGCATCAAAACGTTTATACCACTGCCTAGGAGATTGTTTTAGCCCATACAAAGATTTCTTTAACAAGCAAACATGATCTTCTTTACCCGGAATAGCAAATCCCTTTGCCTCATACTCATCTGCTCCTCCAACTTACCGTGAAGAAACATTTTTCATATCTAGCGTTTTAACTCTCGAGATCCTTCACTTAACTAAGACAAGTAAAACACGAATAGAAGTATGTCTTATCACAGGAGAGAACACCTTATTGTAGTCAATGGCCTCACGCTGTGTATATCCCTTCGCCACAAGTCTCGCGTTATACTCTTTGCCTCAACATCAGGAATACCCATTTCCATTTGAAGACCCATTTACTTCCGACAATCTTTGGCTCTTGGGTACTTTGACCAGCTCCCATGTCTGATTTTCGATGGAGTGATTCTATCTCTTCACTCATAGCCCCTAGCCTTGCGCGACTACCTGAACTAGCCATCACCTCGCAGTAAGACGAAGGCTCATCCGTCTCCACCTCATCACCTACAGCTTAATGCATAAGCAATATATGTATAACCATAATGTACCGAGTGATTTAATTTCCTTCTCTCTATCTACGGCTATAGTCTGCTTTGCGGCTTTGGCCGATTGTTCACTATCACCGATTTCAGAACCGCGGCTTCATCTCAGCCTTAACTCCATTACCTTTGAGGTCTCCGGAGCCTCCATTAAGCTCCACCTCACTTATGACACAATGATCTCTGTCTTCTCTATGGTTGTCTCTTAACTCCTTTGTTGAAGCATTGCGATCTCATTTAAAAATTACATCTCTCCCGATTAGAAAATCGGGTGATCCGGGGATCAGTGCGCCATGGCGATAGCCTTTCACCCCATGTGCATAACCTAGAAATATGCACTTCTTCGCCCTCGACTCAAGCTTACCATCACTCGCATTTGAGCTACGCAAGACATCCGAATATTCGTAATCCGAAATAATCAATAGGTTTTCCCGACCATACTTCCTTAGGAGTCTTCCACTCGATAACGAGATGATGGAAATCGATTAACTAGGTAAATATGACATGTTCATTGCTTCGACCCAAAATTCCTTGCCAAGTCCTACATGCGAAGCATGCATCGAGCTAGCTCAAGCAAAGTTATGTTCTTTCGTTCTGCCATGCCATTCTATTGTGGTGTTTCAGGTATTATGCAATGTCTCACAATACCTTCTTTCTCGCAGAACTCGGTAAAATCTTTACCACAGAACTCCATGCCATTATCGGTTCTCAGGCACTTGATTTGTTTATCTGACTGCTTCTCAATCAATAACTTAAATTTCTTGAATCGATCAAACACTTCATATTTATGCTTTAGAAAGTATACCCATACATTCCTCTCGAATAATCGTCGATAAAATGTCAAGATATATTGGCACACTCCTTTCAAAAGAACTGAAGACAGCTCCCGTACATCCGAGTGAATATATTTAACTAGTCGTTTGGTCGAATGAATAGCTGTAGTAAACTTAATTCGGTGTTGCTTCCCATAAATGCAGTGCTCACATAAGTCCAGCTTTCCTGTCTTCTAACCCTTCAACAACCCCCTTTCACTCAGCATCGTCATACCTGCCTCATTCATGTGCCCCAAATGCATATACCATAATTGAGTCAAGTTAGAGTCGACATACCTGATGAAACCGGCAGCTGTTCCTAAGCAGTTTCTCAGTAGATGATAGAGAGTATTCACTTTCTTCCCCTTCATCATTGTCATAATACTCGAGAGATCTTCGCAGACTCCACCTTCAGCGAGTGTACTTACACCCAATGTCATCGTAGTGTTCCCAAAGAAATAAGGTTTTTCTGAGCTCCGGTACATGCTTCACATCTCACAATGTGCGAACCACCCCATCGTGCATTCAGATCCGAATTGTCCCTATCCCCATAGTCTTATGGACTGCATTATTCCCCAAAAGAACTCTACCACCATTTCCAGCTTTGTAAGTAGTAAACCAGTTCTTATGAGGCATCATATGATAAGAACACTCCAAATCTAGCACCATTGTCTCCGACGAAGTAGCAGTCACCCATAAGACAGCTTCTGCATCCCTATTGCTCCCATCAGCAATGTTTGCAACATTGCTTGTAGCATTTTGCTTATCAACTTTATTTATCAACTTTGGACAATCTCTCCTGATGTGCTCCTCCTCATGACACTTAAAGCACTTCACACGTCCTTTGGACTTTCTATTGCGTGATTTCGATCTGCTTTTTCTACGCTGCTCTTAGGTTCCGATATTGTTCTATACCCCAAACCGTCGCGTGCTTGCACGTCCTTTGCTAGACTGTCATCTCGCAACTTTTCTACCACTCCCAGAGAATAAGGTGGACTTTACCTCCTAAGAGGTAATAGTAGTACGCTCCTGTCTTACCGCTGAATCGAGAAAGTGCTCCCATGACTGGTAAAGAGGCTAACAACATCATGCCATGTTCTTCATCATCAACTATTTTACTGCGTTATTCAGATCCAACATGAGTTTATTAAATTCATTTAGGTGTGTTTTGATAGACGTACCTTCAGTATATCTAAACTGAAACATCTTCTTCAACATGTACAAGCAATTGTTCAAACCTTTCTTCACATAGAGTGCTTGAAGTTTTGCCCATAATATGGCATCCTTCTCCTTAGCAACCTCTATTAAGACCTCATCCGTCAAATTTAATAGGATTATACTCTTTGCTTATTCAATAAGCTCACCATCGAAGCTTTTATTATAATCGGCATCTCATCTTCACCATCTAAGACCTAACCAAACTTTGTGTTGTCAATAATGCCTGCATCATGATGCTCCATGACACAAAGTTGTTGCTCCCATTAAACTTCTCATTCTCAGATTTCCTCTCAGACATAATTGCAATAACAGAATTTCTAGATAATAATCAGATAAGCAAAAGCTCCAAATTACAATAAAAATCTAACTAGATACCAATTGTTAGGATATAACACGCGAAATGAGAATCTTGCAATTTATGCCAACGCAAAATCGCTAGGAGAAATAAAAGAGGAAAATCAGGACACCGAAATTTACGTGGTTCATTCATAGCTTATGGGTACCTACATCCATGGGGAGAGCCAGCAGCGAAATAATCCACTATAATCGCGGAGAATCAGCCATAATTTCAATCAAGCCAAGTGTTTTCCACACCTGGGGATTTAACTTAAAAACCCAAAGTGTTTATAAATAAATAACTCACTTAATAAACTCACAGCACAAAATTAATCTTGCGCGTTCGCTTCGCACCGCTTCAAAGACTTGCAGCTCTTCGGAAGCATGGACGCCCGGCTCCTCTTTCCGTTTCGTAGGGTTTCAGCCACATCGCACGAGAAAGAGGGTCTTCTGATATATATAAGGCGTGTGCCCAAGGTCAAAGTTTGACCTTGGGCCCCACCACTTTAATTTTTTTGTTTCACGTGCAAGTCTTCACGCCAAAAAGAATTCGGATAGCTTCACGGCAGAGAGTCCTTTACGTTGACTCTGGCCCCACGGCCATATTTCCTTTTCCAGAGGGAATTCGTAACTATAGTATTCTTTTCCTTTTTTTTATTTAATATTTCCTCTATTGTAAATTAGATATGCGGTTCAGCAAATCGTGATTGCAAACGGCCAAACTCGGACATATAATTTAACAACCACTTAGCATCAGTTTCATTTGGCATCATCCTTCCAGAGGTTCATCTTCCCCATTTTGATCGCTTTAGGAAGGGACATTGTCTCATGGAGTTATACAATGTCGTCATCGTGAGATTGGAGCAGTGATTGACATAAACGAAAGTTAGACTGTAAAAATCTTTACATATTACGCTCATGTCGCGATCCGTGAGGAAATGTAGTTACCAAATCTAAGTCCTCGATGCCCTAGCACAATCTTCCAAATCCCATCGAACGAAAACCCCAAGGTGCGCGACAGAGCGAGCCTCTTCAGCGGGGCCAAGGAGACCAAGTGAGGTCTGTTCATTGCCTCAACTTAAATTCCATCAGAGACGGGCTATTCACTAACGGAACCACAAGAGAATTTTCAGTGAGAAACCGATTACCCGGAACATCGATTCACGACAGCCTCTGCAGCGTCCGCGACGGGCTGAGATACCGTCATCCGTGACCCGAGCCTCACGATTCCGCCTGGATAGCTTATGTCGAGCTCTTCCAGCATGGAAAAGCACTCCGCGATTGAAACCAAGTCGTCAACCCCTGAAAACCCGACATTGGACAGCACCAAGACCCTCAAAGCCCCGATCTTGGACCCCATCTCGCGCAACCCATCGAAGCGGAGGGACTTCTAATTGGAGAGGTCGAGGCGATCGAGGCAGTCGAGGGGCAACGAGAACTGGGCGATCTGGAGGAGGACGGAGGACAGATCGCCGAGGAACGAGCTGAGGTTGACAGACTTTAGGGACGTGAAGCGCCAGAGGAGGGAGCCGAGGCGCAGGGTCACTCGGTTGGTGATGGAGAGGCAGGTGCGGACGGTGTTGGAGATGTATGGGAATTGCTTGTAGACGGAGGAGACGGACTCGAGGTCTGCGGTGGAGACCAAGCGGCGGAGGACGGCCTCCCAGCACAGTGGGGGCAGGTCGGTTTTTCTCTCTTTTGCTCCGCCATCGTCAGTCGTGCTCTGCTTCGGCTTGCTATCCCCTTTCCTAGCTAGGGTCTACCATATAGGGTGTCATATCACATCAACATTTGGTCGGCTAGATAAAAATCTGAATGGGGTAACTTTTATCCAGTCCGGCAATTGAAATTTTGATGTTTGGCATCCAAGGTTGAACTTTGTATGGGCGAAACAAGGTGGATCTTCATTTAAAGTACAAATTTCAAGATCATAAAATAACCTGTTAATCTAATTGTATGCATCAAAGAACACTTGCATTAACATTTGGATTTTGTAGAGATCCGTTAAATAATTGATGGTATCATGAAATCCAATTTGCACAGAGCATGTCTCACAACTTTAATCGCCACACCTGAGTTTGTCGATCATTGGTTAGATGAAATATGGCTTGAACGTTGCATAACATAATGATGTCGACAATCTAAATGGACCTCAAATCATGGGGAAATCCTTTGGAGGGACGGACCTGGTTTAATTGAGTAGGCACTAATGCTACCCAAAACACATATATCCTAAGCCGTCAAGTCAAGTTGGTTTTCTTTTTCTTCTAGGACTTACCGATATTGCAATGTTATTTGCTATCAAATAAACTAGTAACTTCATCCACGTTCTCACATATTATTTATTTATAAATTTGATTTTTAAAGTTAGTAATCTGGCTTAGTTTTTTTTTTTTTTTAGCTTTATCTTTTATACAAATGACATCGTGTTTTATATTTATAAGATATTTCTCTTTCGAGGAATGCTCACGCTTTAGCAGCTCCATCCAAGCCTATATTTTACCTTAAACCTTCCTCCAACATGAAAGGCGTTGGACCTCATTAGGGAAGATAGTAGAATAATTGCAAGTTATAATAATATGAATCGGCATTTGTTAATGACTATCCTCCGATATACTTGGTTTTTGATTTTCAAGGTATCGATTGTGCATAACTACGAGCATAACTAATGTATTTAAATCTATAAAATTTGCTTTTGACCAAAAAAAAAAAACTATAAAATTTGCTTAAATTGATTACTTAACAAGTGTCCAAACACTCGTCAATGAAATCTTATGAATAATTATAGTAGAATTACACTTGAGATTTTCAGATTCTAATTCCATGTTAAGAATTATATTATATTTCTTGTCTTGATGCTGTCTTTTATAAGATGGCGGCCTCTGATGCATCCATGCTATCTGCCCTACCAAGATTGATTATAATACTAAGTACAATATGATCAATCAATACTCCCTAAAAGGTCATTTTTTTTATGGCAAGAAAATCATTTAAAATGAGCATGTCCTTAAAATCATTCTCATTTCTCACTAACGTATATGAACAAAGTAACGTGCATATGTTGCACATGTGACGCATGCTTTGGAAATATTAAACAAGTGAGAAGGGAAGAAGAAGAAGAAGAAGAAGAAGAGGAAGAAGAAGAAGACAATGAAACCCAATCTGACCTGAAAAACTACCTTGAACTGAATGAGACTTGAATTGAAAATTTTGGGTCAGTTTGGGTCGGGTCAGGTCCAGTCTATCCAGGTTAGATAATTTTGGCACCCCTAAATGTTGTATTGCACAAGAATGCAGTACTTTGCTAGTGCAAAGCATGGTGCATTGCATAGTGCAAAGTTTTCCATTGCATTGAGCAGTGGACTGATTAACATTACCAAACTCTGACTTGGTAGGCCTGTTTTTGGCCCACCCAATTTTTGTCCCATACTTGCCCAGCTTTAGCCCATGCCGCGGCTAATTGTTGGCTTTCCAGGGCCAATTCTGGGTGGTGCTGGGCTTTGCTAGGCCAGTTTTTGGCCCATCGAGTCCTTGGACTTGCTTTTCGGCTGACTTTCGGCTTGCTTGAATTTGCTTGGTCAGTTTCGGCCTTGCTTGCCCAGTTTTTTGCCTTGGTTCCGGGTCCATGCACAGGCCAGTTCTAGCCTTGTTCGGCCAGTTTGTGACCCATGCTTGGCCGATGCTTCGCCAGTTCCACCGAAGACAACTGTTACAGCAAGCACACTGTCCATACAATGAAATCCAACCAGCGTAATCGATGGCGCTTACACCAAACCCAACTGAAATGCCGTGTTCTGCGAGCGCAAGCGCATGAGTTCTGTATTGCACTGTGCAATGGACTAATTGGGATGGCAAAAGCTTGGCTAGTTTTTTCCCCATGCTTAAGCCAATGTTGGCCCGTTTCACGAAAAACACAGGCAATACGCTCAAATTCAAATTAACAAAATAGATAAAAGTTTACCACCAAGAAACCGCAATGCAGTGCTTTGCAAAGCCCATTGCAAAAGTTCCCCCATTGGACTCTGCAATGGATGATTAGCATGGCCCATGCTCGGCCAGTTCCACAATCGCTACATCGATATTCCAACCTGAAAAATAGAGTAGAGCTTATAACCAACAAAACCGGTTCCATCAAACATGAATGGTCAATATATTGCATTGACAGAGTAGAGCTTACAATCAATTCAAGCTTATGATAACGTAATTACAAGTTTGACCACTGGCACAATCAGTTCAGTCACATACTCTTATCACAACCCTAAAAGGCCTAACACGATGTACCCACGTAAAAACCATCTATGACAGCCCCAACCAGCCATTCACACCCAAACAGACACCACCACTAACAACGTGATCGCAGATAAAAAACATCCTAAGCTTCAATCCGCCACTTACAGATCCTTTGCTGATCTAGATAAACCCATGCTCGTCAATTGAGGAAACACCAATACCAGGAAAACAGAGGCAGTGAACCACGAGGCCATGAAATAGTCAGCCCCGGAGTAAAGCTCTCTCTCCTTCTGCTTTGCCAAAATTCAGCTTTCTCTGACTTCGTCCTTCGCAAAAGCCACAATTACAGCACAAGCACAAAAATGCACATTGTTTACTTACAGCCCCAGATCGAAAATAGTTTCAAGCCCCAAATCTCCAAAAATGGGCACGTTGTTGTCAGGAGGCGCTTTTCACTGCCGGGGATGATTTGGGATTATTTCAGGTAAGTACCACTCTAAGGGCTTATTTGGTAATCGATCAAACAATGATTATTTATGCTCTTTTTGTATTCCCTAAAAAAAAAAAAAAAATTCTGTTAGGCAACGTATTTGTTCACTTAATAAATTTGGAATAGAATTAAAAAATATAAAAAAAGTTACTTTTTTTTCCCAAAACAACTCCAGAATCAAGCCCAAACCATTTTCTTTTTCTCTCTTTTCTTTTCTTTCTCTTTCTCTTCCTCTTCTTCTTCCTTTAACCAATTGCTAGCAATGGCCATGGTCAGCAACCAGATAGAGGAGGGCGGGTGAGGCTCTCTCGAGGATTGCGACCTCGCCGATGCTTGTCTCTGGTTAGTTGTTGACCATCGCCATGATTGGCAATCAGCTAGAGAAGGAGGAAGAAGAAGAGAAGGAAAAAAGAAAAAAGAGAGACAAATATAATAATTTTTAAAAATTAAAAGAAATTCTAAGTCATAAAAATTTGAGGGTTAGATCAAACGTATTTCTATTTTAATAGAAATTTTGTACAATTACCAAATACTTTCGAATGCTCATAAACTTGTCTAGGGAGTAGAATAAATAAACTATTTATGAATATAAATTATTTCAAAAACAGAATAGTTATAAAGTGCATCTTAAGCTCATTTTAGAAAATAAGTTCAATTTTGGGGAATTTTTTAAAGTTTTCTTAAAGTAAAAATCATAGGATATGTTTTATCCTTAAAGAAAGGATAAGACAAGGCAATGCTCGGTGAAATGACCAAGTCAAATGGTACTGACCATGAAGAGATAATTGGAGAAGAGGAAAAATTTCAGCAAGCTATCAGCTAACCCTTGCGTCCATTATTGGATGCCACTTATCATACCATTAAGCTTTTGATGACCCGTCACCAGCGATTTACTCAACGAATTTACTCAATCAATCAAACATTTCAAAATAATATCACGTTCAAATTTTGCCACTTGCACAATGACGCACAGATGATTGCACGCATCTGAAGCATCGAGCTTATTTTACATTCAAAATAATAACAAAACAATGCATAACCACACTCGAAATATACCATCAGGGTACTCACGACCACACATCTCACATGTCCTCCTGCACTTGCACCTGGACATATTTATTTGGAACAATCACAAGACACGCACAAAAGGAACAAATAACACAGCATTCCATACTTGCTAAAGACCACGTCTTGGCAATGCACACAGACAACGAATTTCTTCTGTAGAGCCGCTGTTTCCATCCGATTTGAATGATTATATGCTCCACTAGATCACCTGTCTGGACATATCAAGCTGGACTTGTGGACATGCAATATTCATGCCCATCTAGATTGCCGTTGCTGGTGCCATGGCACGCTGCAACAAAAATCACAATCCTCAGCTTCCAAATCCATTATAAGAGTTTATGATAAGACACCATCTAAGTTTGACGTCAAAGCTCTTGGATTCAATTGATCAAAACCACCAACACCAAAGCATGAATGGTAGCGTCTTACAGAAACCTTCTCTGTTGCAAGCAACCATTCTTATACTAAGTACATGTACAAAAAGAAGAAAGGGAAAAGTAACTGAAAATGTCATTTTGCGATGCAGTTCTGGGGAAGTTTGAGGGAGACACACTCGTCTAAACATTAACCCGACTAACTCTATGTGAAAATTTAGAGCGTCCTTTTAAATTTGCTTTCACTAGCATTTGGTAAGAAGTGAAAAGTAACTCAATGGTCATCTTTGTTGGTTAAATATAGGCTTGTATTGAGATTAGTTTCGTAAATATTCAGGCTAACTGACCAACACATATTTCTTTTAGCTTTAATTGCATAGGCGCTTTCTTAATTGCGTTGAACACCATCTGTATATAACCCAAGAAAAATTACAGGTATAGGAAGCCATAGGTATTACTAAGGAAACAAGAACAACAACGACAAAAAGCTCAAGTAGCAGCAAAATTTCGGCTTGGTGGCCCTCTTCCTAGCTAGTGTTTACACATAGCCGCGGTGGGCTGGATAAAATTTCAGATATTGTAATTTTTATCTTGTCCGATACTTAAAATTTGGATGTTTGGCATCGAATGTTAGACTTGGTATAGGCCGAACGAGATGGACCAGAGTACATTTCAAGCTCATAAAATAACTCGTTAATCTAATTGTATGCAACAACCAAGACATCCATTGAAATTTGGATTTAATGTGATGTGCGTTAAACAATCGATATTGTCACCAAAGCCAATTTGTACAAAGCATGTCCCACAACTTTAATCACCACACTCGAATTCGTTGACTATTGATTCAATGAAATACGGTTTGAGTGCTGCATGACTGAATGCGTGTTGACAATCTAAAGGGACCTTGAATCGTGGGGAAATCCTCTGGAGGGGTGGTTTAATTGAGTCGGCACTGATAATGTTCCTAGTCAGCAATCTTATCTTTTGTATCTAATTTAAGATATTGTTCATATCGTCCCGTATTTTCTCTGCTTGCCTTAAGCATCCTCAATCATCCCTAATTTAGGGCTCTTGTAATATCTTTATATACAGTCTGTACAAGAGAAATCATAAGACAATATACAGAAACTACGATTTCTTCATGGTATCATAGTTGCATTTGGTGTAATCCGCCTTATGATGCTCAATTCTCCTTCTCTCATTCTTCATCGACTTTCTTCTTCCCAAAGAAAATGTCGACAGGCTCTAATCCATCATCTCAGTCATCTTCATCTATGGCATCTCCTCACTCATGATCTCAAACATATCCAACTTGATACCCATCAAATTGAATAGCTCGAACTATCTTCTTTGGTGTTCTCTTTTTGAACCAATTCTCAAAGGTCACAACCTCATGTCTTACATTGATGGAACCTCCCAAGCGCCTGCTTCAACTAACGAAAATTACAAGACATGGATCGAAAAAGATCATATGCTACTCTCTTGGATCAACACTACTCGTTTGAATCTACACTTCCATGTGTAGTTGGCGCTACATCTGCAAGAGCCACGTGGGATGTCCTCGCTCGTCGCTATGCCTCTCTCACTCATGCTCATGTAATGTCTCTAAAAAGACAAATACATCACCTCAAGAAGGGCAACCTCACCATGCAAGAATATCTCCAACAATTCAAAACTTTAGCTAATAAACTCACAATTTGTGGATCTCCAGTAAGTGATGATGATCTCCTAATTTGCATTCTCAATGGATTACCTGCTGCTTACTGCTCCTTTGCATCCTCTATTCATGTTCATGCTCATCAAACTTCCATCACTATTGAAGATTTACACAATCTCCTACTCTCTAAAGAATTGAACATCACCGATGATTCATTATCCAAAACGACTACGCCTTCGTTGCAAATTGGCACCCTCAAACTCTTTCTCCTGGGCAGCACTCATTCACACCTCGTCACTATAGGGGTGGCACTGGTTATAAGGGACGCAGCAGGGGTCATTCTAATCAAGCCAAACTTCTCCCTACTCCATCATTTCGACCTCAAGGTCGTCAACTAAATACTAGTCGGTTGATCTATAAGATCTGCAACAAACATGGCCATAGTGCCATCGACTGCTATCATCGCATGAACTATGCATACCACGGTCACAATCCTCCTAAAAAACTTTCGGCCATGGCTATTGCACCACCTACTAACGATGACACTTGGTATATTGATACTGGTGCCAACCATCATATTACAGCTGATCTGGGTAATCTCTCCATCTCCGCTCCCTATAGTGGTTCTGATGAAGTTTAGGTTGGAAATGGCCAAGGTCATGTTGGTTCCACTTCTCTCTTACATCCCGCTTCCTCCATGCATTTAACTAATATATTCCGTTGTCCTTTAACATCTACCAATTTAATTTTAGTTAGTCATTTTGCTAAAGACAATAATTGCTATTTTCTATTTGATGATTCTCAATTTTTTCTGAAGGACAAGTTAACAAAGCAAATTTTGCACCATAGGTGGACTGAGAATGGGCTTTATCCTATGCGGTTCCCCAAACCTTGCTTCAAACCTCAAGTTTCATTTTCTTCCCGCATCAACTCCTCCATCGGGCATCATCGTCTTGGTCACCCTTCGCAGCTATTCAACATCTTATTTTTAAATAGCTTCAAATATCAAATAAGCGTGACAACTCTCTGTGTTTTGCATGTCAGTTAAGCAAAAGTTGCAAGTTACCATTTTCGTTGTCTCACATGCGCATTCAATTTCCACTTGAACTGATTCATTGTGATGTATGGGGACCAGCCCCACTTGAACGATTCATTGTGATGTATGGGGACCAGCCCCAGTGTCTTCTATTTTAAAATTCTCTTATTATGTACTGTTTGTTGATGACTTCTCTCGTTACAGTTGGATATTTCTTATGCGCCATAAATCTGATTTTTACGAAATTTTTATGGCTTTCAAACTGCAAGTTGAAAATCAATTTAACCATCGAATTAAATTCTTCCGCTCCGATGTTAGTGGCGAATTCACTAGTGATGCACTTGAATCTTATTTTCATACTCATGGCATTTGTCATCAATTTTCCTGCCCACATACACCTAAACAAAATGGTGTCGTTGAGCGAAAATATTGTCACGTGGTTGAAACTGGTCTCACCCTTCTGGCTCAAGCTGGTATGCCCTCTCGCTTTTGGTTTGAAGCCTTCAATACAACTGTATATCTCATCAACCGCATGTCTATTATTTCTTAAATTTCCCCATATCAGCAATTGTTTCAACAAATTCCTAATTATTCTCATTTACGAGCCTTTAGATGCCTTTGTTATCCTTGGCTCCGTCCCTATTGTTCTAACAAATTGGAGTTCCGCTCCTCTTCGTGTTGTTTTCTAGGCTATAGTACCTCTCATAAAGGGTATCGCTGTTATGACATGCAAAGTCACCGAATTTACATATCTTGTCACGTCAAATTTGATGAATTTGTTTACCCATTTATCACAAACTCTAACTCTCCAAAATCTCCTACCACTTTACCCTCATTTGGTCCTATCTCCATCTGGCTACCATCAACCTTTGCCCCCACGGATACCACATGGATTGAGCCCACCATTAGCCCCATCGACGGTGTTGCCTCTGTTTCACTAACTATAGATGAACCCAAATCTCATCCTTTACCTTCCTCTATACCACTTACCACCATACCACCCCTCCCCCACCACCTCCCACCCGCACTCATCCCATGATCACATGTTCTCAACATGTTATTTTCAAACCAAAAACCTTTACTTCTCGTTATCCTATTGCTTTATCTTCTTCTCTTCCCTTGGAGCCGACGTGCTACACTCAAGCTTCCAAATCACTTGAATGGCGAAAAGCTATGGATGAGGGATTTAATTCCTTACAAGAACAACACATTTAGTCCCTTATGCCATTTAATCCAACCATGAACGTTGTTGGCTGCAAATGGGTTTATTGGATAAAACAAAACCCAGACGGCACCATCAATCGCTACAAAGCTCGCTCGTAGTGAAAGGATTTCACCAACAACCCGGCATTGACTTTGTGGACACTTTTAGTCCTGTTGTAAAGCATACTACTATTCGGGTCATTCTCACATTGGCAGTCACTTATGGATGGGCGATTCAACAACTTGATGTCGAATGTGCATTTTTACATGGTGATCTCCAAGAAACTGTATATATGGCTCAACCACCAGGCTATGTTGATCTTGTTGCTCCTCATTCTGTTTGCTTAATGCACAAATCCATCTATGGTCTACGGTAAGCACCTCGCGCTTTGTTTGAAAAATTCACAGCTCGGCTAGAAGACATTGGTTTTTCAGCCACTATCTCGGATCCATCCCTCTTCATTTACAATCATGGCTCTACCATTATCTATCTCTTATCATATGTTGACGACATTATTTTAATAAGAAATGATTCCAAAGCTATGTCTGCTATCGTTGAGGAACTTTGCCACTCATTCAAGGTGAAGGACTTAGGCCCTTTGACTTATTTCTTGGGCATTCAGCTTGTTCGACGAAGCCCCCATCATATCTTCCTTAATCAGGCAAAGTATATTCATGACCTCTTATATCGCACTAATATGCTGGACTGCAAGCCTGTTTCTAGCCCGGCTACCTCGAATAAACTCGGTCATTCAAGCAGTGACTTTGTCTCAGATCCTACACTATATAGGAGTGTTGTTGGAGCACTTCAATATGTTATCTCAGTCGTCCTGACGTTAGCTATGCTATTAATCAGACTTGTTAATTTCTCAAAGCACTCAAAGAACACCATTGGTGTGCTGTAAAGCATATCCTTCGCTATTTGAAAGGGACAATCTCTTATGGCATGTAGATTCAGCCTGGTCTTATTTCTTTACATGCCTATTGTGACGCTGGCTGGGCTGGCAGTCTCGATGATCGTCGCTCTACTAGTGGTTATTGTTTATTTCTCGAGGCCAACCCTGTTTCTTGGAGTGCAAAGAAGCAACCTATTGTTGCATGTTCTTCTACAGAGGCCGAGTATCATTGTCTTGCTCAAACAACTACTGAAATTCAATGGCTCCTCTCTCTTCTTCGAGAATTATGAATCTCGCTCCCATGCGCTCTCGTATTGTGGTGCGACAATATCTCTGCCATTGCTCTAACTCAGAATCTAGTTTTTCATAGTCGCACTAAACACATTGAAATATATTATCATTATGTTCATGAATTGGTGGGTCGCCAATTACTTGACATCCATTACATCAACACTTGTGATCAAATCGTGGACATCTTCACCAAAGGACTGTCATCAGTACGGGTTCATCTTTTATGATCCAAGCTTCACATTGTCGACAATGCTTCGCTTGCGGGAGGGTGATAACGTTCCTAGTTAGCAATCTAATCTTTTGTATCTAATTTAAGATATTGTTGATATTGTTCCCGTATTTGCAGTGCTTCCGCATCAACTTGTGGCAACTAGCAGCATGCTTTGTGTACTTTGTTGAAAAGTAGTTCACTCTGATGTTGAAACTAGTTTCCAGGGAAAGAATGTGACAGTTCCGGGTAGACCGTCCTCAAACCTAACAACCAGCACAGTCCGACACAGGTAAATAAACGAGTGGAAGAAAAAGGGAAAGCCGGTAAATACCTTTGCCAAGATGGGAGATTAAGCATGGTGTACGCCAGTTTAATCTTGTTGCCAATCCCGAACAAGGATTTGAATTCCAAAGCTGCCTTCCTTACGGCCAAGGATTCCCTCGGATGCTGCCAGGCCCATTCAAACTGTGGTTTTTGCGGTCGAAATTAAAACGCATCAAGCAAGAACATGACATCGACCCATATGGTGACTACAGCTAGAGCTCCATTCAAAGGCAAGACCACAACAGCAAAATCAAACGTTTTGGCAGTTACACTACAAAAGTGCACGAAAACTATGGACCAACGACCCAATTTGAGTCACTATCATGAGAAGAAACAGGGTGAACTTAGACTCTGCAATTGTTTTAACTTTTGCAAGTCTAGACCTGCATATTAAGAGGATTTCTCGACTCGAAAACTACAGATAAATCGTGACTCGTTCGCGACGACTCAATTCATGAAAACAGTCTGAGAAAGCGATCGATTGACTCGTGCTCTGCAGAACGAACTTCGAAAAAATTGCTATTGAAATTGTTCTTTCAATTTCCAAACCTGAAGAGCGGAGACATGGGAGGGGAAGCCGTAGATGTAGAAGACCATCTCCCAAGGTCGCTTTTGCTTGGTCCTCCACGCTCCGCACATCAATTCCCCGTTGTGTTGCCTGATTCACCGTCTAGGGTTCACCGTGAACCCGTTCGAGATAGACACGTAAATCATGCCGCCGGTTTCAAGATCAGCCGTCGACAAGAGATGCGTAAGAGAGCCAAATCCGTCACCAGATCACGATCGGCAACGGGAAGTGAACGTTGATCGGAGCTCAAACAAGGAAGGGGAGGAGGGAGGAGAGATGGTTACCTGATGTAGGTTTGACCCTTGTGGCGAGGGCTGAGGGAGACCAAGAGGTAGCACGTAATGAACTTTCCATTCCCATCTCCATCTCCAACTCATTTTCCTCCTCCTCCTCCTTCTTTGATCTCCGTCGTGGAGATTTCGGACCCGACAAAAAAGCAAAAGATGGGGAGAGAGACAGACAGAGACAGAGGGGACAACCTGCGCTTCGGAACGGCAGATGGGTTCAAACTGAACTTGTCATGCCACGATCCTTGGGCACACACGCATCCTTCTACTTGGTCGATTTTAGAATGCGATATCCTAGGACTATGTATCGCCGATCCTTTCATTTATTAAGCACATGCGGAAGCAATTATAAATCCCCAGACAATAAAACAATGGGATAGAAATGCAGGCCATATTTTTCATATTGAAATCTACAACCAAACCTTTATACATGGTATTAGACAGAGCACTTCACAAAAATATTCACAACTTCAAAGTCTCACTCTATCTACACATATACAAAGGGTTCAACAAAAGATGGGATTTCAATCCTCATCTGGGTCATACTCAGGATCATCCTGATCCTCTTCTGACTTTTCTTCACTGAGCTCACATCCTTCAAGCTCTTCATCATTTTTCGGCTCATCGTCTTCTTCTGGTTCCTCCTCCACAGGTTCATCTATAGGCCTGAAATGTTGTCCCATAATCGGGATGAGACTACGTCTCAGCAAGTTCTACCCCACTAAGACTCGATTAAGAAACCAATACGCTAACCGGGCTACCTATGCACACACGGGTTAGAGGACTTACCTTGGCCTCAGATTCCACCTGCATATTAGCACAGATCAAATAGGCATCCAAGCAATCACATCACTGATCGAAGCATCGATCAAATTGACTCAGTTGATCACACGCCAACAGGACCACTCACAGTCATTTCCATTCAATCAATCAATTCACAACATCATATCCAAATAATGATCAAACGACCTAGTTAATTACATGTCAGCCGGACCATTTCTAGGTCATCTCACTCCACACTATATAATCTCCAATAGTATACTTAGTCACAGAGCTACATTAATGCTCTTGGGCGTCGTTTTCACCAACATGATGTACAATAAACACTTTATGTGCATGCTCTTAGGCATTCCAATTACTTTCAGCCACACAGGCACGATACTTAACACACAGAAGTACGGCCACACAGGCACGATCTACGCCACAAGGAGATGTTCTACGCCACATAGGCATGATCAATTATCGCCACACAGGCTTGATCAATATTCAACAATTTACGTGCATTCTCTAAGGCATCCTACGTGCCAAAGCGATGTAATAGTCGCCGAGCCACGTCACACAGCATTTATTTTCATCTTTTATCATACTCGATAAAATATCGTATGTGGGCAGACGGCTGGCCTTAGCTAAAATATAATATTTTTCTTTCAATAACTCCCACATTTTCTATAGTCCATTCAACTATTTTTGGCATTATTAACCGATGCCCGGTTATTTTTCAATTAATAACCAACCTTATTCAATTTAGGAATAAATCCCAAATTCATAGATAATTCAATTCAACAAAAAATAAGGCTCAATTAAATGAATGGACTGCGCCACGACAATCAGCATAAAATTCCGGTCGTCGGCCATCTCAACCTTAATTTCCGAAATTTAATTAATTAATTAATTAATTCCAAAAATTAATAATTAACTACAATAAATCCAATTTAGCTCAAATTAGAGCTCAATTAAATAAACGAACTTCACCACAATCATCAGCATAAAATTCCTGCCACTAGCCATCCCAGTTGAATTTTCGAAAATAATTAATTAATTAAATTAATTTTGAAAAATAATATTTAATTACTAAAAATTCAAATTAGGCCCGAATTGCCAAATTGAAGCCCGATTAGGGTCGGGAAAAATCCCGAGCTACCTTCAATAAATAGTAGACCACGTCTACTTGCTAAATGCATACTCAATTTGTCTAATTCGTATCACAATTGACTAATAAACGCTAATCCATACTAATCTAAACACCTAAACCTAATTAATTAAAACTAATCAACCCATTAGTCTACTAAGCAAGGATTAGTGAGATTACTCACCAGAATTAAACGCAAGTCGGATCAATCCGACGGGGAAGACATGAGGAATGATAAACTCCAAAGCACAACTTGGGTTTGGGGCCTAGAAACGGCCCAAAACCACCCACGAGTGTGCTGGAAACCCACTCGGTGGGTTGCTGGTTTTGCTGCAAAACAGAGGGAAGTGAGTTGGTTGGGGGCGGCAAGGGGTCGGGAAGGTAGGCGGCGGCTTGGCGAGGCCAAGCGGTGGTCCACGGTGGTCGGAGGTGGTCGGATTATGGCCTGTGGTGGTTGAATCGAGCTGGACAAGGGCGGAATAGGAGCTGGGGTCGCTCGGTGAGGACGCGTGGATGGTGGAGAGGGTAGGCAGTCGTGTAGCAGCATGCGTGCGCGCGCAAGGAAGAGTGACTGGCGATGATAGCAGCTACGGCTCTAGGCAGCATCGGCTGCTGCTTCTGTTTCTGCTTCCGTCGGGGCTTCACAAGAAATAGAGAGGAGGAGAAGGAGAGCTTCGACGGTGGCTGAATGGGGGTGAGGGAGAGGTGCAGGCAAGGTGTGAGCGGCGGGCGCACGGGTGGAGTGCAGGCGGCGACAGCGAGCTGGTCCCGTCTTCGTGTGGTTGCAGTTTCTGCTTATGCTTCTGTCTTCTGTCTTCGTTCGAACAGTGAGGGAGAGAGAGAGTGTGTTGAGAGAGAGAGTAAAAGAGATAAGAGAGAAAAGAAGATCAGATAGAAAAGGTAAGTTTGAAAAGTCAAAAGTAAAGGAAAGTGAGAAGCAAAGTTGGAACCGGCAGAGGGGGGATTCCGCACAAGGGAAAAGAAAAGAGAGACAGGGAGAGAGAGAAAGAGAGAGGAGGGTTCGGCCAAAAAGGGGAGGGGAGAAAAAGAAAAGAAAAGGGTGTTTGGCCCAAAGAGGAAAAGAAATGGGAAATGGGAAGAAAGCTAAGAGAATTTCTTTAAATAGAAAATTCTCATCCCAATTTCTTTTTAATAAGCTCTATGATTTCCAAAGAAAATTCAAATTAGAGCACTTGATCCCCAAATGCGATTCCGCCCTCTTGAATTTCTCCCAATTAACTCTCACAAAAATCAATTGATGTCTCGAATATCAAATTGATTATTTTCCTTATCCAAGAATCCCTCATGCTTCTCAATTTCACCATCAGAATTAATTTCCGGTTTCAATTGAACGAAAATGGCCACATGACAACTTTTCCTAAAAAGTGTCGAGTGTCAGAAAAATCTTCTAAGACTGAATTATGGATCCTAAAATTCATTGTGACATGACAGAACCCTCAATTTCTGAAATCGGACTTGAATCGGCGGTTAATTTTCATTTGGCGCGTTTTTAGCGTAACCTAGGTTACCGGGTAGTTTTCAGAACTTTTTAAGGCAAATGACCCGTGGTTGATTTTCTTCGAACCACAATGAACCCATTTGACTCAATGGCGACTCTCGATTGTCATGAAAATCTCGAGGATTCAATTATGGACACAGGGTACCAAAACGACAGTAAAATCAAATTAGTGTCGGTTGACGAGAATTTTTCAATTTAGTGGAGTCACCCACGATCGGTCACACATCTCAGTCGAACAGACCTATCTTTGATCTTAGATCGATTTTTAACTGTGCTGCAATGGCCTCTAAAGATGAGCACGGTCGAGAAGTCGATTCTTGATTGAATTCTCAAGTTTATTGCCTTAAAATTTCTTAATTACTTATCCATACAGTCTAGTTATTTCAAGAGTGATCGACTCTAAGAATAGCCCTATAAACGCATCAACAAAATGCCTGATTAATTAAGAAGAAAACAGGTTGAGAAATTCAGGATGTCACAGAATTCGACGGTGAAGGAAAGAGATTGCGGGTGGCAGAAGGGACGACAGCAAAAGCTTGGCTATAGAAAAAGGCAGAGCGATGGAAGGGGAGGGGGGAGGGAGAGCGCGATCTAGAGTTTTCTTTGTTTTCAAAATGGGCAAAAATGGTTTTTCAATAAAGTTTTAAGGACAAAATAGACAAATTACTATTTTCATTAAATGAGCCATTCAGCATTCCTAAAGATTGACTTTCACTTGAAAGCCCCTTGAATGATGGTTGCTAAACACCTCAATTTGGGATGAAAAGACTTTGGGGCTTGAAGGAGCTTAAATGCTCATCCAAACGCACCCTTAATCAATAGCACTTTACAACAAACAGAACGGAAATGCGGAGCTCTGCGAGTGCAAAAGTTTTGCATTGCAATGTCCAGTGGACTAATTAGCTTGGCCAACCATGGCTAGTTCTTGCCCATGCTTAGCCAATGTTGTTGGCCAATTTCACGAAAAATATGGTCAATAAATCCAAATCCAACCAACAAAATTGATAAAGCTTATAACCAAAAAACCACAATGCCGTGCAAAAGTTCTCCACTGGACTTTGCTGTGGACCGATTAGCATGGCCCAGCTTGGCCAGTTCCACCAAGCACACGGTCACCACATTGATACTTTTTTTTTACCACATTGATACTTTAACCAACAAAAAAGATAAAGGAGAGATTACAACCAACAAAACCAGTTGCATCAAACAAGCATGGTCAGTGCATTTCATTGTTAGAGTAGAGATTACAATCAAATCAGACTCATGTACCTACAAGTTCGACCACTTGCACAAACAGTTCATGGACATATTCTGATCACAATCACAAAAAAAGGCCTAACACAATGTACCCACACAAACACCGGTTTCAGCGGCGGCAGGCAACCAATCATTCCCACCCAAACAGACACCACCTCCAGACAATGTTATCACATATGAAATCATCTAAGCTCCAAACCGCTACTTACAGATCCCCTGCCGATCTAGCTAAACCCATGCTCGTCAATTGAGGTAACACCGGCAGTGGGAAAAAAGAGGCAGTGAACCACAAAGCAATAAAATAATCAGGCCCCCAGGTGAAAGCTTATCTCTCTCCTGCTTTGCCAAAAGTTAGCAGCTCACTGTCTCCATCCTTTGCAAAAGCCCATGTACGACGTGCCGGGAGTGCTTATACATAATGGGATCATCAACCCGTCTGGGGAAGCCACGGTTACAGAACTACAAGCACCGAAATGCACATCGTTTGCTTGCAGCCTGAGATCGAAAATAGGCTTAAGCCCTAAATCTCCAAAAGTGGGCACGTGGTTCTCAGGAGGCGCTATTTACCGCGGGGGATGAAGGGATCATTTGGAACAACACAGTCCAATCTGGGATTGTTTCAGGCAAGTACCACTCTAATGCTCTTTTGAGAAAATGAGTTTAATTCGGGGATTTTATTTTATTCGTTTTGATTTCTTAAAGCAAAAATCATAGGATATTCTTTATTCTTAAAGAAAGTATAAGACAAAACAATGCTAGGCGAAATGACCAAGACAAATAGGACAGGGGGAGGGGGAGGGGAACTTTAGCAAGTTATTAGCCAACCATTAGTCATTTAGATGACTAATGGAGCTTGTCGAAATTTGTTTGTTGTCTTGAGAACATTATTTTGGCCCGATCAAGTTCTTCATTGCTCTTAACATAATTTCTGAAAGCCTTTTTTTGGATGCAGAGATCATCAAGAACAAGATGTCTTTCCTATTGGAGTTCTCCAAGAGGAACTTTAGCAACAATCTTCTTATTTTGAATGGATCTTTCCCTCAAAGAGCAGCATTTTCTCTCAAAAAGAGTCCACAACTGGGTGCCATTATCATACCACCAACCTATTGATCTCCCATCACCAGCGACATACTCAATGAATCTACTCATTCAATCGAACACTCAAATTCCAGTTTTGCTCTCTGCACAATGACGCACAAAAGTTTGCACACATCTGATGCATCAAGCTTATTTAACATTCAAAATAAAAACGAAATGATGCATAACCACACTCAGAAGAATACCATCAAGGGTACTCACTACTACCACACACCTCACACATATGTCCTCATGCACTGGACATCTTTATTCTGAACAATCATAAGACACGCTAGAAATAATTAACAAAGCATTCTAAACTTGCTGAAGACCCCATCTAGCAAAGCAGACAGACAATGAATTTCTTCCATAGAGCTGCTGATTCCATTCGTTTTGAATGACTATATGCTCCATTGGATCAACTATCTAGGTGCATATCAAGCTGGACTTGTGGATATGCAATCTTCATGCCCATCTAGTGTTGCCATTGCTGGTGCCATTGCACGCTGCAACAAAAATCATATTCGGGTCACTTCATACAGAAACCTATTCTACTGGAAGTAGCCGTTCATATATCAAGTACATGTACAGAAGGAAGAAAGTGAAATGTAAGAGAAAATCATGATTCGGTGATGCAGTTATTAGTAGTTTGAGAGAGACACACTCGTCAGGACATTAACCTGACTAGCTCCATGCGAGGAATTGGAGTTTATGCTTTTAAATTTGCTTCGACAATCATGGAGCAAAAAGTGAAAGGTAACTAAAAACATCATGTTTGTTTGATAAAAGCAGGCTTGTATTAGAGCAGCTTCACCGACCAAAAAAATTAGAGCAGCTTTGAATTATTCTGGCAAACAAGCCTCCGCATTTTTTCTTTTAGCTATAAACATTTAGTCACATTTCTTAATTGCCTCGAACGCCATTTGTTAATAACCCAAGCAAATTGTTAAGTATAGGAAGCTATTGCTACTGAGGGAACAACAACAACTACAACCGCTAAAAGCTCATGAAGTAGCAAAAGTCATTTCAAATATGACATTAAAAAAAAAAAAAAAAACCCAAAGCCACCGTCAAATTCACAAGATCCACCCCAAAAAAGTGAAAAACCACGAATGCACTGCAGTGCTCCATGAAGTTAGACCTTGATCTCAGAGTGGGCTGGGGATTCCCCCATCAATCAAATCTTAACAACTGCTCCATATGACAAGACATTATTGGACAAATAGAATGGGGATACCTTTTAATGTAGTGACTGATTTAATCTCATGAGCCTACGGGAACCACACACTTAAAATTTTAACTCATCTTTAGTTGGAATATGGCTTACCTGGAGCCTTCAAGGGAACTATTTCTTGCATGAAGAAAAAAACCGAGAGAACCCTGTGCCCCTCATTGGGAGTGATTCGACTCCCTCTTCAGTTGGATCGTTCCATTTTTTAGATTTAACCTTCATGCGCTTGCGAAGATCTTTGATGATTACCTCGACTGCTCTATCGAATTCCTCACGCATATCCCAAAGTTCGAGGCATTTCAACTTTGTGTGGCATCTGATGAATGGTGGCACTGCTGCAATGAATTGCATCGAGCTAGGGATAACCTTTCTAGATCCGGCAGTGCTTCCGCATCAACTTGTATAGATTCAAGTCTCTCAAATTTACTCACCCCTAAAAAGCGAAGTTCTTGAAACTTATTTGCCTCAAACTTCATGGCAATTACATCAAAGGCTTGTTCCAGTTCTAGATGCTTCAGACACATTAACTCTCCCAACCGTTGGAGTGAATCTACTGTCAATTGACTCCCCTTGAGGACCAATTTGACCATATTATCATAATGAAGTATCCACTCAGGCAAAACTCCCAAACATCCTGTCAAGTGAACCCGCTGAAGGGAATTGCCTGCTTTCCCCATATCTATTTTTGAAAGATCTATTTTCTGTCCTGGGGCAGCAATTAAACGCAATGCTACTAGACTTGGCAACTTCTCAATGGAAGCGCAAAGAAGATGCGCATCTGTACTTTCCAGCTTTGAGACACCTAACCTCTGTAAATCTGTCAGTTTCCCGAGTTCTTCTAGTAACTGGTCTCTTTCACCCTTATCTGGTTTTAGCTCTATCATGCATAACTTTTGCAATAATGTCAAGTCCCCTAATTTTGATGGAGCCTTGACACCAAGCTCTAGATCAGTATCTGCGGCTACCCCGGGCTTTGGATTAGTATCTGTGGTCCATCTTCTTTTGGATCTGGATACTAACAGATGGCAAAGTGCTGTTAGCCGCAAAATACCTTGAGGTAGTTCATCCATGAGGGTATCTTTGAGATCCAATCTCTCCAAATAAGTAAGATGTTTTATGCCTCGGGAATTTTATCTACGTTAGTACCCCTTAAACTTAGGTACCTAAGATATTTTGACTGGAGAATCTTTTGAGGAAGATATTTTGACTGGAGAATCTTTTGAGGAAATTTGCACAATAAAGCTGGAGGATGCTTTTCTTCCTCCTTGGTCAAATGTCTTTGAATATGTAGCTCCTTAAGCCTCTCAACCTCCTTCAACAGTTTTTCCAAGTAATTTCCATACACCTCTTTGAAAACATTTAGGGAGCGAAGTCGTTTGACTGATGTGCCATGATCTATCTTGCCCATAGGGCTGTGAAAGGACAGGTGCCGTACATTCTCACGCAATCTTTCTTTCGGGTCGACCACAATCATCGCGAACCCTTCATCTTTTGACCTGGAAATAATGACTTGATGCAGGAGGTTGGGAACGCGGCCAGTTTTGACCCTTCCATAACCTGTTTTCTTTCCCCGAATTACATTGTGTCGTAACAGCTTTTGCAGGGTGTCCTTTGCTTTTTCCTGGAACAGATCCTGCTCAATAGAACTTTCTGCCATCCATAGCCGCATCATGATGGAGCATCTTATGGGACGATCTATAGGGAAGATGCTCAAGTTAAAAAGATAATCACGGACATCGAGAAGTTGGTCCATGCGCAGAGTTACCATTTTTCCATTTGGGCCAACTTCATGCCATCTGGACAGTAGGTCTTTCTCAAGCTGGCCGCTCGATTCTTTCCATTGAGAAGCATCAGAATCGCCTTTCATATCCTCCTCTTTTTTATTTTTCAAAAGCTTAGACGTCGCCAAAATCACAAGTGGCAATCCTTTGCATCTTCTCAAGATGTGATCAGAAGCATCTTTTAGTGTGGGAGAATTCTCGCACTTGAAAGGAAGATTTTCGCACGTATCCTCCATCTCCCTGAAAAATAGAGAGCGAGAATCATTCGCCAAAAGGAAAACATGCTCGAAGCCTTTTGTAACATACTGGTCATTTACATGAACAATGGGGCTTGATTGTAAGCTCTTGACCTGAGTCGTGACGAGCACGCTTGGATGAGTTTCACTTAAATAATCCTCCAGAAACTTGAACACATCTGCTCTGACTGCGTCATCCAAGACGAGAGCCCATTTGAAGTTGTTGGTCATCGACTTGTTCTCCTGTATGAATCCGAAAGCCTTTTTGAGTTCAACTGTTTGGCGTTTAACTGGGCTTCCTTGCGCCTTTGCGGGTTCAACTGGGTGGCTGTTCACCTCCTCCCTGGTCAACTCCCAAATCGTTGTATTTGCTTTCATGAGCTCTGCCTCTATGTCGTTGGCCAACTCGCAGGATCTTAAATCCTCGATCCATACACAGTATTTGAAGTGCCTAGTCACACTATGGTGACGAAGCACGGCAGCCACTAGACTAGTCTTCCCCACTCCTTGCTCCCCGTGCAGGAAAATCAGTTTCGACTTCTGAGGGTTCTCTGATAGAAATCGAACCAGCTCGTTCATTGGCTCTTCGATGCCCACCAACGCCTCTGTCTTCTCAACTAAGGCCTTGGACGATGACCCATGGCCAGCCGTGCAGGGCCGGGCATGGTTGCTGGTTAATCCAAAAAAGGCGTCTAGAGGAGCGGTTATCCTAAGATTATCTACGTAATCTTGCCACGTTTGCTTGATATCTCTTGATTCGACCGTAAAAGTCCGTTTGTTGTAGTGGTGGCCTAAGAAGGAACGTCGCTGCAAGTCCTCAATAGCGTCTTCAGAGTCAAAGAGAAGCTCCCGCAGTCTCTTGATGCACTGTGTGAGCTGCTCATCGTTGACCTCCTTCAAGTAGGCTTCATTGAGGAGACGCCCGATGTTTCCGTTAAACTCCTTGAGTATGGCAAGTTCCCTTCCAGCATCTGAAGCGAGTTTCAATTCTTCTTGCACTTTTTGCCATACGAGAGTAAACAGATCAACCGCAGCGGCGGCGTATGAGGGGAAGACATCCATTTTTTTTGGGGGGGGGGGGGTGTGGGGCGCGGGGAGAGGGGATGTAGGAGTCACCGATGGAAATGGCCTAGCTCGTCCGTTTCTCCGAGCAAGTATTTCATATAAACGAAGTCCGTTGAACCAAATTAATAATATTTCAAATAATCTTTCAAGTACACAGCTCAAAATATAACAGATCGCACCATCTGAATTTGTAAGATATATCGTCATTTCATTAAGGGTATTAAGCGTGCGTTTGGTTGGACTTTTGGGGAAAGCCTTTGGAAAAATGTAAAGGACTTTAAGTTGAAGGAGTTTTCTAAAATACAAATTGCGTTTTGTAAATTCTACTTTGTAAGTCTATTGGGAAGTATCTTTGAGCAAAATAGTGTTTGGAGAAATTTATATTTCTAAAGAACTTTGTGATTACAAAAAAAAAAAAAAAAAAAATAGGGGTGGCGAAGGATGGGCAGCCATTGGCGGCGCTCGAAATTTGTCATCGGCAGTCTAGGTATCAGGTTGCAAGATCTCAGGTAGTCGCCGGGACAATATCTTCTCCGCTTCTTCATCTTAGCCACCATCATCTTCTCCTCCATCTTCTTCTCAACCGCAAGTCCTCCTTCATCTGCTGCTCCTTCCACGCCGATGAGTCCCACCATTGTAAGTTCCTCTGGCCCCTCCGCATCGAGCACCTCCCCACCACCCTCGCTCGCTGCCCCAATGCTGTCGCCCTCGACGTGTCCCTCTACCCCTGTGTTACCGATGCCTCCCTCACCGTCATCGTTGCCGCCTGCGAGGACACCCTTTGCTCCTTCGCCCTCCACGTCATCGATTCTTCACCGCCCGCCTCCCTCACCATCATCGCTATCCCAGATCTGGGTCTTGGATTGTGACAGCCCAGATCTGGGTCGCCGTGAGTTGTCGAGGGTCGCGTGACCCATATTTAGGCCACTGCGGCTTGCCGAGGGTCGCGCGACCTAGATCGGCGAGGATCTGGGTCACGGTGACTCGGATCTGAGCTACGGCGACCCAGATCTGGGCTGTTGCAGCTCGCCGGGGGTTGCATGACCTAGATCTAGGCCGCTGCGACTTGCCGAGGGTTGTGGACCTAGATTAGTGAGGATTTGGGTCGCGGCGACACAAATTTGGGCCGTTGCGACTCGTCGGGGCGGCCCCTCGCCATAGTCGCGTGGCGACTCAAATTTGAGTCGCCACGACTCATGAGGGGTTGCGTAACGTCTTGACTCGCGGAGGTCACCCGACTCTTCAACGACGATCAACTAGGTTGTTGCGACCACGTCAGCGTTCCTCTAGCCATCGCCGGCCCCTCGCAGTTTGGTAGAACCAAACCGGCTACCCTCAACGGAAAAGATGAACAATGTCTCATAACAAGGGCAAAAAACGAAAAAACAAAAAATCGTGAGGACAATTTCGGGAAAAAAAAGGAGTGCACAATATCGACGTGGGCATGAAGAGAAAGCTGAAAGTCCACCTGCCTTGGGCTTTCAGCCTTCTAAATGTCCATTTTTCTCCAATGGGGTTTGCAAATTTTTTGCCAAACACCTAATATTTGCCCCAAAGAACTTTGGGTGTCCAAAGTCCCTTGCAAATGTTGCTCCCAAACACACCCTAAGTTTGTATTTGGAGTTGGTTACGAAGTTGGCATTACAATCATCATGAAAATTGTTTGTTTTAGTGTTTGATATTATTTTTTTCTTACAAGGTGCCAAATAAAGCTTACTTTCATAATGGTGGTGGAAAAAATTATTTGTTAGATTATAGAGTGTACTAGTTGATAATGGTTCAACTAAATAAGATCCTTAAGCTTAACATGGGAAGAATGATCTAAATGTAGGTGGAAAGTGTCAAAAAAGTCATATACCTATTGTATTGGTGTCAATTTAGTCTAAAACCTTTTGAGTTTGTGCCGATTTAGTCCTAGACCTTATAATGGTCCAATTTAGTACTAAGGTCTCATTTGATTCAGCATTCCCAATGGGCTTTTCAACATATTCAAAATTCTAAGTGAGGGTTTAATGATTTTTTTTTCTTTCCAATATTACCCTCATTGATAATTGTATTTTCCTTTTTTGCCCTAAAAAACACTATTCATCGTCTTCTTCCTTGGACTTGGACTTGCTCCTCCACCACAAAGCTTAGCCGGTGGGAATCTGTAACATCCTCGAATTCCAAGCAATGAGAATAAGCTATAAGTGTTGAACACGGGAATTAATGACATAAACCTTGGATGGATCAAGACATGGCATGGTTAGCCATGGACTCGGTCCACCTGACCGAGATCTAGTTAGGGCAAATAACCAAGACTGACCATGATATTTATTTTAAGACATCTAATGGATCAATTCTAATTGAAAATGGTTATTGACAAGTTTAAGAAGGCTACCTACTTAGTCGCCCTTATTTGGTTAAAGTTTAGTAAATTTTGGTATGAACCTCAGTTCTCATAGAACCATCGATTGTGTACATATATGAATGACTTCTCTAGTTAGGCTATATCCTATGTTAGTCTCATGATTGCCTTGGATGAGATTTTAACACAAATCAATTAATGTGGGGATAAATCATTAGACAAGTGTCAAGAGGTAATTTGGGGTTCTAGAATCCTCCATAACCTTTTGACCTAGTCCATCCTTATCCATTTAAATGCCACATGTCCACTTCAAGAGAGAAGGAGAAAACTTCCACTTCAAGAGAGAAGGAGAAAACTTACTTCTTAAGTAGCTCGGCAAAAATATCTAGGCCTCATTTAATGATTTAATGATTTAGGATATTAGTTCATTAATGACCATGATGAATCATCAACTTAGGTATCCTCTAGAATCTTAGGTGCATCTTACAGCATAATGGCCTAGATTATAGCCTTGAGGAACAAGGCAAGAACTAACCAATTAGAAGAAGACATTAGGCATTAAAGGGGCTTATGTGTCCCTTAGGCACCATAGACAATAACGATCCTAAAATGAGCTCTGAAGGACGAGTCAACATGTGAACTAATCATAAGTGAACACCAAGGGACTTAGGCACCAACTCATGAGGATAATTAGGCCAACTTGTCTCTTAGGTGTAATCATGAGCTTGTAATAAGATAAGAGAATGAGGCCTATAAATAGGATGAGCTATTCTCACATTTTAAGGCTCGGCCTTTCTCTCTTTTCCTCTCCCTTCCTCTCCTCTCTTTCACGTCCTTCTCCTCCAAGTCACCCTAGAAGCCAATCGACCACTAAAGAAGCATCTTAAAGTTAGGTCCAAAAAGTAGTAAGCAGACTTTCCTAACTCTTTAATAGGCCGATGTGCTACGTGTACCGATTTATGATCTTGTCATCACTTGCTTGTGTTTGCTTGTATGTTGTGCTTGTTGCATGTTTTCAATTACTTGTTTTTGCATCAAGTAAATCATTGTCTTGCATTGATGTCAAGTACACCCGGATGGCGAGGAAAGGTCTCAAAAAATTGGACGTGTGCTGAGGTGGGTGCATAGCCCACACTTGATCTTGGGACAACTTTGAAGCGTGTAGTTATTTGGGACAAGCATCGGGTCGATGCCAAAGCCAAAGTGAGCGATTCAAAGTCAAGACCACGAGTCGGAATTGCATCCGGCATTAGTCTAGTTTAATAGGGCACAAAAGTCATTGATTCACTTTGTATGGCATGCCTTTGGTCATTTCATTAAGCTAATAATTCAAGATAAAAATGGGTTGATTGATGTTTGAATGCATGGATACACGATGAACTTTTACTGCTGATGCTGGGATATGCCAAATTGTTGCCTAGGGTAAAGCCTTGGATGTCGTCTTGATATTGAGATCGTAGACGATATTGGCCCAAGCGAGGTCAATGCCTGGGGGTCACTCTGGATGCCGTCCTGATAGTGAGATTGAGACGATACCGGTTGCCAAAGGGGGGGGACCAATGTCTGGTTTATACTAGAAGAGTCGATTGATTTCGACTAATGGAACTGACTAAAATAAACTAGAAGTCCATGTGTGGTCCATGGCTGATGTATGTGTTATGTTTGAATTGATGATTTCACCAATACCAAAATTGAGGCTTGCAAAAGCTGGGTTTGTTTGACATGTATTGTTGAGTCTTTGCATCAATTTGAGCATATATTTGCATTGGGTCACTTAGTGCTTGAATGAGTTTTATATGATGCACGCATCCCTCTCAGTGACTGGAATGATCGTAAGTCACAGATCTTTGGAGGGTTTGTTTTTATGCACTAACTCCTTGTCTTTGATGCTTGAAAGCACATAACTAATTGAGAGCCCTTCATATGCATAAGCAAGGCAAGGCATGAACCTTACTATTGATTTGCCATCAACAAATGGGTGGTGATCTTATATATGAGGATCGATGGTGAGACATCCTCCAATAAGAGAATTAAGGATTTCTACTTATTGAGTCATCAACTCACTATTGTTGTTTTCACCATTTTAGGCGTGGGATGGGTGAACCAACCCTACCGTCCGTCCATCTCGGTCTTCCGATTGATATGGTTACTATCGTGATGGGTATAGTAGACTTAGAAGAGGATGTCACTTACCGGAAGTATATTACCATTGTATGGGTCCAAGAAGGGGTATACATCTTGGTTCCCCATGTGTAGGAGGTTTGGTGTCTCATTTTTTATGCGACATTTTAGGTCATATCGGAGGCCTCATCCTTCTGGTGGATTCTATAGGAGTATCGTAGAAGAAGGGCCTAGGATGGGGGCCATTTTCGGAGGAGCTCGTTAGAGGAGCTAGGCTACCCCAGGCTTTTAATCGTTGATGTGTGGTAATGAAGATAAGTAGCCAAGTACTAAGATGGGCATGTAATCAGAATAACTTTTGATATGTGTATATATGTATGAATATATGTTGCTTTTGTTTGCTTGGCTTGTATACATGTTGCCCGACTTCCATGTTTGTTTGTGTATATGGATTGTTTTTAATTTGCTTCCGAATGTGCTTAATCAAAGATAAAATATTTTTTGGGACGATCAACATGCTTGGGACGTCGATGCTAACCCGCTGGGTCATGTTCTTATACCAGAGGTGGAGCGGGAGTGTGATAGTAGCACTCAGCCATGAGCGGCCAAATCTAGCCGTCGGGAAGCTTTGCTTGAGGTGGCGCAACCTCAGTTGAGGTGGCTTGAGGTTGGGCGACCTTAGGCTTCGTCTAGGTCGCACAACCTAGGAGCCGCCACCTAAGGTCGAGCGACTGAGGTGACGCCACCTGGGTCGCTTGACCTTAGGTGGCGTCGCTTGAGGCTACGTGACCTCAAGCGTCGCTTGAATCGCATGACCCAGGGCATCGTTTGAGGTTGGCATGACCCAAGCGGCTGGGTTGTGTGTCCCAGGGTGTCGCTTGAGGTCGCTAACCTCAACAAGCTTTATACAATGCAGAAAAATACTCATTAAAATCATCCCTAAACATCAATGCTTAAGTCCATTGATCAATCTCATCAAAATCACATACCAACGGTCTATCCATAGTTCCATCTCATATCAAAACGCGTGCCCATCTGATCAATCTCATAACACATCGCATCTCAAGGCCCTAGAGGTGACTCCCACAAGACCACGTCATCGTGTAGCACTTAGCCCTTGAATAGTACAAAGCTCTAGAAGTAACTCCCACGAATTTATGTTATCATGTAGCACTTAATCATTGACCAACATATATCAAGTACAAGGCCTTAAAAATGGCTACCATGAAATTTACGTTATCGTGTAACATTTAGTCATTGACCCACATATATTAAGTACAAGGCCCTAGAGGTGGCTCCCACGAAATTACATTATTGTGTACCACTTAGTCCTTGATTATAAGGCTTTAGAGGTGGCTTTTATGAAATTACGTTATCATATAGCACTTAGTCCTTTACTCATTTATATCACAGTTGATTTCGCAAGCCTTTCACAAATCAATTCTTTCCACAAAACCAATCTACAATCCGCAACAGAAATCGGCTTCACATACCAAATCAAATTACCTTTCATTTAACAATACTCCAAGTCAATGTAATTCTTTCACAAGAAGGTTTCGCAAACCCAAAATGTATCATTTCACAAATTATATATATTGTTTCACAATACCTTTCCTAAAACATTTCTCAAGCTATTCACCGTTACCAAAATGTAAAATGCCTAAACCCTTCATTGAGTTCGTGGTTATATTGAGCTCAAATAACCATTATCTAATACTAGAAATCCAATCCAAAAATCAATATCATAAATCGAGTAAATAACTTTTTGCAATATAACCATCCGACATTTCTCATCCACTTCTCAAATCGTTCATGAACCGTTCCATAAAACAATTTACATACGTAAACTATCACGACACATTTCATAATATGTTTGTCAAGCTGTTTTCAAATAACTGAAAGGTAGTGAATACTCGACCCACTTTATGTAACAAAATGTTCTTTTCAGTTCAATATGTATACACACACACACACACACACACACACACACCCCTTCAAGGAATGGGTTTAATAAACTCAAAGAAGATATAGCACCACTCATCTAGAATGAGGCTCTCTCGAATCAATGAACTCACATTCCTAGTATATAAGTGAGTGTCGCGACCTAACCTCGAGTGCACCACCTAGGGTTTGGCTAATGGATTACTAAGCCTAAACTTAACTTGGGCTTTCCCAAACCCATACCAATTCATGACTTAAGGTTCAAATATTTGGTATGCAAAAAAATTATTAGCTAGGCGTCGACACTAATCAGTTTATGGCAGACCGATTAGACACCTAAGTAAAATAATGGGAGAATTATTTTACTCATACGAACTAGAGATTGTGAGTTTGGAGACTTGCTTATGCTAGATTTCTCTAACGCCCTTTTGGTACCTTTCTCTTTTATTTCAAAAAAAATGTTTTGCAAGTAGCTTGAATTGATTTTAATTTACTTCCCTAACATGTGAGGTGATCATGTGGGTGTGCAAACTACCAATTTAACATCCAAATAAAGCAATGAATAAGTTATGGGACTTACCTCATAGCAACGAAAGCATCCGTAATGCTAGATCAGAATTCACATCAACAGTCCTAGATATGATTCCTAATTAACACGCAATCACTTAATTTTTGTTTTCACTTATTTAATGAGAATCATGCTTTATACAATGCAATGCGACTAATCTAATATGAAGTGATATGACATAACAATATGACATAAACTATATGACATAAGTATAATATTTTTGTGTTTTCTTAATAAGTATGCAATCTATCCTAGAGAATGCAATTAATTTATTCTAAGATATTTTTGGTATTTTGCATGAAATTCGAAATTAGAAAATTGCAAAAATTATCTATCCAGATTAAGATATCATCTAACTTATATTAAGAATTAGGTTATGCTAAATCTTAATTTAAACTACAATGTTATCTTAATTTGGTAATCCCTAACCTAAAATGCAATCTACATAAAGAATTTATCTAAACTTATAATAAATTAGAAATATTATCTAGAATTAAATTACATGCAATTTTATCCTAATATGCAATGATGTGCAAAGAATGGCCTAATTCTAAGTTTTTTTTTTAATTCGAAATTAAAATTTTCAAATAATTAAACATGCAATTTAAATTAGTGAAACGAAAATCTAACATCCTAGATTTATGTTTTTGGTATTTTTTCATTGCAAAAATTCAGAATAAATAAAATGCTTAATCTAAATATGCAAATTACCCTAAAGCAGGCGATATTCTAATATGAACCTAATCTAACTCAAACATATCTTGGGATAAATAAAGCAATCAAGACGAGATGAGCACCAAGTCATTCAGAATCATCAAAGGTATCATACATCATTTGAATCAGGGAACAATATCTAAATCAAACTTGATTATTTCACTAATAAAATCGATAAATTGATCTTAACCTTAAAGATCAAGATATCAATTTTATTCCCGCGTGATTAATTATTCCATCTAAAGCCTTATAGATGGAATAAAAAAATCGGTGTGCGGTTATGAATTAGGCAGTAAACCCTAATTGGGAAATTCGTCTATCACTTATAAATGTGCACATTAGATACAAATAGACATGTATTAGGGAGTGAATATATATTAGGCACGTGTCTCTTACCTAAATAATCTTTCCAAATTTGGGCTAAACGTGATCAAATTGAGATTGCAACTGACTTGCACTCGAAACTCCGGTGAGGAGTGAAAGGGTGGCAAGGGCATTGCAAGTCACGGGTCGTCGGGTGGAAGCCGGCAATGGGAGTGTGGTGGCTCGGCGATTAGCAGTGATGAACAGGCTACTGCTGTGGCGTTCGAGGGCTGGTTGCAGCTGGTTTATGGGTGGAAACGGTGGCAGCAGTAGCGGCGGCCGGCGTGGAGGTGCTTGCGGGATCTGCAGGTCACGGGCTTCGGAGGTGTGGCGATCGACTCAAGCTCAGGCAGAGGTGCAAAGTAGTGGCGGAGCTCATGGCAGAGGAGGGCTTAGGTAGCTGCAGGTCGTATAGGCACATGACTGGCGGCTTCTGATGTCGGGTTGCAACGGCGGTGGTGCTCGAAGACGGCGAGCGAGGGCTTGGCTGCTGTAGGTTGCAGGTGGAGCAGAGGCAATGGTGGTAGGCGTTGGCAGATGGGGTCGCGAGTAGCAAGCGAGTCGTGGGCCAGCGCGGATTGCAGGCGAGGTGGGGCGTGGCATTGGCTGGCGGAGCTACGAAGAAGATGACCCGCTATTCTTCCTCTTTTTTTTTTTTTTTTTTCACTTTTTTACCTTTTCTCTCTCTCTTGTCACTTCTCTTTGTACGTTGCTCCCACTGTCCTTGTACTTTTTGCCTCCTCCTTTAGCTGACCTTGACTTTCCCTTCAAAAGAAAAGAGCTTTTTTTTCCTTTTTTTTTTTTTGTGTTTTTTTACCCAAAAGAACGAAGGAAGGCCCCCACATCTCTCTGTACGAGGTGCCTTTTATAGGCCAAGAACTTGATTTTTGTGGTATATTTTATTTCCTTTTTCAATATGCATGAAAATCAATTTTGCTTATCCATAGCCTCTTGAATATATTGTTGAAATATATGCATTCACGCGCAATATTCTCTTTTATTGTTTTTTTTTTAAATATTCCATCAGAAACCTTCTGTTCTACCAAAAAATATGTCCCTTGGTGTATATTACCTGAATATATGAAAAAATCTCGCGTCGTATCGTTGAATATTGGAAAGATTAACGCTCATCTATCGTTAGTTGGTCCAATGCAAATAAAATAAAATAAATGCTCATAAAACTATATGTTATGCAATTTTAATTCTATTTTTTGGGGTAAAAATTAACCATTTTTTATGCAAAATTTAGGTGTCAATAGCTGCCTCTCTTTGAAGGTGGGCTCATAGAGGTTGCCTTCAAAGATGAATTGAGACATAAATTTTGGTCATGCACATGCATTGAATGATTTTTGTTGGAAAATGAACTCCATTTTTTAATGCAATTTATATGATGCATGGAAATGCTAATGCAAATGGTAAATGAACCTACCTGGAATAACTTACATTGAAGGAGGGTAGAGTAATTCAAGATAATTGGTATTACATGTCTAGGATCCGTACATTTCTACGGTTGCTCGGAACAATAGTAAGGCTTTGTAAGGAGACTGCTTATCTAGGACCCATACCTTTCTACGGTCGCCTAGTACGGCAGTATTTGTTTGTTTACGACCCGAACCTTTCTTTGGTCACCTTGACAAAAAATCACATTTCTAAGACTCGTACATTTCTACAGTTGCCTGAATGGGAAACAGATATTGTCTAAAACCCGTACCATTCTACGGTCGCCTAAACGGGGATTTACTTTGTAGGACCCGTACCCTTCCTACGGTCACTTGAATAGGAAAACGCTTTTTCAAGACCTGTACCTTTCTACAGTTGCTTGTTAGAGTAACAAACATTGTCTAGGACCCGTACCTTTCTACGGTCACCTAAAATGAGGTTTTGCTTGGCTAGGACCTGAATCTTTCTTTGGTCACCTTAATCAGACTGCATGCGGAGAAATTTTTTGGGGGAATAGCTCGAACGAGTGTCGGTGTACTCAAGAGGGAATACCTGTGTAATCACAAGTATTTAAGGTACGAATATAGATATACTTACCTGATAACATCTTTGATCCTTGGGGATATGTCTCTTGTGAAACATAGTCGTAGGAGAGGTAACATGCATTTGTGGTCACAGACATGCATTAATTCAAGTGAGATTCATGCGTGATGATTTCTATCAATCTTGCATCACTTAATTTCCATTGGGAAGGATTTCAAAAGGATATTCCAATCTGAATACATGAGTGTCATGGATGTGTCAAATGAGGGATCTTTCGGTCTAAAAGGACTTTTCACTCATTCTCATTAAAAGGGCCGTTTTGTCCTAACCTTTGATGTAAGATTTTGACAATCACTCTATCTTATTGTTATCATGCCAAATAAGGGTTTGAGCAATCTTGCAAGTGGTACGATTCTACCAATTTGAGAGGTCTTTAACATGGACCATAATGTGAGCTTGGTCAACGGCTTAACAAAGGGGACTCTTTGAGTTGATGCTATTGAAAAAATGATATTCCGCAATTATCTTTAGGTTTACAAGTCAAGAAACATACGAAATGAGGTAGAAATTGTCTTACTCGCATTTCTTCGAGCGATGCTCTCGGGTATATGAACTTTTACGTTAATTCAAGTGCCCTAATTTGAAGAGACTTTGCAAGGGACGTAACGTAGGCTTGGTTCATTAGTGAGAAACAAAAGGATTGTTAGGCTCAAAAAGTGTTTAGGGGGGTCAAAGTTGGTGATCATCTTGACTCTCCAATTTTTTTCTTTACCATCGACGATTTTCTCCATATCAACCCTCCATCAATTGTCATCATTTTTAGTGCCGCCTCGTTGGGGATACGACTTACTATAACTAATGTTTGATTTTTTTTTTTAGGCATTGGCCTTACTTTTACCAAGCACGCTGCTTTTTCATGCCCCATTATTTTTTGTACTTATTTTCTTTGGACTCGCACAGTCTCCATCTTTTATTAGTATTCTAGACCATGCTACTTGAATGGTTTTTTTCTTTGCCCCAGTGTGGGGGATGATCACCAACTGGGTTTAATATGAAATGAATTCATAGGTTCAAGTGGGCTATGCAATGGATAAAAGTGTATTGGATAGAGAAAGAACTGCTCTTCATCACTCTAAAGCACTTTAAATTATCGTACAACTTACATTATGAAAGCAATTCTTGAAGATTGATGCAAGTGTGAGTAAGAAGATTCCTTCCATTCATTTCAAATTTTATCTCAGTATGGGATGATCCTTGACATGGATAATTTTAAAAAATCTTCACGTGTGTGGGCTCAAAGGACTAAACGATGGGTAAATCTGTAGTGTTTCGGGTAGAGGAAGAAACTACCTCTCATCACCTTGGTTGACGTACCCTTTGCGAGATCACCCTTTTCCTTGTGGGTATGGAATTTTTTCACACAACTTACTAGAGATTAGTGTATGGAATAATGTATGAAATAAGGCTTGCCTTTTATTATTCCAAAGTATCCCATTTGACACATTCAATTTATCTCACACAATTCATCAGGGAAAAAAAAGATTTTCAACAAATTTGAACAATTCAATTTGCAACAAATTGAGGCAATTTATTCATCACAGAAATGCTTGCAATTCAAAACGTGACACAACAAATTCTATCATGGGTAATACTTCTTGACAGCATTAGAATTAACTGGATTTGAAAACTCACGACCATCCATTTTTGCCAGGGTCAAGGCACCTCCAGGAAGTACCTTCTTCACTACATATGGGCTACTATAGTTTGGAGCCAACTTGCCTCCAGGATCGGGAAAAATCGGTAATAGCTTCTTTAGGACTAGATCATTTACCTCGAAATGTCTCGGTCGTATCTTTTCATTGAAGGACCTAGCCACTCTCCATTGATATGTTTGGTCATGGTAGAGAGCCTTCAGTCTTTTCTCATTAATCGGGTTTAACTGTTCAAGTCTTTGTTGCGACCATTCTGCCTCAGAAAACTCCACTTGGGATAAAACTCTCAGGGAAGGAATCTCCACTTCCTCGGGAAGAACTGCTTCCATGCCATACACTAGAGCGAAAGGGGTTGCCCCAGTAGAAGTGCGGATCAACGTTCGGTATGCCATTAGTGTGAAGGGTAACTTGTCATGCCAATGTCGATAATTCCCGGCTATCTTAGCCAGGATCTTCTTGATGTTCTTATTGGCTGCTTCAACAGCCTCGTTCATTTAAGGGCCATAAGGAGACGAATTTAGATGCTTGATCTTGAACTCGCTGAACAACTCATCAACAAGTTTGTTGTTCAAATTGGTCCCGTTGTTAGTGATGATTGCTTCAGGGATGCTATAGCGAGCAATTATGTCTCGCCTAATGAACTTTACAACATTGTGTGTGGTGACACTTGTAAAGGATGTAGCTTCGATCCATTTGGAGAAATAGTCTATTGCCACCAAGATGAATTGATGCCCATTTGAAGCCTTAGGATTTATTGAGTCAATCACATCAATGCCCCACATTGAGAAAGGGCATGGCTCGAATAACTGGCGTAGTTCAGTTGAAGGAACATTTATCTTTTTACCATGAATTTGGCAATGATGACAACTTCAAACATGCTGGATATAGTTACTTTCTAGTGTGAGCCAGTAGTAGCCTAATCTCATAATCTTCTTAGCCATCATGTGCCCATTCATATGAGGGCCACATACTCCTTCGTGCACTTCTTGCATGATTGAGTGGATGATTGAGTGGCTTCGGTTGCATCCACACACTACAATAAGACTGAATCATAAGATCTCTTGTATAAATTCTCGCAATTGACAATGAATTTTGAGGCCATCTTCATGATGTATTTCCTATTAGTTGGAGTACTTCCCTCGGGGAATTCCTATTTTTGAATATAATTCATGATATCATAATACCATGATTTTTCATCAGGTTCTTCAGTCACAATCATACAATAAGTCGGCTTCGGCAAAACTTCTATTTTCAATGGCTCGACTTCTAATCTGTCAGTGACTTGCAATATAGATGATAAAGTTGCGAGTGCATTTGCGAATTGATTGTGAGACCTTGATAAATATTCAAATGAAATTTCAACAAATTCCTTGACCAAATCTTCTAGATACTTGTGATACGAGAGTAATTTGGCTTCTTTAGTTTTCCATTCACCTGTGGTCCGTAGTATGCTTAGCGTGGAATCCCTGAACACTTTTAACTTGGCCACACCCATCTCAATTGCAGCTTAAAGCCCGAGGATGCAAGCTTCATACTCGGCTACATTGTTAGTGCATGGGAACATCAAATTTGCAGCTACTAGGTGGTATTGTCCGTCTAGGGATATCATAATTGCTCCTGCACCAGAACCAGACAAGTTCATAGCTCCATCAAAGAATATGGTCCATGAATCTTCACTTACATTCAAAACACGGTCGTCTAGGGAACGGTGATCATTATTTGAGACTCCTAGATTCTCAGCCAATAGATTAGCGATCACTCGACCCTTAACCGACTTTTGTGGCATAAATTGTACATCAAATTCTGAGATCAAAATTTTCCATCTAGCCAACTTACCCACCAAAGTTGGCTGACCAAGTAAGTACTTGATAGGTTTGTTCTCAGTCATGAGGAACGTTTGGTAATGTAGTGTGTACTGTCACAATCTATGCAATACCCACACCAATGTGGCACAAGTCTTTTCAACATCAGAATATTTCAGTTTTGATATAGTGAACTTTTTACTCAAGTAATAAATGGCTCGTTCTTTTTTATCAATGGGACTCTCCTGAGCCAACATTGCACCCAACAATTCACTATGAATGGTGAGGTAGAGAATCAAAAGATGCCCCGGCAATGGTGGGACAAGGACTGGTGGATTCATCAAGTACTGCTTTAGCTTGTCCAACGCTTCTTGGCACTTATCATCCCAGTTGACTTGTGCATTTTTTTTAAGAGCTTGAAGAATGGCTTAGCAGTTTCAGAAAGCTAGAAAATGAATTGAGCAATGTAATTCAATCTCCCCAAAAGGCTTCAGACTTCTTTCACTATTGACGGAGGTTGCAACTCACATATGGCCTTAGCTTTAGATGGGTCTATCTCAATCCCTTTGCTGCTCATAATGAATCTGAATAATTTAGCGGATGTTGTTCCGAACACACATTTAATGGGATTTAAATGAAGCTTGAACTCACGGAGTCGATCAAACAAGTTCTTTAAAGTTTCGACATGGCTTCTTCTAGGTCGGGTCGCCATAGACCTCAATCTCCTGATGTATCATATTGTGCAATAGTGCTACCATGGCTTGCTAGTAAGTTACTCCTGCATTCTTGAGTCCGAAGGGCATGATCTTATAATGAAAGGTTCGCCACGGAGTGATAAATGTTGTTTTCTCCTTATCTTCCTCCTTCACCCTTATCTGATTGTACCCGGAAAAACCATCCATAAATGAGACCAGTTCAAATCCAGCAGTATTATCCACAAGGACATCTATGTGTGGCAACGAGAAATCATTCTTTGGGCTAGCCTTGTTCAAATCCTGATAATCAACACAAACTTGAACTCGACCATCCTTCTTCATCACCAGTATGATGTTAGCCACCCATTATGGGTATTGTGAGACTTCAATGAATCCCACCTTCAAAAGCTTCATCACCTCTTCCTCTATCTTCTTCGAGAGCTCAGGCTTAGTTCTTCGTAACCTTTGCTTCTTAGGTGGCATGTTCGGATTAGTAAGCAAGCAATGCTCAACAATTGAAGGGTCTAAACTAGGCATGTCAGCATAGGTTCATGCAAAGACATCTTGATATTCCTTTAGTAACTGAATTAGGTGCTCGGCCTCATCTTTGGGGGAGATTTGCCCCAATTTTCACTTCCTTGGCTTCTTCAGTGTCACCTAAATTAATAGTGACAGTTTGCTTGGATGTAAGAGCCTTAGCTTTTTCATGTTATTCCCAGCTACATTGCACCTCAATGGAATATTCGATCGAGTCTTCGGGATCATTATTATCAGCACTTGTCACATTGGATTGAACCATTTCCACACCTTTGCATGCTATAGATCGTCCTTGAAACAAGAAGTAGATGAATAAAAAAGACAAACGGGGTAAAATATTTTGTTCTTTTGAAATTTTTTTGAAATTCTTTTGCAAAAGCATTTTTGAAACATTTTGACACAAGAAAGCATAATGAAGCCCAAGCCTCAGAATTCTCCTTGAATTTTTCTTTTCTTTTATCGATTGGATATCATCATCGGGCTGATTTGGTGTACCTTATCATGCCTTCAAAATGAAACTTGTAATTTTATTGAAATTCATCAATCAATTACATTTACTGAATGGAAAACGCGATTCTCAAGCCCTAAAAAGAAAGCGAAAAAGAATAAATTGAAAACAATTATGAGAAAGCAATAAAAATTCCCATGCAGGAGAATGCGCAAATAAGTTACTCTTGTGGGCCAGGGCTCATTTTCTCTGGAGGTCCTTTGTTAATGGCTCTTATGAGGAGGTCATCGAACAGACTTGTGATTCCTTCCAGGGCATCATTAGAGCTCTCAGTCTTTGGAGGTGTCAAGTTGTCTATGCCACCCCATCCATCTGGGACTATGTCGCAAGGGTCAATATAAAAGCTGGTAGGAGTCGAATACTTCATAAAATAGTCGAATTTGCCGCTTGGCTGCCCCAGAGTGTTCATCACCTCTACTTCATCTTGCATCATTCTTGGAGGGCCAAGAAACGTCTTGTGAATGTATGGAGGTAGTGAGTTTTGCCTCCTTCGCCCTTGCTTAGGTGGCAAGCCTTCCCTTACTTGTCTTTTCCCTTTAGATCTTTTTCCACCTCTTCCATGGTACCTTAATCCAGTAGAACGGGACCTCTGAGGGGCTTCAATGGGGTTTCAAATGCCTTGACCCCTTTTTCCAAGACCACAGCTAGGAACGAAATCATTTCCAACCATCACCCTTCCTACCATAAGGGTAGCATTTGAAACCTTGGGAGTGGGTGGTGACGAATCTCGGGAAGCATATATGGTGGACACCAACTCAAATGAGTAGTAACTCGATTCGAACTCAATATCTGGCTCCACATAAGGGATAGCCGTCTCATGATAAATTCGGTGGTCTTCTTCACCATAGACAATGAACAGCTTCCTTTTGATCACAAACTTCACACTTTGATGTAGACTTGAAGGCACCATTCCAGCAGTATGTATCTAGGGACGACCTAGCAGAAAATTAAATGCGGTAGGGATATCTATCACTTGAAAGGGGATATTGAAAATGACTGACCCTATTTGCACATCAAGATGGATCTCCCTAATCACCTCATTCTTTGTCCCATCGAAAGCTCGCACGGAAGTCTTTTCAGCTTGTATCTTGGATGGGTCTATCTTGAGGTGGTGAAGAGTGGCCAACGGACATATATTTAGAGCAAACCTATTATCAATGAGCACCCAGGACACATGAGAAGACTTATGCTTGGCAGATATGTAGAGTGCCTTGTTATGCCCCCTACCTTCAGTAGGGAATTCCTCATCAGAAAAAGCAATCAATTCCTTGAGAATGACTGATCCCACAAATTCCTCCAGCTTGTTTGCCTTGATCACTTCTAGTACACGAATTTCATTAAGCACCCTCATCAAAGACTTTTGATGCACGGGGGATGTTAGCAAGAGTTCGAGCAAAGAGATTTGAGCGGGCATTTTTCATAATTGGTCAACCATGTTATACTCACTTGCCTTGATTACAGCCAGAAATTCTTTAGCCTCTTCGTTAGTGATAGGCTTTGCTAGTTGGGCACTAACTTGAGTATAAGTTTGACCAGACCTTGTAACCAGGTCAACATCTGGGTTATAGGACTAAGGCATCGTCTTATTGTTGACATACTCATACGCCTGAGGCATTTCAATCACTATCCCTTCGTCGGATGCGGGGATCTCGATAGACAATTCTGCATCTTCTAGTGGGGGCATATCCATGAGCGAATGATCTATATCTTCCTTATTAGCATCGAGCGTAGCTTGCTCCTCCTCCGAATTGATAAAGATATGGGAAATAGTAGAAACTATGCAGTTATGGTCAGCATACATGATGCCACCATCCACCATTTTGGCAACTCTTTCTTTAATCAATGATAGGGGAATATCCTCATTATCTGGATAATATCTAGCTCTCACCAGTCCATTGTAGGCATCTGCCACGTGCACCTTCAAGTTATTGATTTGATCGACGTCAGGTTCTAGAATAGCATTCACCCTACCTTCATGTTCCGGTAATGGATTTTTTTGGACATTTGGCTGAGCAGTTTGAAACGAAAAGGCCTTTATGTCCAAGAGGTTTTGGATCTAGTGCTTGAGGGTGAAAAATTCATCAGTTGAATGTCCCAATTCGCCGCTGTGATAGTCACACTTCTTTGTCTAGTCATAACCACGAATGTGTTCGCGATTAGGCCGCTTCGGCTCACTAGTAAGCAAACCTTTTTTTTTTAGGAATGCCAACACTTGGGATAAAGATCCGAGGAGAGGAGAGAACTGCTTTCTATTATTTGCTTAAACAAATGATTGACGGCTAGCAATTTGTTGTTCCCTTGCATTCATTTGGATAGTTAAGGTGCGATTGGTACTTTCTTGGCTATAAGCCACATTCAAATCTACAGCAACCTTTTTCTCCTTCTTGATAGAAAACCTTTTATTAGATGGCTCTATAAACCATCATTCTCTTATCCCATCTCAATTTGTTCTCTCACGGGAATAAGTTGGTTGAAGTTCTTGATGTATGTGCTGGCAATTCGGTTACGGAACTCAGACGGGAGAGTCTTGACGAACAACTTCATCAACTCCTTGTTAGTAGGCTCAGGAGTGATTTGAGCTGCTAGATTTCGCCACCTCACGGCGTACTCTTTAAATGACTCGCTCCTCTTTTTCTCCATCTGGTCAAAATCCTCTCGGGAAGGTGCAATGTCCATATTAATCTTATACTACTTGAGGAACATGTCAGCCACTTCATTCTAGGTGTTGAGGAGGTTCACATTCTTCATTACGTATTAGTTCAGTGCAAGCCTGGTCAAACTCGCATGAAATGATTGGATCATGAGAGGCTCGTTCTTGACATACTGGGCTATGCATACGTGGTACATTTGCAAATGAGCTTTTGGGTAGGAAGTATCATTGTATTTCTTGAATTCAGGCATTTTAAACTTCTTTGGTGTCTTGATCTTCTCATAAACTAACAGGTCGAACGGGAGTGAACTTTGCGACTCTTGTAATTGTTTCACTTTCTCCTCGAGTTTTGCAAAGTTTTCATCTTGCTCCATCTTAGGAACGTTGTCAAGCTTGGCCTTTTCAACAGTGACCGGCAGCGAGTCATCTTCCAGCTCGAGCATGTTGTCATCACTCATTTTGGCCCTATTTGCTTGCTTCGGGATTACTAACTCAGGGAGAGCGAGTGAAGGAGTCAAATTCACTCAGAGGGATTGGATGTGAGTTGATATAAGTTGCACAACGGTGAGCAACCATTGGAGTTGGTCTTCCATAGTGGAGATACGATCACACATTTCAGTTTGCTCGGCTATTTTAGCTCTTGATCATGTAATAATGGACGAACGTAGAGGATCCCTTATCACTTAAATTTGAAGATAAGAATACCCATAAGTATTTCGTATGGCTTCCTTGACCTCCCTCTTGAGACGCTTGATCTCTGCATGGTTTGTGACATTTAACGGTACATCAGGGATCTTTAGGCGTAGCTTGTCCGAGATTTTGTGTTGGAGGATATATTCCATTGAGGCATGGTAGATCCTTTCTCTACCCTCCAACTCCTCCTCGGGCCACACCAACTTTTGGAGGTAGCACATATCCCACATTGATTTGATCAATATGATGTAATCTTCATGTTCGCAATTCACATTGGCAAAGTCAACTCGAAGTGGGAGAATAGCTAGTGGGAGCTGATGGGAGTTGATGTAATCTTGCAATGCTGGTGGGAGCTGACGCACTACTTGGTATTGGCAAGTAACCCTAGTTGGGTAATACTCAGTGGTGCCAGTGATCCCCAGTAAAGGAACAGGTCCAACACCTTCGCATATAAACCACGCCTCGTGGACTCGAAGCCACCTAGCATGCCATAGTAAGTCTTTAGGATCTGGGTTTCTCATGAACCCTAACCACTTGGAATAATGATAGTTAGGCGTGTGTTCTTTCTTCTCTTTGAATTTCAAAACAGGATGATGGGAATCACTAAGATTGTGTATTGCCATTATATTGCCAAACCCTTTAATGTGAGAAAAGAACCAAATTTGCAAGCTCGGGGGAAGCATGGAAAGTTTTCTCTGTCTTTTTTAAAACGGGTAAAGGAAAGGAAGATTTTAGTCAAAACGGAGTTAACAAAACTTTTCCCTGCGCAAACCTCCCGAACTACCCATGTAACTGAGGAACTAACGGTGTTCCTACAATGAAGGAACACTACAAACCCAAAGAACACTAACAAAAAGATCCTATTCATTTGAACTGATGGGGCATTTCGAAAAAGTCAGTTCAAAAATGAGAATGGGCAAGTATTGTGGTTTGCTCTCAAAAATTTTCTCACTTCCTCTCTTTTGACTCTTAGGAAATCAGATAAAACTAATGCATGCTCTACCCCGATAGGCGGGCTAACTAAATCCGAAATTAAAGGCTTCCCAACGGTAATGCTGTATTCCTCTAAGGTCGAAGTGAGTTCATGTTTGCCAAATATGAAGGTGGAGGTTTTGGGACACCAAACATGCGCCAATGCTCGGACAATGCCGCGATGAACTTCTATTTCCAGCAGGGGGAGCAACCGTCCTACATGGGATTGCATGAGATCACGACCATTCTGGTCCAGCTTATCCCACCAAGTGTAGAGCTCGACTTTAGGAGCAGAAATAATGCGAAGGTTGGGTCCTCCTATCGTATATAGACCAAGGCTCACAATTAACCTAATTGTCACGGACTGACCAAAAATACAGTGAGTAAATAAATTGCAAGTGTAAGGGATTAGAAAACTTACTCCACTTAGTAAAGAATGATACCAAACACATAAACACGCGTATGAGATGTGGCTCGATTTTTACTCTATTTGGCTCAAAATGGAGACATGGGATTATCGGACTGAACCGACGAGGTCATGGTTAGGTTGGGTTTCCCACGACTTCGGCTTTGTCAAAGAGTCAACCCGTGTCGCATGATTGTCAACCAGGGTGGTAACTCTTGACATTAAGAAGGAAATTTCGGGGTTGAGATGGACGACTCATACTACATGATCGTAGTCGGAGTGGTATCCATCTCAACACCATCCTAAGAAATCCTATGCGGCCTAGGTCCGGCGGTAGGTCATGTGTGCTAGTGTAGTGTGGTGCAAAGAATACATACACACCAGTTTATAAACAAGCAGCATTTCAAAAGTTCAAAACATAACATTCATTCCCAACTCCACACCTGCATGATAAGGGGTTAACAATCACTCCCCCCCCCCTTATAACTCTCAATTGCAAAAACATTTAACACTCACATCAGGGACGTACCTGATATCCTCGCTGCCAAATAATTTTTTTGAACAAGATAGATTTAGGCCTAACTCCTTTAAGGTTTAAACTAAGTCCCCAGCGGAGTCGCCAAGTTGTCGCGACCTACCACTCGGGGGGAGGAAATAGGTTTAAGGGTATTGCTTAAAGGACGGACCTAAGGCCTATAATTAAGCACGGGCTCTCCCAAGCCCATACCTCGCGCGACATTGGGGTGCTCTTAAGAATTTCGCAATAAGGAGTCGCCACTAACCTATTGGGGTTGGCTAGAAACCAAATGAGGCATGTGAGTATACCTCACTTCCTACGCAACCAGAGAATCTAGGGTCGAGGACTTGATTACACTAATTAATCAATTAATGCCCTTTCGATACCTAATCTTGTTCATTTAAAAAAAAAAAATTGTCAGGTAGCTTGGATTAACTTTAAACCAATCCACTAACATGTGAGGTCTTCATGCGAATACGCAGTCATTAAAATAACAATTAGCAACCAAGGAAAACATTAAATAAATTGCATGTGAGAGCAAAGAATTAATACTATAAAGAAGACAAATGCTAGTCCTAACAAGACTAAAGAAAAGCCAAACTCCAAGTATTAATATTGTGCAATCAAGAGCATTTATCCCTAAAGACAATTGAAACCCCAAGGTAAAGCCCTAAAGGCCTAGTCAAACTTGGGCATAATTCCAAATTGAAAAGCTTCATATTTTTTAGGAGAAAATAGTCCAATAGATCAATTTTAACCTTTCTGAAGATTTTTTTTTTTTGGATTTTTCGGCTTTTTATGAAAGAAAAATGAATTTTCGAATTTCCCAAAAAGAATTCGATTTTTTAATTTTTTCTGAATTTTTTAATTTTCAGAGGAATTTTTGAATTTTATTATTTTTCGAATTTTTTTTAATTTTTAAAATTTTAAAATTTTCTTTAAGATTTTTGAAATTTTTTTGAAATTTTTATATTTAATGATATTATATTCGAGAAAATGGGTTAGGACCGGGTGGAACCCAATCGGCCCATTGACTCGACCCAAACTCGGATCCAACTCAGTTGAATTAAAAAAAAAATCATTTTTAATGTTTTATAGCCTTTTTTAATGATTTTTTTCTTTGGTCTTTTCCTCACTTCGTCCTTTTCCCTACACCTTCTGCTCGACTGTCCTTCTCAAGGCCAACTTTTGACATTTTATAGTTTTTTTTTTTTTTTTTTTTTTGGTTTTGCTTTTCTTTTTTTTTTTGTTCTGTTTTTTTTTTCTTTGTTGTTGTTATTATTATTATTTTTTATTCTTTCCCTCCTCCATTCTGGCCTTTTCACCGAACATCCCCATCTACTATCTTTTCTTCCATTTTTTGGGTTTTCCTCTTTTGCTTTTTTTTTTTAAATTTTTTTTATTTGCTAGTTTTTCTTTTTTCCTTGTTTTTTTTATTCTTTCCCTCCTCACTTCTAACCTTCTTCCTCATTGCACTCTCATGCTCGACTCTTCACCGAAGCCATGCTTCAATCGGGACCTCGCCCACACGACAACATCGATTGGTGTAACCATTGTCCCTTCCATTGCCGAACCACCGCCATCCACCAATCGTCCATCACCACCAGTGCCGACCACCTACTCCGGCCACCATCTTTGACGCCAAGAATAACTTCGTCGATTCAAAACACATGAATATTTCATGCAAACTATACAGAAACGTAGTGTGAGCAATGAAAACTAACACAATTCAAGAGAGATAGCAATAGGCACTAGTCTATTTTGAGTTAAAAAACACAAACTATATTTCAGCTCTCTTTGGAGCATTTTGTCAAACATTGGGTGTGCATCAGCTAAAAGGGCCATACAGGCTCACTCGATGCTCGGATTCAGGTAAAGATCAACACAACATGCACAAGCAACATTCAAGATCCCCTAAGGGACATATTAATCACACTCAAACATATGTGAACACAGCAAGTATCTTCAGCCACAACATACTCACGGACTCGAATATCTTTCAGGCATTTCAACAACCGGTTAGCATACACAACAGAAACAAAGGATCTTCGGACTGGTATGGACTCAAGCACAAGCCTAGACGTCTATCAACATGCACTAGGACATCTATGAGCTTTCATGGAGGATCGGTGAGGTTGGAACTCGCGGGAACTGGTCGACCGTGGGCTCCGGCCCGAGACCTTGAAAAGAAGCACATGGCTTAGGGAAGCCTACCTGGTTTGGATGGCCTGCAACGGGCGTACTTCAGGCGACGACGATATGCTCTCTCAGTCTCACTCTCTCTCTTTAGCTCGCCCTCTACTCTCTCCAGCTCTTTCCAGCTCCCTGTCCTTTGCTTGAACCAAAGAACCAATCGAGAATCCCCCCCTCTCTTTGCTCTCTTCCTTTTAAGCTCGGCCAACGACAGGCGCGCATGGCCTCTGCCACCACCAGCCTGTCGCGGCCGCTTGATCTCCGACCCTAGGATCATGCCGTCCTTTTCCTTTGTGATCCTCTGACCTAGCGATCCTCTGCCTCGCCCCTGGCTTGTACGTTTCTCTTTTCTCCTTCTTTTTGTAGGAGCGTGGTTGGTGTGAGGGGAGGAAGAAGACTCACGCATGGGCTGGGTTGAAATAAAAGGAGATGGGCCGGTCCAAGTGCAAAAGAGAGAAAAGGAAAAGAGATAGGTCGGCGATCCCACGGACGAAGAAAAGCCCTCTACTTGGCCTCATTCGATTTTCTTCTCCTTTTTATTATTATTTTTATTTTTTATGAACATAATTTTCACTAATGATAATATTTCCCTTATTCTCCTTTTCTTCTTTTCCCTTTTGATAGCAAACGTTTTTGGAAAAATAAAAGAAAAATAAAAATTATCATTGCGATGCAAATATTCCTAATGCTAAAACGTGATGTAATTTAGTAAAAAAAAATTATTTTTATTTATTTTATTTTTTTTTTGGCTAAGGTTTGAAAATTAATCCTAATTTTTACGCAATTAAGTCTTAAATAAATTTGTAAAATTTAGGTGTCAACAGCTGCTCCTCTTTGAATGGGAGCTCGAAGAGGTTTATTTCAAAGATAAAAGACACCTAAATTTTGTCCGCGGAATTCACTGATTAGCAGGCTATAAATGATAAAGGGGTGTGGGATGATGGCCTTACATTGTAAAGATAGTCATTGACTGAGATGGGAAAGTTTCACCATATACAAACGGGTTTCGATTGGAAATGAAAATCTATGATTCAAAAATAAACCCATGAACCCTTTGAAAATCGCAGTTTAAAGATAGACTCATGAACCTTTTAAAAACGTGGTTTAAGAATAGACCCACCAACTGTGTGGTTTAAGGACGACCACCGAACCCCGTGGTTTAAGGATAGACCCATTAATCTTGTGGTTTAAGAATGACCCACGAACTGTGTGGTTTAAGGATGACCAACGAACCCCGTGGTTTAAGGATAGACCCACCAACCTTGTGGTTTAAGGATGACCCACGAACCGTGTGGTTTAAGGATGACCCACAAACTCCGTGGTTTAAGGATAGACCCACCAATCGTGTGGTTTAAGGATAGACCCACGAACCTTGTGGTTTAAGGATAGACCCACCAACCGTATGGTTTAAAGATGACCCACGAACCGTGTGGTTTAAGGATAAACCCACCAACCTCGTGGTTTAAAGATGACCCACAAACCGTGTGGTTTAAGGATAGACCCACAAAACCCCGTGGTTTAAGGATAAACTCACCAACCTCGTGATTTAAGGATGACTCATGAATCGTGTGGTTTAAGGATAAACCCATAAACCATGCGGTTTAAGGATAGACCTATGAACCCCGTGATTTAAGGATAGACCTGCCAACCGTGTGGTTTAAGGATAGACTAATCAACCTTGTAAATGGCATGGTTTAAGGTTGACCATGAACCTTTGAAAATGGCATGGTTTAAGGCTGGCCTACGCCTGCGCTCCACCTCAGGCACTGACCCTAGTTGGCATCCTACCCCGAAGGGTGGACGTAACTGTCCTCTTCCTAGGAGTCTTCTACTCCTGATCGCTCATACTACAAGATCCTCACAGAACCCACTTTCCAATTCCACATAGAATTAGAACTGAGCGACCCACACAAAACAAACTACCAATCAGCTATCAATCACATGCATCCGCATAAGAAAAATGCATTTCCTATTAACTATCCCAAGACCCATTGTACATTATCACACGAAACATTGACCAACTCTGATACCACTTCGAGTAGGGATGTCACGCCCCGAACCTCGAGCGCACGCACAACCCTTGGTGTTCGATCAAATTGCAATGTTCCCAAGACGCGTCGTTGACTCATTCATTTTTTACACATGCGAAAGCGAAATTAACAATCTCCAGACATCAAACAAACACATGGGGTAGAAGAAAGAGGACAACCAATTAACATAAAACATATTTTAAAAACACATAGAGTTTATATACATAACCAGTTGGTCCTACCAATCTATACACAAGAGTCTAACTCAAAAAGGAGCTACTGAGCTAACTAAACTCCGGGCTCTTTTGTCATGGGCTTTGGGTCCTCCACGACACCATCAGGGGTGTCGATATCCATAGGATGCCCTACTTCCCCCACCCTGGTCCAGATGGAAGTCCCATTGACACTCTGTATGGGACCCTCCCGACCCCCGTTAGGAAAGTTAATGAACCACGCTTTGAATTGGTGATGTACCCACTAAGGTAGGCCCTCATCGACCCAGACCGTGGACTCAACTAACTCACGAGTTAGGTTGGTCTCGGGAATGGGGAAATAGGAGTGCTAAAAGTCCAACTCTTGCGGGACCCCATAACGCACATAACGTGCCTCCATCTAAGGACTTGTAAAAATTTAAATCACTACGGGGTGAGACAAAGTCTCAGCGAGTCCACACCCTAATTCTCGATTAGGATGAAATTCACCTAGAGGCAGCCTAAGCATATACCCTATAAGACTTACCTTGCCTCAGCACCTCTTTGCACAGTAGTACTGCTCATATAACATATGCATATAGTAAATGCACTTAATAATTGGAACACTTCACTTTCAAATATCAATCAATCATAGGGGTCCCGATTATAAGGCCAAATTGTTATAACATATCACATTCCATGCCACACAATTTTGTTCCATAATCAGGCGTAGTTATTTCAATCATTCAAGCGTTCCACTTAATTACGACCCAATGTCCACGGCCAACTCAACAGCCGATGGTCATCCGGCATAACCGAACATCGTCCCGCTTCGTCGAGCATGGCAATGTCTACCTTTAGACGGCATTCCCAAAGGAGCATCGGTCTAGCCTTCACTGCGACCGACATCGATTGTCAAGGGTATCTGAACTTAATCAGGCAACGTCCCGCGTAAATGCATCAGGACGGGTTCACTAGCCCATGTAAACGCATCAGGGTATTATGTGATCACATACACATCCAATCTCAGCCAAGGACATCGTGCTTTGCACTCAAATGCATCAATTTCAAATAATGTATTTGGCCTATTTTCTTCATATTAAAAACACTTGGTAAAACAATTGTGCATGGACACATAGTCAAATTGAACCATAAAATATTATGTCTCTCTTTTCAAAATTCCACAATTTTATATAGTACTTAAAATATTTTTGGCGTCAAAACCCGACAGTAGGTATTTATCTAATTAAATAGCAAGATTCCATATTTTTGAAATAATAATTCAAAAATCATCACCAAGCATCCAATTGCATAATTTAGCACGCAATTGTACAAACCAATGCAACCATGCCGATCGGCACGAAATTCTAACAATCGGCTATCCCGATATAATTCCTGTTAATTAATAAATAATTAAATAAATTACAAAATATTTAAATTAAACCACTAATTAATCTACATAAACTAATCTAACCAACTAATTGGACTAATTAAATTAATCCACCTAGGCTAGCTACATTTAATCTAACTAAACTAACTAATTAACCTAACTAACTCCCTAATTAAATTAATCTAACCACCTAATGATCTAACTAAACTAACTAACTAATTAATTACACTAATTAAACTAACCTTAATCCTAATTAGGCCTAACTAACCCACTAATACACTAATTAGTCCACTAATCCACCCTTAAGTGTAATTAGCCTCCTAATTAGATATTAGGATGTAAACTCACCGGTTTAGTGAGCTAACGGGCCCATGGTGATGGCGGCGTGGCGGTGACCAAAACCCGGGCCTACGGTGACACCAAATGAGGTTTGGAAGGAGCTAAAAATGGCCCACAAAGTTCATAGCTAGAGCTGGCTTTCAATTCTAAGGTGGCTAAACCGAGAGGCTGCCGGGGGACAAGTGGGCTGGCTGGGGGTGGCGGACGTGGAGCGATGGTGGCGGTTCTTATGGCTAAGCGAGGGTTAACAAATCGAAGGGTGGTTGAAGGCGGTGTTGAGGCCGGACTGGATGTGTGCTGGACTTGGTGTACGGCACAATGTCAGGAGAAGGAGAGGCATTGGCGTTGATGGCTTCTGGCTTGCGGGCGGACTGGGCTCGTGGCTCCAGGTTGGCTCAATCACGGAGGAGGAGGTGGCGTGAGGGTAGGGGCTAGTTGGTTCTAGAGGCTTCCAGCAAGGAAAAATGGAAGAAGATGATGAAGTTGAGGAAGGCTACTGTAGAGGGGGTTGGTCGACCAAGGGGGATGGAGGAGAGAGGAAAGAGAGGGGGACAAGAGGGAACAAGAAGCCTTCAAAGTCAAGCCTAAATATCTAAACACTCAAGTGCAAGCCCCACAAGTCTTCAGCCTCATCCAGCAGCCAATTTTCTCCCTCAAAACTTCTCACATAATCCAAATTGAAGGCCACATAACAGCAACCCAGCAGACTTACGAATTTGCATCCAAATTCCATCCAAGTCCTCACCAATTAAACCAAACTGGCCTCCAAAAATACCAACTAAGGTGCCCAAACAAGTTTCCATAATTTTCCTCACCAACTAACTTACTTTAAAGGCCAAAAATCCACTTAAACATGCCCCTCCGAATTTCCTCGAGTTAAATTCGCCAAATATGATTTTCCGCCAAAAATTTCGGGTTCACCGAAAATTCTTCAAAGGATGAGTTAACGTCCCAAAAATAAATCGTGACACGCTCAAACTTTCGATTCCTGAAATTGAGTTCAATTTCGTGGTTAATTTTGATCAGACACGATTTTAGCGTGACCTAACCTACCATATAGCTTTTATGGATTTTATCACATTTAACCCGTGGTCGATAATTCTCGATCCACGTTTGTGCCTGTTCGACTCATCAGCGACTCTCGATTGTCATAAAAATCTCAAGGTTTCAATTATAGGCACTGGGTACAAAATCGACAGAAAAATCGGTTTAGTGCCATTTGACATGAATTTTGCAATCGGGTGGAATCACCCACAATTTAATTACGTGCTTTTGTCAAATCGACCTATCTTCGGTCTCTAATCTATTATAGCGGTGCTATATTGACCCTTACCAATTAGCACGGTCGAGCAGTCGATTTCTGAGTGAATTCTTAAGTCTATCACGTTTATATCCCTTAATAGCTTCACCTGGTAGGTTAGTTATCTTGTGAGTGATAAGCTTAGAGAAAAAGGACCATAGGCGCGTTAATAAAAAGCCCATTTCATTTAATCGAAACAAGGTCAAATTTTCAGGATGTCACAACTCTTCCCCTTTTATAAAAATTTCGTCCTCAAAATTTAAACCATTATAATTCTTCTTAAAAAATGTGGGGGTATTGTGGTCTCATCGATTCCTCACTTTCCCATGTCACTCCTTTTGTTCCGTGGTGTTGCTAGACCACTTTGACCAAAGAAATCATCTTGGTGCACATCACTTGCTCTTTTTGATTCACGATCTAAACTGGTCTCCATGTACGACACTCTGTCGTCCATGTCTAATTCTTCAAAATTCAGCACGTGAGTCGGGTTGAGCTTGTACTTTCTCAATATCAACACGTGGAAGACTTTATGCACTTGCACCAGTCTTAGCAGCAACGCAAGGTGATATGCTAAAGCCCTTATTCTTTCTAGAATCTCAAAGGGACCGATGTAACTCAGGCTTAATTTTCCTTTCTTGCCGAAACGTGAAGTACCCCTCATTGATGACACGTTTAGAAAGACGTGTTTACCAACTTGGAATTCCAATGGTCTTCGTTGCTTGTCAACATAACTCTTTTGGCGACTCTGAGCAGTCTTCAGTCTTTCCCAAATAACTTTGATTGCATCCACTGACTGTTGGACTAACTCTGGGCTGGTGATCTTCCTCTCTCTGACTTCATCCCAACAAATTGGAGTTCTGCAAGCTCTGCCATACAACGCTTCAAATGGTGCCATCTGAATACTCAGCTGATAACTATTGTTGTAGGCAAACTTAACTAGATGAAGTTGTTCCTCCCAGCTTCCCTTGAAATCCAACATGCAAGCCTGCAGCATGTTCTCGAAGGTTTGAATCGTCATCTAAGACTGGCCATTCATCTGCGAATGATAGGCCGTACTGTACTATAACTTCATTCACAAGGCAGTTTGTAAGCTTTTCTAGAAGGCTGCAGTAAACTTCGGGTCTTGATCAAATGTAATTGTCACTAACACTCCATGCATACGTACTATCTGACGCATGTACAACTTAGCATATCTGTGCAATGCAAAATCCTTTCGTACAACGATGAAGTGAGCAAACTTCATCAATCTGTCAACTACAGCTCATATGGAATCATTGCCTCTCTGACTCCTTGGTAAGCCCATCACAAAATCCATTGTGATGTGTTCCCACTTCCACTCGAGAATCTCGAGAGGTTGCAACAGTCCTCCCGGCTTACAATATTGTGCTTTCACTTGCTAGCACGTCAGACACTTGGCGGCATATCTGGTGATGTCAGCCTTCATACCGATCCTCCAACAGTATTGACGCAGATTCTGATACATCTTTATACAACCTGGATGAACGTTGTAACTGCTATGATGAGCTTCTGACAAAATCTCTTCCTTAAGCTCTACATCATCAGGTACACACAAACATCCATGAAACTTTAGTGTTTTGTCTTCTAAAATCTGAAAGTCATCCTTTCTCTTTTTCGTATCTTCTTACAGAATCTTCTGGATCTATTGGTCTGTCAACTGTAATGTCTTAATTTTGATCTGCACCTCTGGTTCAATTTTGAGGTGGCCATAAGACTTGAAATGTGGCCTACCTCAAATTTGAAAATCGAATCTCAAGCTCCTTCGAGTAGAATCCACTCCTGGATCACCATCTGTGCGATCGAAGACTTCCGACTCAATGCATCTGCGACCTTGTTGGCTTTTCCAGGATGACACAGGATGTCACAATCATAGTACTTAAGAAGTTCCATCCAACGATGCTATCTCATGTTCAACTCTTTCTGAGAGAATAAATACTTGAGATTCTAATGGTCTGTAAAGATTTGAAATATTTCTCCGCACAAGTAGTGTCTCTCAATCTTCAGAACGAAGATGATTGCTATGAGTTTTAACTCATGTGTTGGGTAATTCAACTCATGAGGTCTCAACTGATGGGACATGTATGCAACGACTCTGCCATGTTGAATTAAAACGCAACCCAGTCCTTTGAATGACGCATCACTAGAGATCTTGTATCCTACAGGACCAGATGGAATGGTTAGCACATGTGTGGTAGTTAGCTTTTGCTTAAGCTCTTGGAAACTACGCTTGCACTTATCCGTCCATTCAAACTTCTTTCCCTTCTTCAGCAATTGAGTCAGAGGCATGGCTATTGCAGAAAATCTTTCCACGAACCATCTGTAATAACCTGCCAATCCCAAGAAACTTTTTATCTCTATCACTGTCGTCGGTCTTGGCCAGTTGATCACGGCTTCAATCTTGGTCGGGTCCACGGAAATTCCTTCATTGAAAATCACGTGACCTAAGAAAGCTACACGAGTCAGCCAAAACTCGCACTTACTGAACTTGCTGTACAGTCCATGATTTCGTAGAGTCTGGAGCACTATCCTCAACTGTCTTTCATGCTTTTCAGGACTTCTCGAGTACACCAGGATGTCGTCGATAAACACTATCACGAACTGATCTAGATACTCCTTGAATACACGATTCATCAAATCAATGAAAGCAGTTGGGGCGTTGGTAAGGCCAAATGACATTACAGTGAATTCATAATGGCCGTAACACATAAGAAAAGCCGTCTTCGGTATATCTCCTTTCTTGATCATCAACTGATGATACCCTGTCCTCAGATCGATTTTGGAAAATATCGATGCTTCTTGTAGCTAGTTGAACAGGTCATCGATCCTTGGCAACGGCTACTTATTCTTGATCGTCACCTAGTTGAGTTGCCGATAGTCTATGCAAAGACACAACGAATCATCTTTCTTCCTCACAAATAAAATTGGTGCTTCCCAAGGTGATGCACTAGGACATATGAATCCCTTTTTTAACACTCCTGCATCTGCATCTTCAGTTCCTTCAACTCTGATAACGCCATCCGACAAGGAGCCTTAGAGATTGGCTCCATCTCGGGGGCCAACTATATCACAAACTCGATCTCCCTTCTGAGGGCAGACCAGGTAAATCCTTAGGAAACACATCAACAAACTCTTGCACCATGGCGATGTCCTCCATCTTCGGCTCCTTAATTGTCATATCAACAACAGTCACCAAGTAACCTTGACAACCCCCGTCTAACAAACGGGCTGCCTCAAGCAACAATATTAAGGTAATCAATGGTCCTCGTCAACTTCCAATAAACTCGAAACTTTTACCCGATAACGGGTTACATTGAATCACTTTACGATAGTAGCTTATTGCTTAGTGAGCCAATCCATGTCAATTATCACATCAAAATCATACATGGCTAAGACAATTAAATCTATTCCTTCCTCTCACTCACCAATAACCAACTTGTAACTAGGACAGCCTATTGCAGCTAACACCTTATCCTTTAACGGGGTAGATATACTAATGACTGACCCCAACGATTTAGGACTCAACCCTACAAACTTAACGTACTGCTCAGCAATAAATGAATGTGTAGCTCCAAGGTCAAACAAAGCATAAGCAGCATGGTCGTTCAGCAAGACTGTACTTGTAACCACGTTGAGTGAGTCCTTTGCATACACCATTCCTTGAGCTGGAGGTCGGTTTAAACCACCCTGCAATGCATTCTACGACGCATATCCTCTATTCTAACCCATCAGCAGTGGCGGCGGCTGCGATCCCATCAGTCTATGCCGATAGTTTCTTATTTGATGGTCGAACTAGCCACACCTAAAACATGCTCCTGACCTAGCAAAACATGGGGCTGAACCATGTCGTCATCCACAGAAATGACATACACCATTCTGGTTGGGTGCTGACTTTCCAATCCCACCATTTTTATTGGGCGGAATAAGGTACCATCCTCCGGTCATCGATTTCTTCCCAAACCGATTGCCATCTCTGTTTGAACCGAGCCATGACCTAGATGTGACGGCTCATTCAGGTTCCTCTCTATTAGCTAGGCTCACTTATACAAGTCATTGTAGTCCTTCAGATTGAATGGCACCAGTGGGTCTTCCAGATTTGGTCTCAGTCCATCCCTGAACCTTCTTGCTCTATCCACAGGATCCTCAATCAGTCTAGGAGCATACTGAGATAGCTCGGCAAATTTCGCCTCGTACTAATCTACCGACATTAAACCCCGGCGAATGCATTGAAATTCCACCATCTTTTGTTCCCTAGCACTGTTAGAGAAATACTTGCCATTGAAAACTTCAATGAATACGTTCCACTCCGACCAAATCTTCAGGAAACACTCTTCCTTTGATGGCCTTCCACCAAGTGCTTGCATTTCCTTGCAACTGGTAGACTGCAAGGACCACCTTATCTTCCTTCGAGCACCTCAGCAGTGCAAAGGCCTTCTCTAACTCTTGGATCCAGAGGATGGTAGCCTCGGGATCACTTGCTCCTATGAACCTTGATGGGTTCAACTTCAGAAACTGCTCAACAAGTTTGTGCATCAGCCGATCGGCAATCATGTTCCCAGGTGGAACCTCAGTAGGTGTGGCTGCAACAGTAGCAACGGCAACGGCAATGGCGGCAGTAGTGGCAGTGGCTATAATGGCAGCTTGATTCTGGGCTCGCTGCCGCATCAAATTCTCCAAAGTCTCGAGCGCCTGTATCATCTCATCGATTCTAGGATCACCAGGTACTACTACACCAGCACCAACCGGCCACGGTACTATCCCCCTTGCGTTAGCCTGTGCCTGTGCTCTACCTCATGCACCGACCCTAGTCAGCATCTTACCCCAAGTGATGGACGTAACCGTCCTCTTCCTTGGAGTCCTTTGCTCCTCATCACTCATACTGCAAGATCCTCACAAAACTTGCTTTCTAATTCTACATAGAATTAGAATTGAGCGACCTACACAAAACAAACTAGCAATCAGCTATCAATCACATGCATCTACATAAGAAAAAGGCATTTCCTATTTACTATCCCAAGACCCATTGTACCTTATCACACCAAACATTGACCAGCTCTGATACTACTTCGAGCGGGGATGTCACGCCCCGAACCTCGAGCACGTGCACATCCCTCGTAGTTGATCAAATTGCAATGTTCCCAGGATGCATTGCCGACCCATTCATTTTATACACATGCAAAAGCGAAATAAACGATCTCCAAACAACAAACAAACACATGGGATAGAAGAAAGAGGATGGCCAATCAACACAATACATATTTTATAAACACACCGAGTTTATATACATAACCAGTCGGTCCTACCAGTCTATACACAAGAGTTTAACTTCGAGCTCTTCCATCATGGCTCCGGGTCCTCCATGACACCATCAGGGGTGTCAATATCTATAGGATGCCCTACTTCCCACACCCTGGTCCCGATGGGAGGCCCATTGAAACCTTGTATGGGACTCTCTTGACCCCCGTTAGGAAAGTTAATGAACCACACTTTGAATCGATGAGGTATCAACTGATGTAGGCCCTCATCGACCCAGACCGTGGACTCAACTAACTCACCGGTCAGGAATGGGGAAATAGGAGTGCTGAAAGTCCAACTCATACGGGACCCCATAACGCACATGACATGCCTCCATCTAAGGACCTGTAAAAATTTAAACCACGACGGGGTGAAACTAAGTCTCAGCGAGTTCACATCCGAAACCCCGATTATGATGAAATTCACCGAGAGGTAGCCTAAGCATACAACCTATAAGACTTACCTCGCCTCAGCACCTCCCTGCATAGTAGTACAGCTCATATAACATATGCATACAATAAATGCATTCAATAATTGGAACACTTCACTTTCAAATATCAATCAATCACATAGGTCCCGATTATAAGGCCAAATTGTTATGACACATCCCATTCCGTGCCACACAATTTTGTCTCATAATCAGGCGTGGTTATTTCAATCATTCAAGCGTTCTACTTAATTACGACCCAACGGCCACAGCCAACTCAACAGTCAGCGGTCATCCAGCATAACTAGGCGTTGTCCTACTTCGTTAGGTACAGCAACGTCTACCTCTAGACGGCATTCCTGAAGGAGCATTGGTTCAGCCTCCACTGCGATTGGCATCCGTTGTCAAGGGTATTTGAACTTAATCAAGCAATGTCCCACATAAACGCATCAGGACGGGCTCACTACCCCACATAAATGCATCAGGGTATTATGTGATCATGTACACATCCAATCTCGGCCAAGGACATTGTGCTTTGCACTCAAATGCCTCGATTTTGAATAATGTACTTGGTCTATTTTCTTTATATTAAAAACACTTGGTAAAATAATTGTGCGTGGACACACAGTCAAATTGGACCATATAATATGATGTCCTCTCTTTTCAAAATTTCACAATTTTATATAGTACTTAAAATATTTTTAGCGTCAAAACCCGACAAATGGTATTTTTCTAATTAAATACCAAAATTCCTTATTTTTTAAATAATAATTCAAAAATCATCACCAAGCATCCAATTGCATAATTTAGCATTCAATTGTACAAACCAATGCAACCATGACGATCAGCACGAAATTTTGACAACCGGCTATCCCGGTATAATTTCCGCTAATTAATAAATAATTAAATAAATTGCAAAATATTTAAATTAAACCACTAATTAATCTATATAACTAACCACCTAATTGGACTAATTAAATTAATCCACCTAGGCTAGCTACATTTAATCTAACCAAACTAACTAACGAACCTAACTAACTCCCTAATTAAATTAATCTAACCACCTAATCATCTAACTAAACTAACTAACTAATTAATTACACTAATTAAACTAACCTTAATCCTAATAGGCCTAACTAACCCACTAATCCACTAATTAGCCCACTAATCCATCTTTAAGTGTAATTAGCCTTCTAATTAGATATTAGGATGTAAACTCACCGGTTTAGTGAGCCAACGGTCCCACGGCGATGGCGGTGCAACGACGACCAAAACTAGGGCCTACGGTGACACCAAAGGAGATCCGAAAGGGGCTAAAAACGGCCCATAAAGCTCACAGCTAGGGCTGGCTTTTGGTTCTGAGGTGGCTGAATCAAGAGGCTGCTAGGGGACAAGCGGGCTGGCTGAGGTGGCGGTCGTGGAGCGATGGCGGTTCCTATGGCTAGGCGGGGGCTGGTGGGTCGAAGGGTAGTTGAAGGTGGCGTCAGGGCCAGACTGGACATGTGTTGGACTCGGCAGACGGTAGAACAGTGTGAGGCAAAGAGGCACTAACGTCGATGGCTATTAGCTCGCGGGCGGACTGGTCTCACAGCTTCGAGCTAGCTCGATTACAGAAGAGGAGGCAGTGTGAGTGTAAGGGTTAGTTGGTTCTAGAGGTTTGCAGCAAGGAAAAATGGAAGAAGATGAAGAAGTTGAGGAAGCCTTCTGTAGGGGGGCTGGTCGACCAAGGGGAATGAGGACAGAGGAAAGAGATGGGGAGACAAGAGGGAACAAGAAGCCTTCAAAGTCAAGCCTAAATATCTAAACACTCAAGTGCAAGCCCAACAAGTCTTCAGCATCATCCAGCAGCCAATTTCCCCCCCTCAAAACTTCTCACACAAGTTAAATTGAAGGCTGCATAGCAGCAGCCCAGCAGACCTACGAATTTGCATCCAAATTCCATCCAAGTCCTCACCAATTAAACCAAATTGGCCTCCAAAAATACCAACTAAGGTACCCAAACAAGTTTTCATAATTACCCTCACCAACTAACTCACTTTGAAGGCCAAAAATCCACTCAAACATGCCCCTCCAAATTTCCTCGAGTTAAATTCGCCAAATTTGATTTTCCACCAAAAATTTTGGGCTCGCCGAAAACTCTTCAAAGGATGAGTCAACATCCCAAAAATAAATCGTGATACGCTTGAACTTTCGATTCTCGAAACTAAGTTCAATTTCGTTGTTAATTTCGATTGGACGCGATTTTAGCGTGACCTAACCTACCGAGTAATTTTTAGGGATTTTATCTCATTTAACCCATGGTCAATAATTCTCGATCCACGTTTGTGCCTCTTCGACTCATCGGCGAGGTTTCAATTATGGCGCTGGGTACAAAATCGGCAGAAAAATCGATTTAGTGCCGTTTGACGCGAATTTTGCAATTAGGTGGAATCATCCACAATTTAATTACGTGTTTCTGTTGAATTGACTTTTCTCCGGTCTCTAATCAATTATAGCAGTGTTGTATGGACCCTTGCCGATTAGCACGGTCAAACAGTCGATTTCTAATCGAATTCTCAAGTTTGTCGCGTTTATATCCGTTAACGGCTTCACCTGGTAGATCAATTATCTCGTGAGTGATGAGCTCAAAGAAAAAGGACCATAGGCGCGTTAATGAAAACCCATTTCATTTAATCGAAACATGGTCGAATTTTCAGTATGTCACACCTTCATACAATATTTATACAATACCTTGAGACTTTTATCAATATGTATTCAACATAATGACAACACATTCAAAAATATTTTATTGAATGTAAAAGTTGATACATATCAAACCGTTACTAAGTGTAATGAACACAAAAGTAAACTTTATTAGAGTAAAGCCAAAATAGCTCCCACTAAACATCAGCATCTCATGATGCTCTTAAACTCATATTAATGACGTGTCATTCAAGAACAAAAGATCAAAGTCCTTTAGTTAGTGGATCTGCAATCATATCATTTGTGAAAATATATTATTTACATTTCTGTACCGTTTCTTTATTATCAAAAATTTGACTATCATATATTTAGACTCCTTGAAACCTCTGTTGTTAATAAAAATACTACAAATTTATGTGGCTATCCATAAAGTTAAAAATGATCAACTCCTTAATGAGGTTCTGGAGCCTAATTGCCCAAGTAACGGCCTAAGAAAATGTTACAAACTCTGGTTACATAGTAGAAAATGACATAGAACTTTATTTACTGCACTTTATGCTAACATAAATATATATTCTATTATTGATCTCATGTTATCCTAACAGCTAGCAAAGTTTACACTTAAATACCCTACTAGCTGTAAGACTTGAACATGTATGTAAATAAGTATATAGTGCAAATCAGCACATAGCTGCAAGACACAAGGTACATCCTTTAACTAAATTTTTTCAATATCTAAATAAGAACGATGTAATGGATTCGGTCCATCACACTTAATGACAAGAGTAATTCTTGGTTTGCAATGATATAAATTAAATATTTTCAAAAAACGATCAACAAATGTCCTCTGAGATAAATCTAATAAAGTAAAATATCATGTACATAGAGTATGATATATATGACAAGAATAATCCTTACGGACTTTAGTACAAATGACAAAAGATACCTCAAGGTTACTACTTGTAAGCAAAATATCATGTACATAGAGTATGAGAAAAATAAATTTCCTCCCACTGATCTTGTATAGTGTGTGTGTGTGTGTGTGTGCGTGTGCCCGCGCGTGTGTGTATACTAAATTATTTTGTTCCCAATTGAACGGAATAACAACACTATGACTTTTCAGTCTACACACAAGTTTACTTGAATTATTTGCTGCAAAATCCTCTAGTTGAACTATATAGATTTTGTTATCAATGTGTCCATTTAAAAAGATAATACATATTTGGTGTAACTCCATATAAAAATAAACTATTAATGTCATGTTCACTTTGAAATAATTTTTAAAAATACTAGAAGAAATAATTATTTATTCATTATTAATTGTCCACCCCTCTTTCAGAATGAAAACTTTGGCTACCAGTTTAGCTTTAAACTCCACAATCTTTCTTTGAAGTCCTTTTAGTTTTGTACACCTATTTGCAACTAATGAGCTTGTGATCTTTAGACAAATCAAAATGTTTCCAAACACTATAATATTTCACATATTGCATATCATCTCTTATGGCATATAATCACATATTTGATTAAGAACAAAAAACAACATTTATATAGGTCACTAAATCAACCATGTAGTAGATATTGCAGTTATGCTCTCACAGATAGACTCTATAGTCTAATGATATAACTGACCGTCTTTCACTAACAAATCTCCTAATACAACTACTTCATTCAGCACTTGAGAGGTTTAAGAAATTTCATCATAAACTATATCAAGAATAGTACCTTGAACCTCAACAAGTTTAGTCTATAGTATAGGAGATTCCACAATTGTCTGTATAGGCAAAAACAAGGACAAAATGATCTCCTTCATACTATTATCCTTAATAATTTGAGAGTAGCTATCTTCTACAACTACGTCGAACTCTAGAAACTTTATTGTCTGTGATTGCATAATTCTTGTACCTTTATTAAGGTCATAAAATCAATACCCTTTTGAGCAATCTAGGTAAAATACAAAATAATTCCAAGTGGATCTAAATTCCAACACACTTAATATTGGATTATATGATCTCACTTCTACATAACATCTCTAAATTTTAATATGATTCAAGTTAAATTTACGTCTAGTTCATAACTCAAAAGAAGTTTAAGGAACAACTTTGTTAAGAAAACATGTTTTTGTATGTGAAAACGTTGCTTTCAAAATATTAGCCCACAAAAGATTGGATAAATTAGTCTTACTCATCATACTCATCACCATGTTCATTATGGTGTATTATGCCTTTCGGCTAAATCATTTTGTTAGGATTTTCAGATATAGTAAATTAAGTTACTACCCAAGAATTTAGCAAGTATTTGACAAATGACCCTTTAAGGTATTCAGTATTGTCATACTTGTCAAAATACTCACCACCACTGTTAGGCTTTACAACCTTTAAGACTAATTCTAACTATTTTATTATTTATCTCGATCATTTTACTTCCACAATAATCTATAGAAGTCTTTAAATAACCGTTAAGAGTAGACAGAATATCAACACTATCATATTTTTTACTCTTTCTTTAGACATGTGTGAGATTATTCCTTAGACATAAAATTTTGGAAACGACTTTTTCAACCGTATATGAGACATATAGATGTGTCATAATTTCGGTATTAAACAAGACATAATTTTAAGCCACTAAGGCTTCCACCATTTACCTAGTAGCGCAAATCACAGTAAGAAGGTTCTATTGCTCTTTTCCCAAGCAGCAAATCCTATGTCCACTACTTAAAATTTGAACCGGTAAAAATCTCAATAATGGTAGAGTTATTAATTACAAATAAGGTGACTAAAATAACAAGCAATGTATATAATTAGCATCATGTGAGCACTTTGTAACTTGACATACAAGTACACATCAAGATAATTACATGCAAAATTATATAATCACCTTCGGCAGAATACATGGCATGCAGTTGTACACTCCCCATATGATATGAGTTATGAAAATATATTCTAACCTTCGTGAATTCATCACCTTAGGCATATGAACCACTCAGATAAGTCACTTCTCTACCACACTATCATGTATCCCTCTATGAACTGATACACAATCATCTCCTTTGGGAGTATGACCACGTATTAGATTAGGAGACATCCCAATCATTATATGAAATCAATAATTCTCAAATCCAATTAAGTGTGTCACTTTGGCTATCACAACTCAATTGAATCCTTGTAACTCTCTCATATCGGGGATATAAATCTCACTTCTCACGTACACCATATACATGTGATTTTAACTTTAGTAATGGGCAACATATCACTGAAATCACATATTATGCTAATTACATTGCTTTATTCATTAATAAAAATAAAAATAAAAATTTATAGATATTATCAATGAATCACACTTTTATAATATTTATGTGATAACATACCTGTAAACCAACACTTATATTTATAAAATTACAGAAAAATACAAGAAAAATACGTGGAGATATACTAAAAATACACATATTTAGGGTTTCGTATGCATTTTCACATATATAAAATCATCAAATATGTAAAATAGATACACCACAAGATAGAAAATGATCATATGAACCAGAAGCCACCAGCCATGCGTCGATCGGAGTCTCCACACACCCGCACGCGTCGCTTGAGTGCGCGGCACGTGGAGCTCACACGCGGGCGTAATACTTCTCAAATCCAGTCCACATTGGATTGGACCGATTCCTGGCTCGATCGTCCGATCCGACCGACCGGTCTGACTAGTTGACCGGTCCGATTGGGTTGACTGGGTCAGTTCGGGTCAATGGGTCAAGGGTTCGGTTGGGTCTTGGTGACTGACGTCATCCTGACGTTAGCCTCCACGCGTGTGTCGCATGCGCGAGCAGCGCCCTGCACGTGGGAGTGCGTGAGGGTGCGTGGTCGTGCGTGGGGCGCATGCTTGATGCCTTGGCGACGCGTGGCCACGCGAGGGGCATGTGGGGCCTCCCTTGGCAGCGCGCTGCCCATGGTCTTGCTCGTCTCAACAAGTCAAGTCCGAATTTGTAATTTAATTTGATTTTTATTGAAGAAAAAATCATGAAAATCACAAAAAATAGGGCGAAAATTCTATGCCTTCAAGTTCTAGGTTATGATTGCTCTGATATCTCATGTAGGACGCAAGACGCGCAATCCTATGATCTCCATAACTAAAACAAGAGCATAGATGATTGAGTAGAAAGATTAACGCACCTATTTTGGAATCTATCTTTCTTAATGCGGAAGCCAAAGAGCAATGATCCACGCGCAAGTCATTCTTCTCTATTGCCCTCTATATTACTGGCTCAATGAGACGGCTCCCTCACTCTTTAGCGCTAGGTAAACACTCCTTATGTGAGGATACTTGTAAGAATTAGGGTTAGAGGAGAGATTTGAGTACTATTTACAGAGTTTCCAGCTAGACCCTCTCATTATGGGCCAGGCTCAACTCGGCCCACACTAGCCAGTCTCATTTTAGACTAATTAAGAAATATTCTATCTCACTTTAGACCAACCCCGTAAAATGATAAATTACAATATCAATTAATGTAGCCCACATCAGGAAAACTCTTACACACCTATCCAATTTCATATAGCAAAGTCCGTCAATAAATAAAAAAGAACAATTATTCTTGAAATTATTGATATGTCTTGGAAAATGTTAATGAGTGCCGCTAAGGCACTTATTACAAGTCATTAATTATATGTTGGAAATATTAACATTTTTATTGCAAGCATATCATTTTTTTGGAATTCATTCATTTTTTATTCCAAAAATGTGTTTATATGTGATATTACTAATTTTAGTAATCTTATTTAGTGCTCTAGAGGCACTTGTTAATGATATTCTTTTTTTTTTTTTATGACCAAAAAAATTCTTTTTTATTTGTTTTCTTAACTAGGTATCAAGCACCATCTCACTATCATAATCGCCACCGGACAACGCCACCATAAATGCCGCCAAAGTTGAATAAAATTGCGTCGACTTTTGGAAGGCAAGTTGTTCATCACATGGTAATATTTTATTAGAATGAGAATCCCGTATGCTATTCATCTGCAATTTTGTGGGTCGAATTCTTAAATCTTTTACTTGGAGCAATCTCCGGTCATCATGCCACTACGTGCGGTGCACAGCATGGAAGCTGGGTACAGGAACGAGGGAATGGAAAAAAAAAAAATCACGCGCTTGAATCTTCTTGATTATTTAAATAAGTAATGCTAAGGAGGTTGTGAGAAACCATGCCATAAAAAATGAAAGATGTGAAGTTCATGGAAAATAAAACTAATAAATTGATAGCAATATGTCTATCAAAAGGCTGTGAATGGTTATTTGTACTTCTCAAGTGCAAACGGGAGCATACTTTGCCAGTAAAAACCTTCAATTATGCACACACTTACAATAGATATTTGTATGTTCCTCAAGTTAGTACTGAATGATTCACGTATAAATATTGTGATAGTTGAGGAACAGTCTCATATGTACAGAAGCTAATGTGAAGAGAACAATGGAATTCGAGAATGTTCTGAAACTGTCTCAGGCAAATGGCACATGGAGCTAGGAGCGTGACAATGAATATAATTAAAGGGAGGAAGGAGGAGCAATATGATATGCTTGGGAGTTATTATCAAACAGTTCTAGATGTAAATTGAAGATCTACACGTGTCATTATAACTGAGCCATGTGGAGGAGGATTTCAAGTATAGAGGGATCTACATATTTCTTGATGAATTGAGTTGGTTGGAATAATCTAGTGGGCTCTAATAGCTTTTTCTGCAATTGACTTTGAAAAGTCAATGATCGTCAACAAATAAAACTTTTCCAAGACAATGTTCGACTATTCTTCTTGTTTGCCCTTCTGTCACGATCTCATGGCTATTTAAAATTCATATGCAATCGTTTTTCCGGGCGGTAGCCATTCATTTGTCAACCTCACATGTTGATGTATTAAATCAAATAAAGAAGCCTACTTGCAATGAATTAGCAATTCTTGATGACTTATTTTCAATCTTACTTAAATACAGTAAGATTGCCGCAATATAAAATACAAAATACAATCACATTAACATCTTAAAAGTCTAACTTTCCGTGGCACAAGGCATTCAATTGATTGGATTAGCGTGTCACAATGAGAAGCTTAATATTCTTTTTTCTTATTCACAAGTTTCCGATCATCAACTAGAATATTCTTTTGAAAGTCATTAACTGTGGTTTGAACATATAAATATTTCTATTTTTTAGTATTCCACTTTTTTTGGAAGACGTGTCTTTGTCAATTTCCAAGATATTTTAATATTCATTATTACTAATTTTAATAGTTTTTACCAATGTTACTGAGGCATTTGTTAACAAGAATTTTTGATCGCCTCTGGATAATACCGCCATGAATGCCAATGAATACGATCAATGTGAACGAGGAGGACTAACATGAGATGCTTAGAAATTATTGTCAAGCACCTTTATATGTAAATCCAAGATCTTCATGTGTCATTAAAACTAAGCCATGTGGAGGAGGATATCAAGTCTAGAGGATCTACATGTGTCTTGATGAATTGATTAATAAACTAGTTTGCTGGAATAATCTAATTGGCTCTAATAACTCTTCCCACAATTAATGTTGAAAAGTCAAATTGTCGAGCAATAAAACTTTTCCAAGACAATATTTGACTATTCTTCTATTTTGCCCTTCTGTCACGATCTCATGGCCATTTAGAAATCCATATGCAATTGTGTTTCGGGGCAGTAGCCATTCATTTTTCAGACCCTACATGATGATGTACTATTCAAATAAAGAAGCCTACTGGCAATTAATTAGCAATCCTTGATGACTTGTTTTTCATGTTACTTAAATAAAATAAGGTTTTTGTTTTTTCTTTTGTTAACCAAGGATCCGCCGGGCACCCTTGTCAGCTTACGCCGATTTGGAGTCCACCGGCCTACGTGAGGCCCTCAGTGACTATACCTTGGAGGATATTGGCCCAGCAACCCACCGCCGAGGCCCCCCACTTCAATCCCTAACAACGTAGGGTTTCGAACCCTTGACCTCCATCGAAGGAAGGAGAGCTCTCAACCAACTGCGCTGCCCACGGTGGGTTAAATACAATAAGATTGCCGCAAAATAAAATACAAAACACAATTACATCAACATCTCAAAAGTCTCACTTTCCGGGGCACACTACCTTCAATTTATTGGATTAGCATCTCGCGATGAGAGGCCCAATGTTCTTGTTACTTATTTACAAGTTTCTAATGGTCAACTTGAACTTCTTTATGTGGAGTCTGACTTGTTTGCATAAATGCTTTCGATGAATGCCAATGTAATTGCCAGCCAAGCTTGGATTCAGTCAAGCTTTGACAAAGAACGACACTGATGGGCCTCGGCCTCCTGTTCCAATATCCAGTTTAAACTAGCAAAGCCCATTGGAATGGTCATTAACTGTGGTTTGAACATGTTAATACTTTTACGAGATTTTTCCTTTTGGAAAAATTTTAAAGAGTGTTCCAACGATACTTGTTAAAAGTCACTAACTGTGGTTTGAACATATAAATATTTATATTTGAAGCATTTCACTTTTTTGGAATAAGTTCGTTTTTCAATTTCTAAGATGTTTTTATATGCACTGTTACTAATTTAATTTTTTTTAACTAATGTCCTTTAGGCATTTGTTAACATGAACCTTTTAACCGCTACTGGGTAATGCCGCCATAAACACCACAAGTTAAGGGACTAGTTTTGAGACAAACAAGCCATTGAGTCAGTGAAGAATAAGTTGTTTTTACACAATTAGGAGAAGCAATGGCCACCCCGGATTGCAATATAATGAGATTGGATTTAATGAGATGGCTTAATAGTACATCTGAAAATGAAGTACTAGCAAAAGGAGCCCATGGGCTTTCCTCATGCTCCTCTCGTCATTTCCTTAAGAACCTTCATCCCCCCTTGCACCCCAAGATATAAGAAGTCATTTCGATTGAGACAATTGATTGTCCATTTGATTCATTCATCTTGTAGTTTTCTTTCCTTCAATCACTAATTTGAAATCTTGGATAGTTTGAGAATTTTATATATGACTTAAGATCATCTCATCCCTCTTTAAGTTGAAAGTAATCGGACACTTTTGCTAGATTTAAGCTTCATGATCTCAGGCCTACATTGCTCAATCATTGGTAAATGGACCGACTAAGGGTCTTTGAAAGTGAATGGGAACAGAAATAATGAGTTGAGGGGGCCGACAAAAGGTTGGAAACTCCAATGATTTGAGCCCATAAATGCTTCTCAAGTTAGGGCTAAAAATGTATCCATTCAATTGCATAAAAAGCTTTTATGTACTTGTAGTTTTTCGCCCAATGTGGTTTCATTCCTTCAGAAGAGAGGTGCGCACATTAAGGTGGTTTTCTCGTCCAAATAGAATGATTAATGATTTGTAAAATATTTTTAAATAATTAGTTCTTTATATGGTTTGGAATAATTAATCAACGCAACATATTTCTATTAGCAACAATTGTCACGCCCCGATCCTCAGGCACGCACACATCCGTCTCACTTGGTCGATTTTATAATGCGATATCCCAGGACAATGTATCGCCAACCCTTTCATTTTTAAGCACATGCGGAAGCAGTTAAAATCCCCAGACAATAAAACGATGGGATAGAAAAGCAGGGCCATATTGTTCATATTGAAATTTATAACCAAACCTTTATACAAACCACAAACCCCTTCATAACTATTCACATCAAAACAGAGATCTCAAAAGAAGACAGAAACTTAGATGAACTAGGCCGTACTCAAGGCCCCTCTCAGAATTGTCTTCTTCTTCCAAAAATCCTTTTCTTCAGATCTCACCTCCGAGTTCTCCTTCTCGGATTCCTCCTCCTCAGCTCTTCAGCGGGGTCCTGAAATGGTTTTCCCCAAACTGGGATGAGACTACATCTCAGCGAGTTCTAACCCACTAAGCCCGATTAGTAAACCATTATACTAAAGGCTGCCTAAACACGCACAGGGCAGAGGACTTACCTTGGCCTCTGATCCCACCTGCAAGTCAGTACAATTCACAATAAACACCCATTCACTTCAAATAAATCGAACTAGTCGATTACATGCCATACGAATCAATCCCCACTATGGGATATTTAAAAGCTAGGCCACCTGTATTCTCTAGGACGACCTTCCAAGTCTCCGAGCCACGTGCCTCAAACCTCGGACCCACGTGCATTCTCTAAGGCGACCTCTTCGCCAATGTGGTACATCAAGCCACCGAGCCACGTGTCCTTTTTATGATGCCCGGGCTCACGTGCATTCTCTAAGGTACTCGCTTACCAAAGTGACACATCAGATCACCGAGCCATGTGCTCTTTTAGATGCCATTCCGAATACTGGACCCACGTGCATTCTCTAAGGTACTCGCTTACCAAAGTGACGCATCAGATCACCGAGCCATGTGCCCTTTTAGATGCCAAACTCTGTCACCGAGCCACGTGCCCTTTTAGATGCCAAACTCTGTCACCGAGCCACGTGCATTCTCCAGGACGACATACCGAGTCTCCGAGCCACATGCATTCTCTCAGGCGACCTTTTTGCCAATGTGACATATTCAACCACTGAACTCACGTATTCTCCAGGTGATATTCCAATTCACCGAGCCCACGTGTCCTCTTTCAAGAGATTACCAATCTACTTTCAATACCGATAACCAATGCCCAACGATTTCTCAATCAAATAATTAAATCAACTCACAAAGCATTATAATTGCTGAATAACATACTTGGCCATGTACCGATCAACAATTCAATCTCAATCAATTCCAATCAATTTAGGGTAAATCCCTAAAATATCACAATTTACTCAATTCCATACAACGTGGAGCTCAAATAAATAAACGGACTTCTCCACGACGATCAGCACGAGATTTCAGTCGTCGGCCACCAAAATCTTAATTTCCGAAAAATAAATAAATAATTAATTAATTTCGAAAATTAATTATTAATTACTAAAAATTCAATTTAGCACAAAATAAAGCCGATTAAATAAACGGACTTCACCACGGTCATCAGCATAATTTTCTAGTTCCAAGCCATCTCGGTTGAATTTTCGGAAAATAAATAATTATTTAATTTAATTCCGAAAATTAATATTTAAATACTAAAAATTCCACTTAGGCCCGAAAAGCCTAATTGGAGCCCACTAAGGGTCGAGAAAAATCGCGAGGCACTTTCAATAATTAGTAGACCACGTCTACTTGCTAATTGCGCAATCAATTTATTTAAATCGCATCACAATTGACTAATAATTGCTAATTTATTCTAATCTAACAACCTAAACATAATTAATTAAATATAAACCAACCTTAAGCATAATTAACAAACTAATCTGGATTAGTGAGATTACTCACCAAATCGCACGCAAATCGGATCAATCCGACGACGGCGACGCGAGGAACGATTGTTCCCAAAGCGACTCGCGGATCCGGGGCCCGGAAACGGCCCAAAAGCGGGCCCGAAGAGCTGGATACCCACTCCGTGGGTCTGCTGGTCGGGGCCGATCGGGGCTGCTCGGGCGGCTAGGGCGGCGAGGGGAAGCCGGTGGAGGGCGAGGGGGTCGCGGGGGAAGTCCGGCGGAGCTAGGCGGTGGCCGGAGGTGGCCGGACGGTGGCTGGTCGGTGCGGAACAGAAGTGAACAGCGGCTGGTTTGCGTGGCCTGGGCGTGCGCGGACGGCGGCGGGCGCACGGGCGCGGCGCGGGCGGCGGTGCGGCGGTGCGACGGTGGGACGAGCGGCGACGGAGTAGCGACAGCGAGCTGCAGCTTTCGTTCTTCAGCTCCTGGTTTTTGTTCGCATGAACAGGAGAGAAGAAAGAGGAAGGAAGTTGTCGTGTGAGGGGGGAAAAGAAGAAGAGAGAGAAGAGAGGGAAGAGATAGGGTTGGACCGGTCAAAGAGGAGAGAGAGAAAGTGAGCGGTGGGGGCAATTCGCACGAGGGGGAGGGAAAAAGAGGAGGAGAGAGAAAGAAAAAAAGAAAAAGAAAGAAAAGAAAAGAGAGGGAGAGAGAGGAAAAAGAAAAGGGAAATACATAATTCCTTTATGCAAATTTTCCTTTTCTCTTTTCATTTTCCTTTCTATTTTATTTTGGTCTTCAATTTTCTTCCGATAATTTCTTTCTTGAAATTTCGGACTCGTCAATAAATTGACGAGCAATGAGACAGGATCCTAAAAATAAGAATTATGACGCGCTTAAAATTCGATTCCCGAAATCGAGTTCAATTTCGTGGTTAAAAATCGATCAGACGTGATTTTAGCTCAATCCAACCAATTAGGTAGCTTTTAGGGATTTTACGGCCGATACATCCCTTAATGGCTTCACCCAATAGGTTAGTTAACTCGTGAGTGATCAGCTCAGAGAAAAAGGGCCATAGGCACGTCGACGAAATGCCCATTTCACTTTATCGAAACGGGGTCGAATTTCAGGATGTCACAACAATAGTCTATGCTGATTTTTTTCATTAATATTAAGAATGTTTTCCGTCAATTCATTTCTGAAAATGATTGTAAATAATCAAGCGATCATTTTCAGAAAATACGTTTTTCAAATCATTCATCTGTTACAAAACAAAGTAGCCAGTCAAGTAAATATTACAGCCATTGCAGCCTTAAATTCAACTTTGAAATTGCCATAGTTATGTTTCTTATTCAATACCAACCAAACATATGTCGTTGTTTTTCGGTAGATTTCTTTAGTCACCGCAGCAGAAATGAAATAAACCAGAATTAGTAAAATCAAAACCCCACGATATCATCAGAAATCATACCAGCTCTTTTATCACTGTTTAACAAAATGGGATTAATGGCATTGGGCAGATTAATACGAACTGGCCTAAGCTTTCCTTGATTTGGTTACCGATCCTCTGATTCCTCTCGGTGTGCTTGTTTCCTCTACGCGAATCACCCTCTCTTTGGAGTTGCTATTCATAACCTTATTCCCATTCGTATTTTCGCGAACTACTGCTCTAATTCTAGGTCATTTTTTTGCGGTTGAACTTCTCATACGGGCTCCCTTTCTACATCGGTATCCAGAAAAAAATATGGCTCAGTACAATTTTCCTCTACTTACAGATCTGTCAATTTTAGTTCTAACTACAGTTGGACAATGAACTTTGTATTATCCATTCAATCAATGTAATCGATCCAAACACATTTTCTTTTACTGATGATTGTAAGAATTATTGTGGCCCACATGATATGATTTATTATATGGTTTAATAATTATTGGTTATGAGAAGTTGCGACTCTAATAAAACGAAATGGTATATCGCTTTGATGGAAGGCACCTATTGAAAGAATGTATAAATAGAGTCCGGTCCTCTCTTCACCCATAAAAACAACAATAACTAAAAAGAACTTGGTACTCTTTCCTCCATTGATTGAATACATTAAAGAATAGTGGGTTACGGGAGAGAAATTGGATTTCTTCATTTGGTTCGAGTTCTTCAGTTTTTCCACAACGATTATCATCAAGGGTAACACTATGGATAAAGGTACATTTTCATCTATTTGTGAAAATCATAAGATCAAATATCATTGTTTTCTTTTGAATTTCCGCATCGGAAAAATTATATGTATCATCTAACAATTGGTATCAAGGCACGGTTTATAACCTCATGATTTTTCCATTTATAGAAATATTATGATTTATGTATGATGATTCACTGAACGATCATGTTCATAATATTTGTTGTTGTTAAAATGTTTTCGGATGGTTTTGTCAAAGAAAATCCAAATGATGGAATGTTTTCATGGAGAAAAAGGACGAAAATGGAGGAATTCGGGGAAAACAGAAGAGGAAACAGCGCAAGGAAGAAGGCGCGTGGGATCACGCGCACACTGCAGTTGCTGGCGCGTGGTCTCCACACACCCGGTGCTACAGGTGTTGCTTGCACGTGCAATGCACACGCCCACGGGGCGATAAAGGCGCGTGCACTACATGCGCTCGCATGGCAGTAAAGGTGCGTGCACTGCACGCGCTTGCGCGGCAGTTGCCAGGTGGCCTCTGCTTTGGACGCGTGCGTGCAGGCCACGCGCCTAACGTATCGCGGCGTGTGCTCAGCATGTGCCTGATGTCCCCGCGACTCCCTTTTATGCTTTTGCCCCTATGCCATTTTTAAAATTCCCATTTTGTCCTTCTCGCAATTTATTTACGGTTTTGCCCATGTTTATTTATAATTATGATTCTACCCTTGCTAATTATTTATCATTTTGCCCCTGGATTTTAAATTTATGGTTCTGCCCTTATGGAGTTATGATTTTACAATTTGCCCTTATGCTTTGATTACGTTTTTGTCCTTGTGTGCAATTTGGTAAATATTTGTATTTTACAATATTAAAAAAATTCATGTTATGAATGGTTTGTTAGTCACCAAAGTAGCCAAACCTTGAAAGTCTTTTGAATTTTTGATATTATAATTTTTTTATTCAATTACCCATGATTAATTGATGCTATATATGAAATTGATATGTTTCATATCATTATTGATGTTATGGGTATATTGAAATTCATTTATTATAAGAACTTAGGGATTAACCCAAAGGTTAATTATTTTCTTATAATTCATGAACATGATAGTTGGTAATTAATATGACTTGTTAAATTTGTTTGTATATCCAAAGATAGCAAATAAATTTTAATAAGATATATTTACAATTACCAAATAAAAATTATTAGCATCATTATGTTTTATATATATTTGTAATCATAGGATCGCCCAAAGGAGAACTATGATGTACATGTGTAGTTTAGTTTGAATATGATTATGTGATATTCGCAAGGCATTAATGTACCTGTTTCACTCCATTCGCATGCTTCGTCTGTTCCCTTATTCAACGGGATAAATTTTCCTTATTGGAGTGAACAAATCTAGTTTTACTTAGGTGTCCTGGATCTTGATTTAACGCTTCAAGTTGAGAAACCAACTGCTATTACTGATGAAAGTAGCGATGATGAAAAAGTCTTTCCATAAACCTTGGAAAGATCGAACAGACTAAGCTTAATGTTCATACTAATAACAGTTGCAAACAACTTAAAGACTTTTCTTCCCAAGATTGACAATGCTAAGGAATTTATGAAATTTGTGGAAGAGCATTCTCAAATTGCTGATAAGTCACTTGCTGGTACATTGATGAGCACACTGACCACCATGAAATATGATGATTTGCATACCATGCATGAGCATATACTTAAGATGACAAATTTAGCAGCAAAGTTAAGGATTTTAGGAACGAATGTGGATGAGTACTTTTTAGTATAGTTTATATTTAATTCCTTGTCTCATGAGTAATATGGGCCATTTCAAATGAATTACAACACTATAAAGGATAAGTGGAATGTGGATGAATTGGCCAGTATGCTAATTCAAGAGAAAACAAGGATAAAGAATCAAAAGGCTCATTCTGTTCATCTCTCAAGTCATCAATAAGATCAAAGGAATTTCAAAAGGAAATGTGGAAGGAGTAAGAAGAAAGGATTACACATCCTGAATGACTCTTCAAAGGCTTCTCAAATCAATAAGAAAGAACACAATCTTATTAAGTATCATTTTTGCAACAAAATTGGACACTTGAAGAAAGATTGTCTGAAATGTAAGGCTTTGTTCGAAACGAAAGGTAAGTCTTGTGCTTTAGTATGTTTTGAATCAAACTTTACTGAAATTCCTCATAATACTTGGTGGATTGATTCTAGTGCCACCACTCATGTGTCAAATATGATGTAGAGATTTCTTACGATCCAAACCATAAAACCAAATGAAAGTTATGTGATTACGGGAAATAGAAACAAAGTTCTAATTGAAGGCATTGGCACTTACCGTTTGATCTTAGATACTAGGCATTATATGGATTTGTTTCGAACCCTTTATGTACCTACATTTTCTCGCATTTTAGTTTCTTTGCCAAGACTTGATGTAGCGGAATTTTATTGTAAGTTTGATTCTAAATCTTTTAGTTTATTTAAGAGTGATACCTTTATTGGAACTAGAACTTTATGTGATGATCTCTATAAATTTAAACTTGATAATATTTTTGTTGACACATTAATGACCTTGCATCATAATGTTGGTACTAAACAAAGTTTGGTGAGTGAGAATTCTGCTTACTTGTGGTATAAACGTTTGGGTCATATATCCAAGGAAAGAATGCAAAGATTAGTGAAGAATGAAATTCTTCCAAATTTGGATTTTACTGACCTTGGAGTGTGTATTGATTGTATTAAAAATAAACAAACAAAGCACACTAAGAAATGTGCTACAAGAGGCATAGAGCTTTTTGAAATTATATATACTAACATATGTGGTCCATTTGATAAGTGAATGCACTTGAAGTGTATATTAAAAAAGTTAAGAGGCAATTACATAAAAAGGTGAAAATAGTAAGATTAGATAGATGCGGTGAATATTATGGAAAGTATGATGAATCGGGACAATGTCCAAATCCATTTGCTAAATTTCTTGAAAAACATGGCATTTATGCTCAGTACACAATGCTAGGTACACCACAACAAAATGGTGTTGAAGAAAGACATAATCGTACTTTAATGGAAATGGTTAGGAGTATGATGAGTTATTCATCTTTAACCTTGTCTTTGTGGATGTATGCTTTAAAGACTTATATATATTTATTAAATAGGGTTCCTAGAAGGCAGTTTCAAAGACCCCATTTGAATTGTGGATGGGAAGGAAACCTAGTTTATGACATCTGCATGTTTGGGGTTATTCAGCAGAAGTAAAAGTTTACAATTCATATGAAAAGAAATTAGATTCAAGAATGACCGGTGGTTATTTCATTGGTTATACAGAGAAATTCAAATGGTATAAATTTTATTATCATAATCATAGTACAAGAATTGTTGAATCTAGAAATACTAGGTTCATTGAGAATGTTAACATCAGTGGGAGTGAAAGAGTGTGTGATTCTTTCTTTCAAGAAGTAAGGGTAAAAGTTCCTATACCCAACGCTTCTAAAGTTGTTGTTTTTGATATTATAGTACAACCTAACAATAATCAAGAACAACAAATTAATGAACAAACACTCCATAATGGAGATGTCAATATTGAACCTCCAATAACTGAGTCACAAGAAATAGCATTAAGAAGATCTCGAAGAGAAAGGAGGCCGGCTATTTCTGATGACTATATGATTTATCTACAAGAGTCAAAAATTGACTTAGTAATTGGAAATGATCTAGATTCATTTTCCCAAGCCATGGAATGTGAAAATTCTAATGAATGGTTTAATGCCATGAAAAAAAAGTTAAAATCCATGCATCAAAATCAAGTTTGGGATATTGTTGAATTGCCTAAAGGATGTAAGAATGTCAAGTGTAAATGGGTCTTTAAGACCAAGCGTGACTCAAAAAGCAATATTGAACGACATAAAGCCAAATTTGTTGTAAATGGTTTTACGCAAAAAGAAGGCATTGACTATAAAGAGACATTTTTACCAATCTCTAAGAATGACTCAATTAGAATCATTATGGCTTTGGTGACTCATTATGACTTGGAGTTACACCAAATGGATGTAAAAACTGCATTTCTTAATGGGAATTTAGAAGAAGAGGTTTATATGGACCAACCCGAAGGCTTTTCAGTTAAAGGAAAGGAACACATGGTATGTAAATTAAAGAAGACAATATATGGACTTAAACAAGCTTCCCGACAATGGTATCTTAAGTTTAACGATACCATAACTTCATTTGGATGTAAGGAAAATACCGTCGATCGATGTATATATATGAAGATTAGTGGGAGCAAGTTTATTTTTCTAGTTCTGTATGTTGATAATATTTTGCTTGCTGCTAATAATCTTGGTTTGTTACATGAAACTAAGAAGTTTTTCTCTAAGAATTTTGAAATGAAGGATATGGGAGAGGCAACATATGTGATAGGAATATAAATATTTCGTGATAGATCACAAGAATTATTAGGATTGTCTTAGAAAGCCTACATTGAGAAAATTTTAGAGAGATTTAATATGGGTAAATGTTCAGTGGGAATAGTTCCAATTCAGGAAGGTGATAAATTTAGCCTTATGCAATGTTTGGAAAGTGAATTGGAACGAGAACAAATGAAAAATATTCCTTATGCATCTATTGTGGGGAGCTTAATATATGCACAAACTTGCACCAGACTAGACATCAGTTTTGCTGTCGGAATGCTAGACAGGTATCAAAGTAATCCTAGAATGGATCATTGGAAAGCTGTAATGATCCGATCATCTTGAGAATCATATGCTCACTTATAAAAGATCCGATCATCTCGAGGTGATTGTATCTTCAGATTCAAACTTAACCGGATGTGTCGATACAAGAAAATCAACGTTTGGTTACTTGTTTCTTCTGGTTGGAGGGGCAATTTTATGGAAGAGTGGGAAGCAGTTTGTTATTGCTGCATCTACTATGGAAGCTGAATTTGTGGCATGCTTTGAGGCCACTATTCATGGATTATGGCTGTGGAATTTTATTTCAAGGCTTGTGATTGTTGAAAGTATTGCCAAGCCGCTGAAAATTTATTGTGATAATTCTACAGCAGGTTTCTTCTCTAAGAACGACAAGTATTCTAAGGGTGCTAAGCATATGGAGATCAAATACTTGTCTATTAAAAAAAAAGTTTAGAAACGAAGAGTGTCAATTGAGCACATTAGCACAAATCTTATGATAGCAGATCCCTTAACAAAAGGAATGCTACCCAAAACATTGAATGAGGATCTTCAAAAGATGGGCATTATTGGATGTCATTAATGTTTGTATTATGATTATATTAAGTTTATGTATTTGACACTTTGAGCTCATTTACGTGTTTTTGATATTTCATGTTTTCTATTTAGCATACATTATGGAAATAGATGAATGTTAAACAGGATAGTTTCTAATGAAACACTATAGTTGGACTATTACTGTACTTTTCATTTGTGGATCATGTTAAGTAAAGTGTTATAATTGTAGTGCATAGAAGGGACTATGTCGATTAATGACATACAACCGCTATGACTCGCATTAGTTCTCTTTACTTAATTGTGATTATTATGTGATTGCCGATTTAATGAAAATTTTATAACATAATGTTATTATGCATATTACAAGCTTTATTAAACCATGAAAGGAAAATCATATGGGCCAAGTGGGAGAATGTAAGAATTATTGTGGCCCACATGATATGATTTATTATATGATTTAATAATTATTGAACTGCTATAAAATAAATAAATATTGGTTATGAGAAGTTGCGACTCTAATAAAATGAAATGGTATATCGCTTTGATGGAAGGCACCTATTGAAAGAACGTATAAATAGAGTCTGGTCCTCTCTCCACCCATAAAAACAACAATAATTGACAAGAACTTGGTATTCTCTCCTCCATCGATTGAATACATTAAATAATAGTGGGTTAAGGGAGAGAAATCGGATTTCTTCATTTGGTTCAAGTTCTTCAGTTTTTCTACAATGATTATCATCAAGAGTAATGCTTTGAATGAATGTTCGTCTTCATCTATTTTTGAAAATCATGAAGATCAAAGATGACTATTTTCTTTTGAATTTCCGCATCAAAAAAATTATATGTATCATCTAACAATGATTTCAAAGAGAATACGATCCATTAACCCTTTTTGCACTTGTTAAGAAGGAACCTTTCATAGTTTTCTACTATGTATTGAGCGCCATCACTAGCATCGCCACCATCAGGTTATGCTGCCGTAAATGCCACAAGTTAAGGAACTAGTGCTCAAACAAACAAGCCATTTAGTTAGTGAAGAGTGTTTTCCACTTAGAGTAAGCAATTACGGATAAGATCATAAAAAAATAGTTAGCATTGTAGTCGGCGAAATATAAATACAAATAAATTGTTACCGACAAGACTCTACACATATTGACACGTTTTGACAGAAACCAACATTTCATCCTATTGGGAAATATTATTTTAGTTATGCCACACATTATCAAAAACCAACATAAACTAATGACGGGATAATTATCCAAAAGAATTCTAAATTTATTATACAGCTGTCAATTCAGTTTTAAACCTTTTAATTATATCAATTTCTTTCTAAACCTTTTGATGGTTACCAACCTTGTCCTAAACTTTTTTAAAATTTGCTAATTTAGTTATAAACATTTTAATTGTGCTAATTTAATCACAAACATTTTGATAATATGTCAATTTATTCCAAACCTTTTAACGATTGATCAATTTAGTCATTCTGGTCAATTTTGATTAGAAATCGCTAACATAGACTTCAATAGACTGTTGCCATCTTATGTGACAGGGCCAACATTGACAATTGTTTTTTTTGGTCATATCCGACATTGACATTCACAATTTTTTCCTTTTTTTAACCTTCATTTTTTTCCCTTTACTTTCCCTTTGGCTTGTGGCCAGCAATTGGCCACAAGCAAGGGCCGGCAAGGGCTCAACCCTCGTAGCCTAGGTGAGGGGCGACCTCATCAAAGGTCATGACGGTTGGTGATGGCCGTGACACCCTCACTAGCCCTTGTTTGTGGCTCGTTACTCGTCACAAGCCAAAGAAAAGAAAAAGAACAAAAAGGAAAATAATTTTTTAATGATTTACCAGTTTAATCTTAAATCATTTTAATAATTTGCCATTGTGGTCCTTCCATTAAAAGGCTTAGAACTAAATTAGTACAGTTGAAAAATTTAAGACTGAATTGGCTACGGTACAATAATTTGTCATATTATTGTTAAAAGGTTTACAACTCAAATGGGCTTTTTCACCAAAATAAATAAATAAATAAATAAATAAATAAATAAATCAGATTATCATCTCACTTTGTCAAAAGGAGATGCTGGAGGTGTGCATCCTAGAATTTCATAAAAATCCCTGAATATGCCATGGACCATGGATAGGTGATGGAAGTATCGATATTGTAATTTGTAGCCTTCTAATCCATGATTTGCGATGAGATGTATGGCCAAGTCTTTAATGGATGAATTTTGGAAAGGAAGTTTTATCTTTGGTCATATGTATAAAAAATGGGAACTTATGGATTTATAATTTCAAGTATATAGTTATCTTAATTTGCAATTTAGTGCTTTAATTAAATAGGGATTTAATTAGTTTTTTTAAAAAAGGTTAACCTTAGGTTAATTAAACTTGGGTCTTAGGCCCAAGAGGGATGGGCCTAAGATGGACCAATTGGCTGGCCCATTAGAGCCATGAGGGGCCGTCGACCGTGAGGAAGGGGGAGGGGGGGGAACCCGTTTTGCATGTCCTCCCCCATTTGTCCCAAGTTGACGACCAAGTGTCATCCATCCAAGAATCAATCATTGCTAATGATGAGTAGGAGAGAAATGAAAAGAAAAGGTGACCAGTTTAGGGAGGAGGTGTGTCGACCGTGAGAGAGAGAGAGAGGAGAGGAAGAGAGAAAGGAAAGGGAAGGAAAGGAAGAAGAGAAGAAGAAGGAGGAGGAGCCGTGACTGTCGCCACCGTGTCCCGCCGCCATTGTGCTCGCCGTAGCTCGATTTAGAGGCAAGTTAGATCCTTTGATCTACTCTTGCATGTTGTGTCTAGAATGTGTTATTGAATGGTGATGAATTTCGGATGTCTAGGGCGTGAAAAACCGAAGTTTTAAGAGTTGTTTTGAAGTAGTAAACTGTTCTCGAGTAAACAGTCTGACCCAGGATGTTGTAGTGGCTTGCATGCGATGTTTGAGTCGGATTTTGGCTTTGACTTCTTCATGAAAGTTGTAGATAACATCTTAAAGTATAACATAATAAAATTTTAAGAAAAATGGATGAGCGTTGATGGGTGAAACCCTCCCTCTACGAAACTTTTTAATCTGAAGCTGTTTTCTTGACCTTGGTGATTTTATGTGTTGCATGTAACTTTCTACTGAGAATTTCACTTTGACTCCTTCATGAAAATTTTAGGGGACATCTTGAAGGCTAACATACTCAAATTTGAGATAAAACAAACAAGTATAGTCTAGCAAAACGATTTTTATTTTGAAGATGTTAGATCTGGAAATGTTGTACTGAGCTCCAGTGACTTCGTGGACTATAAAGTGACTTTCCTTTGAAAATCTCACCTCGATCCCTTAATGAAAGTTGTAGTAGACCTCTTGATGCAAAACATATCAAAAATTTAGAGGAAAAAAAGGAAGATAAGTTGGTGAAATCGTGATTTTTCGGAGATGGCTAAACCTGAAATGTTCGGTACTAGGAACCGGGGCTTCAACCGTCCATATTTAATTATCTAGGACAAATATGGCCTTGATGTCTGCATGAAAAATCTTTCTTAGGGTCTTGACTATCATATGGTAAAATTTCAAAATTTTTGAAGGTCATTCCGGTATTTAATTTGGAATATTCCTAAGACCGCGCAACCTGATGTGTCCGAATTTTGCAAGCTATAATGCGTGAGCTATATCTTTTGTGTGAGGTTCTTTTGAGTATGTGTTCTTCATGAATTTTCTGCCTTTATGTCTTGACTATCACATGTTCAAATTTCGTAATTTTTTAAGGTCATTTGGGTATTTAATTTATATGTTTTATAAAATTGTGCAAGCTGGATTTTGTAAATTTCAAAAGCCGTGATGTATGGATTATTCTAAGTTGTGTGAACCCCGTGGGTTATGTTGTCTTAAGTGATTGAATCTTGCTGCACATGTGATGATATTTGACACTACATATAAGAATCAAAATGCTGAAAATGACCTTCTTGCCATCATATCATATGCCATGTTGATATTGAGCCATAAATGTGAATATGAATTATGATGAATGAGGAAACTGTTGGAGGTGGGCCGATAATGCCCTGGGAGGGTCAGGATGCCTGGGATGAGGGGTGTCGAATGCCCGGTTGTATTGAGATACATGCCCAGATGTCCTCGGGAGTTTCGAAATGCCAGGAATGGTTGGGTACTAGAAGCCTCAGAGGTTTGTGCCCAGGGAATGCCTCGTGATGCCAGTTGGGATGCGAGATGCCCGAAATGTGGGGGTGCTGGATGCCCGGTGGTGTGTGCCGGAGGTTTCTCGTGATGCTAGGTTGGGGTGCGAGTGATAGAATGTGGGATGGAATTACTGATCCCGGGAAAGAAAGATGTGGTGATCAAATTGAAAGATAAAAAGTGGAAATTGAATCATGCACATATGGTATGATTGCATATGCATGGCTGTATGATATGATGATGATGAGTGCATGGTTGTGTGTGCACCTATGATATGATGGTACATGTATGATATGATGATGATGAATGCATGGTCGTATGTGTACCTATGGCATGAGGGTATATGTATGACATGATGGTGATGAGTACATGAGCATGTATGAACATATGGTATGATGACATATGCATGGTTTCAAGGTAAGTTATGCTTGGATGCATGAATGATATATACTATGCTATGATTGTTATGATTGTATAAAGTGATGTATTGAGTAGTTTATTGGATCCTCTACCTGCTGAGTGGCTGTACTCACCACTTCGGGGACCAACATTTCAGATTAGGAAGATGCCGCTCTCTCTAGTCACGCGGGGTATCTTCCATGGCCTCCCATCGGACGTGGAGGTAGAGTGTTCGGAGATTGATTGCATTACCGTCCCTGGTCTGAAGTTTGTGCGAGTGCGCGTGCTGGTCATATACGATGTGGGCCTAGCTGAGGGCCCGGTCATTCAGGAGTTTTTGTCGGTCCACTTCGCCGAGATGGAGTGATTTGAGGGATATTGCCGCCACCACCGCCCGACGCGCTAGGATGGGTGTGATGGCCGTGTGATGGGTAGAGAGCTGACTTTTTTTGAGAGTAGCCAACACTGATAGATGGTGGATGACACGTGATCGTTATAGGGGTCAAGATATCTTTTGGGATGTGGCCAAATGTAGTTAAAAGTCTTAGCTTTTTTTTTTTTTGTACCGACCCGAGAAAATCCATCATGAAAATATATAAATAAAAGTGGTTCAGCCTTATCTTTTCATATGATGTGTAGTTAGTGTGTATTGCATTATGGTTATTAGAGGGAGAGATGGTGAGATTCAATTATGCTTCCGCTAATAAGTTGCGCTGGGACCATTTTCAAAAAAAAAAAAAAATGCCTATGAAATATGATGCTTCTACTAAGAGATGTAACTAGTGTTCATTAGGTATAACGATAGGTACCTGTGGCGACCTTAGGTGTTTCGGGGTGCCACGGTCGTCCTTTTTGGTATCAGAGCAATGGTTATAGATTGGAGTGATAAGGAGTTTCATGTGGAAATTGAGGAACATGATGACAATGCACACCATAGGATATTGACTGAAATAGTTGGGTAACTTTGAATAACGGGTGATGAGTAATCACTCGTAGATCTCTAGTAGTTATTATTAGTTGCTTTTAGGTACCAGTAACATGGTTATGTTACTTATTTTTCCTTAGTGCTGTTGTTTTTAATGAAGACATTGAGTCACAGATATTTCCTGAGGCAAATGCTTGGAAACTGCAGGAAAATCATGGTACGATATGGAAGTCATCATCTGTCAAGGGCTGAAGCCCGGATGGAAGATATCCTGCAGGCATTGGCCAATATAGGAAATCTGATGGAAAGACAAGCGTAGTAACAACCTGGAGCAGAACGTCGTACTCAAGGACTAGTGGAGCAATTTTTGAAGTTGAAACGACCTAAGTTTAGTGGAATGGGAAGTCCTGAGGAGGCGGAGCATTGGATTGATGGAATGGAACAAATTTTCCGGTTGTTGAACTACAATGATGTTGAGAAAATAACCTTGGCAAAGTATCAGCTGGAGGGAAATTCAAAGTTCTGGTGGAGAGCTTCGAGAGACACCATCTTTCCATCAGGTATTGATGTTAATTGGGATGAGTTTGTCAGCGTCTTCGATAGAAAGCATTTTTTAGACTATGTTAAGGACAAGAAAATTTCAGAATTTGTTCAATTAGAACAAAAGGAGCTGACAGTGGACCAATATGAGGCTAGATTTTCTGAACTGTCTAGATATGCTCCTAGACTAATTGAGGATCAGGAAGAAAAGGCTAAGAGATTTCTGAAAGGGTTGAGAACTGACATTAGGAAGCAACTGGTGCCTTTGAACATAAGGGATTATCATGAGATTTATGAAATGGCACAATTAGTGGAGCAAGAGCTAGTGAGAGAGCGATCGGAGTTTAAGAGACCGCTGAACTTTAGTGATGTGAGAATGGGTAAGAGACCCTACCTTGGTCAAGGTCAGACTTGGAATGTGATGAAAAAGAGCAATTTTGGAAATTTTGGGAAAGCAAAAGATGGCCTGAATATAGGGAAAACACCCTATTAGCCTGATGTTTGTCAAAGGTGTGATGGGCGACATGGCCAAAGACCTTGCAATGGACAACTGAGATGTTTTGGTTGTGGACAAGTGGACCATCTTAGGAGAAGTTGCCCACAAGAAAGGTCACAAATGAGTGTTGGCTTGGTGCGACAGGGACAACAGAGTGCAGTTAGATCAAACCTTTCAAGGAATCCTCAGAGGCCACTAGCACAAGGAAGGGTGTATGCAGTCACCCAAGAGGAAGCGGAAGCTTCCAAAAACGTTATCTTAGGTACGATCCTTATAAATGGTAAAAAGGCATATGCATTGTTTGATATGGGTGCTATGCATTCATTTGTGTCTGAAAGATATAGGCATTTGAGTAAAATAGAAGTTACGCCCCTTGAGACGCCTCTTTGTGTTTCCACGCCTTTAAAGAATATGGTATTGTCTACGCTGGTGTGTGGGAATTGTAAGATATCAATGGGAGGAAGAGATATGGAAATAGACTTGGTCGTAATGACTATGTATGATTTTGATGTTATTATAGGAATGGATTGGCTTCATAAGTATCGGGCCAAAATGGATTGTTATAGAAAAGTGATCCAATTTGTCTTACCTGATCAGTCTAGTTGTGAATTTTTGGGAGGTCAGACCAACCTATCTATAATACTTATTTCAGAAATAGAAGCTTATGCATTACATGACAAGGGATGTCAAGGATATCTAGCTATGGTTAAAGATTATACTAGGGAAGAGCCTAAACTTGGTGAAGTTCGAGTAGTTAATGAATTTCAAGATGTATTTCTTGAGGAGTTGCCTGGATTACCACTAGAGCAAGAAATTGAGTTTGAAATTGAACTAATGCCTGGAACAAGACCTATATCGAAAGCCCCGTATAGGATGGCCTTAGTCGAATTGAAGGAATTAAAGGTGCAACTACAAGAGTTGCTTGATAAAGGTTTCATTAGGCCAAGTGCTTCACCTTGGGGTGCACCAATTTACTTTGTGAAAAAGAAAGATAGGTCGATGCGCTTGTGCATAGACTACAGGCAACTGAATCAAGTAACCATTAAAAAAAAATATCATTTGCCTAGAATTGATGACCTATTTGACCAACTCCAAGGAAGTTCGGTCTTCTCTAAGATTGACTTAAGGTCGGGATACCATCAGCTAAGAATTAAGAAAGAGGACATTCCTAAGATTGTGTTTAGGACTCGTTATGGACATTACGAGTTCCTGTTATGCCACTTGGATGGACAAATGCACCGGCTGCATTTATGGATCTAATGAATATGGTATTCAAGCCTTATTTAGACCAGTTTGTGATTGTCTTTATTGATGATATTTTGATATATTCAAGAGGGCCTAAAGAGCATGACCAACATTTGAGGATAGCTTTGCAAACTCTGAGAGATCATAAGCTGTATGCCAAATTTAGCAAGTGTGAATTCTGGCTGGACCAGATAATATTTTTAGGGCACATGGTATCAGGAGAAGGGATTGTAGTAGACCCGACAAAAGTTAAAATGGTCATAAGTTGGCCGAGAATGACAACACCTACTGAAATACGGAGTTTCTTAGAACTGGTTGGTTATTATAGGAGATTTATTGAAGGATTCTCATGATTGGCAGGTCCTTTAACAAAATTGACTCAAAAGAATGTGAAGTTTGAATGGAATGGGGAATGTGAGAGGAGTTTCCAGGAGCTTAAAAGAAAATTGACCTTGGCTCCAATCTTGACTATGTCGACAGGATTGGATGGTTTTACAGTGTATAGTGATGCATCTCACAAAGGACTGGGATGTGTTTTGATGTAGCATGGCAAGGTCATAGCTTATGCGTCCAGACAACTGAAACCCCATGAACTGAACTACCCAACACATGATTTAGAACTGGCAGCTATAGTGTTCGCTTTAAAGATATGGAGGCATTATTTATATGGGGAAAAAAGTTTGAGATTTATACGGATCATAAGAGCTTGAAGTATCTATTCTCACAAAAGGAGTTGAACATGAGACAAAGGAGGTGGATGGAGTTGTTAAAGGATTATGATTGTGAGATACGATACCATCCAGGGAAAGCAAATAAAGTAGTGGATGCTCTTAGTTGTAAGTCAGCTATGGAGATGGCCAGTTTAAGAATGGCGGAATGGAGCTTGTTAAAAGCTGTAGCAAACTCAGAGTTTAAATTGAAAATGGATAGTCTTACTGGTATGCTTAGTACATTAAGGATTGAATCTAAAATTATTTAGAAAGTTAAAACCTTACAAAAATCTGATCCGGAAATTATGAAAGTGAAAGACGCTGTGTCTTTTGGAAAAGGACCAGAATTTTATGTCTTTGAAGATGGAGTGGTAAGATGCCAATGACGACTTTGTGTTCCCGACAGTGAAGAAGTAAAGAGGGAAATTTTGTCAGAGGCACATAGGAGTAATTACAGTGTTCATCCAGGTAATACAAAGATGTACAAGAATTTACGTCAGCAATTTTGGTGGAATGGCATGAAAGCAGATACGGCTAAGCACGTTTCTTAATGTTTAACGTGCCAGCAAGTAAAAGCGGAGCATCACAAACCCGCAGGACTCTTGAGACCGTTAGACATACCAGAATGGAAATGGGAACATATAACAATTGACTTTATACAAGGATTGCCAATGACATCAAGTGGTCATGACTCTATCTGGGTAATAGTGGACCGTTTGACTAAGTCTGCTCATTTCCTAGCAGTTCGTATAGATTACCCAATGGACAAATATGCGGATATATATGTAAGTCAAATAGTACGTTTACATGGTGTTCCAATAACTATTATCTCAGATCGGGATTCGAGAATTACTTCGAACTTTTGGCAAAGTCTTCAAATTGCCTTAGGAACTAAACTTCAGTTTAGTACTGCTTTTCACCCTTAGATAGATGGACAAACAGAAAGAGTAATCCAGACATTAGAGGATATGTTGAGGGCTTGTGTGATTGATTTTAAAGGAAATTGGGATGAAAGATTGCATTTGGTGGAGTTTGCTTATAATAATTGTTTTCAGAAAAGTATAGACATGGCTCCCTATGAAGCATTATATGGAAGGAGATGTAGGACTCCTATCTGTTGGAATAAAGTAGGTGAAAAGAAATTGACAGGACCTGAACTGGTACAAGTTACCACTGAAGCTGTCGAAATTATCAGGAAAAGACTTAAAACAACTCAGAGTAGACAGAAAGACTACGCATATAGATGTAGAAGGCCTTTGGAACTTAATGTGGGAGATCATGTATTTCTTAAAGTATCTCCAATGAAAGGAATATCTCGATTTTGAATGAAGGGTAAGTTAAGCCATAGATTTGTTGGACCTTTTGAGATACTTGAAAGAATAGGAGATGTAGCTTATTGTTTGGCGCTGCCTTCTAAATTGGGAAATTTGCATGATGTGTTTCATGTATCGATGCTGAGAAAGTACCAGCCGGATCCTGGTCACATACTCGATCATGAAGCCATCAAAGTGGATGAGAAAGTGAGGTATATCAAAGAACTTGTGCAAGTACTAGATCAAAAAGAACAAATTCTTAGGACTTAGAATATTCCTCTGGTTAAGGTATTATGGCAACATCATGATATGGAAGAAGCCACATGGGAAAGTGAAGATTAGATGAAGGAAAAGTATCCCTACTTGTTTCAAAAGGCATGAGTAACTGTCTAATTTCGAGGACGAAATTCTCTAAGAAGGGGGGAATTGTGGCATCCTAGAATTTCATAAAATCCCTAAATATGCCATGAACCATGGATAGGTGATGGAAGTACCGATATTGTAATTTGTAGCCTTCTAATCCATGATTTGCGATGAGATGTATGGCCAAGTCTTTAATGGATGAATTTTGGAAAGGAAGTTTTATCTTTGGCCATATGTATGATAAATGGGAACTTATGGATTTATAATTTCAAGTATATAGTTATCTTAATTTGCAATTTAGTGCTTTAATTAAATAGGGATTTAATTAGTTTTTTTTTAAAAAGGTTAACCTTAGGTTAATTAAACTTGGGTCTTAGGCCCATGAGGGATGGGCCTAAGATGGGCCAATTGGCTGGCCCATTAGAGCCATGAGGGGCCATCAACCGTGAGGAAGGGGGGGAACCGGTTTTGCATGTCCTCCCCCATTTGTCCCAAGTTGATGACCAAGCGTCATCCATGCAAGAATTAATCATTGCTAATGATGAGTAGGAGAGAAATGAAAAGAAAAGGTGGCCGGTTTAGGGAGGAGGTGTGTCGACCATGAGAGAGAGAGAGAGGAGAGGAAGAGAGAAAGGAAAGGGAAGGAAAGGAAGAAGAGAAGAAGAACGAGGAGGAGACGTGACCGTCGCCGCCGTGTCCTGCCGCCGTCATGCTCGCCGTAGCTCGATTTAGAGGCAAGTTAGATCCTTTGATCTACTCTTGCATGTTGTGTCTAGAATGTGTTATTGAATGGTGATGAATTTCGGATGTCTAGGGCGTTAAAAATCGAAGTTTTAAGAGTGTTGTTTTGAAGTAGTAAACTGTTCTCGAGTAAACAGTCTGACTCAGAATGTTGTAGTTGCTTGCATGCGACGTTTGAGTCGGATTTTGGCTTCGACTTCTTCATGAAATTTGTATATAACATCTTAAAGTATAACATAATAAAATTTGAGGCAAAATGGATGAGTTTTGAGGGGCGAAACCCTCCCTCTACGAAAATGTTAAATCTGAAGCTGTTTTGTTGACCTCTTGGTGATTTTATGTGTTGCATGTAACTTTCTACAGAGAATTTCACTTCGACCCCTTCATGAAAATTTTAGGGGACATCTTGAAGGCTAACGTACTCAAATTTGAGATAAAACGAACAAGTATAGCCTAGCAAAACGATTTTTATTTTGAAGACGTTAGATCTGGAAATGTTGTACTGAGCTTCAGTGACTTCGTGGACTATAAAGTGACTTTCCTTTGAAAATATCACCTTGATCCCTTAATGAAAGTTGTAGTAGACCTCTTGAGGCAAAACATATCAAATATTCAGAGGAAAAAAAAGGAAGATAAGTAGGTGAAATCGTGATTTTTCGGAGACGGCTAAACCTGAAATGTTCGGTACTAGGAACAGGGGCTTCAACCGTCCATATTTAATTATCTGGGATGAATCTGGCCTAGATGTCTGCGTGACAAATCTGCCTTAGGGTCTTGACTATCACATGGTAAAATTTCATAATTTTTGAAGGTCATTCCGATATTTAATTTGGAATATTCCTAAGACCGCACAATCTGATGTGTCCGAATTTTGCAAGCTATAATGCGTGAACTATATCTTTTATGTGAGGTTCTTTTGGGTATGTGTTCTTCATGAAGTTTCTGCCTTTATGTCTTGACTATCACATGTTCAAATTTCGTAATTTTTTAAGGTCATTTGTGTATTTAATTTATATATTTTATAAAATTGTGCAAGCTGGATTTTGTAAATTTCAAAAGCCGTGATGTATAGATTATTCTAAGTTGTGTGAACCCCGTGGGTTATGTTGTATTAAGTGATTGAATCTTGCTGCACATGTGATGATATTTGACACTACATATAAGAATCAAAATGCTGAAAATGACCTTCTTGCCATCATATCATATGCCATGTTGATATTGAGCCATAAATGTGAATATGAATTATGATGAATGAGGAAACTGTTGGAGGTGAGCCGATAATGCCCTGGGAGTGTCAGGATGCCCGGGATGGGGGGTGCCGGATGCCCGGTTGTATTGAGATACATGCCCGGATGTCCTCGAGAGTTTCGAGATGCCAGGAATGGTTGGGTGCCGGAAGCCTTAGAGGTTTGTGCCCTGGGAATGCCTCGTGATGCCAGTTGGGATGCGAGATGCCCGAAATGTGGGGGTTCCGGATGCCCGGTGGTGTTTGTCAGAGGTTTCTCACGATGTCAGGTTGGGGTGGGAGTGATAGAATGTGGGATGCAATTACTCATCCCGGGAAAGAAAGATGTGGTGAACAAATTGAAAGATAAAAAGTGGAAATTGAATCATGCACATATGGTATGATTGCATATGCATGGCTGTATGATATGATGATGATGAGTGCATGGTTGTGTGTGCACCTATGATATGATGGTACATGTATGATATGATGATGATGAGTGCATGGTGGTGTGTGCACCTATGATATGATGGTACATGTATGATATGATGATGATGAGTCCATCGTTGTGTGTGCACCTATGATATGATGGCACATGTATGATATGATGATGATGAGTGCATCGTTGTGTGTGCACCTATGATATGATGGTACATGTATGATATGATGATGATGAGTGCATGGTCGTATGTGTACCTATGGCATGAGGGTATATGTATGACATGATGGTGATGAGTACATGAGCATGTATGTACATATGGTATGATGACATATGCATGGTTTCAAGGTAAGTTATGCTTGGATGCATGAAAGATACGTACTATGCTATGATTGTTATGATTATATTGTGTGATGCATTGAGTAGTTTATTGGATCCTCTACCTGCTGAGTGGCTGTACTCACCCATTCTGGGACCAACATTTCAGATTAGGAAGATGCCGCTCTCTCCAGTCACGCGGGGTACCTTCTATGGCCTCCCATCGGACGTGGAGGTAGAGTGTTCAGAGATTGATTGCATTACCGTCCCTGGTCTGACGTTTGTGCGAGTTCGCGTGCTGGTCATGTACGATGTGGGCCTGGTTGGGGGCCGATCATTCAAGAGTTTTTGTCGGTCCACGTCCGCCGAGATGGAGTGATTCAGGGGATGTTGCCGCCACCACCGCTCGATGCACCAGGATGGGTGTGATGGCCGCATGAGGGGTAGAGAGATGACATTTTTTGAGACTAGCCGACACTGATAGATGGAGGATGACACGTGATCATTATAGGGGTCGAGATATCTTTTGAGATGTGGCCAAGTGTAGTTAAAAGTCTTGGCTTTCTTTTTCTTTTTTTTTTTTGTACCGACCCGAGAAAATGCATCATGAAAATATATAAATAAAAGTGGTTCAGCCTTATCTTTTCATATGATGTGTAGTTGATGTGTATTGCATTATGGTTATTGGAGGGAGAGATGGTGGGATTCAATTATGCTTCTGCTAATAAGTTGCGCTGGGAACGTTTAAAAAAAAAATGCCTATGAACTACGATGCTTCTACTAAGAAATGTAACTAGTGTTCATTAGGTATAGCGATAGGTACCTGTGGCGACCTTAGGTGTTTCAGGATGCCATTGGGGGGTTCATTTCTCTAGTCCGCACCCCAATACACAGCAATGCTGTCCGATCGAGATTCTGGCATTGGTCGGATTTGTTACCTTATTAAAAAATCAGCTGTTCTTTTTCCTTCTATTGTATCGTTATATGTTGTCGAATTTGGCCAAACACAATATGATTAGAGATTTGGGATGTATATGTGAATGAGAAAATTACTTTAAAAGCTTTTTGCTTTAAGTATCATTCATATTTCAAAATATCATGGGAATTAATGTTCGAATCTAATGTCAAAATTTGTATTTCTGAAAGCACTTGGGCCAAAAAGCAAAATATAAAACTCAATCAATCAAAGTCTGATCTTCCAAGGTCTGCACAAGCTTTCGAATTGCTAGAAAGTGCCCTCTTGCCATCTTTGAGAAGTGCAGCTTTCAAGATCCAAGTAAGTTAATCAGACCAGCCACTAGCAGATCTGATGAATCCCAAAAACTGCAGGAAATGCTCGAGTTGGGTAAGAATCCCAAGTTCACGTCTCACCAATCAGTTGTCTCTAGAGTGTTGCGATTAGATTTAGCTAGCCATTGTCCATCTTGGATTTCTTTCAAGTACTTCAACCATTACCTCATTGTATCGGCTTTCCACATCTTTTGGAAATTAGTGTAGTCACCGACCTTTATGGAATCCCTTAAATAAGGCAGCATATATGATAAACTTTGTTTGACAATAATCAACGTGTCATCCCAGGATTTTGCTAAGAATAACGATCGCAGATATAAACAATAAAGCCATGATCAAGTCTCTAGGTGCGACCCGTGATACAACAATCCTATCAATTGTGAGATTTGGTTTTTCTTTTATAAACGTTTGTCCCCTTTACTCCTATGTCTATTTTCTAAGTTTCATAGAGTCCCATTTGATGTGTGTGGACATGATTTCTTAATTAGTCTACAGGTATGTTGGCAAATTAAAGAGGCCTATTGCGGCAAAATGAAAACTTAATTTAGATGTATAGATTTTTTAATAAAGGATCTATATAAATTTGAGTAGGTTTAGGCCTACGCAACTTCATGCCTTTCTAAAAACTCACAATCTATAAATCCGCCCTTGTTGGGTATTTAACATTTGGATATGTGCATGGACCAGCACTTGCACTAAGTAAGATCGAGGACAGACGTAGGGATTTGAATCCTTCGACAAATGAAAGGGTGAACATGAAGTATCTATGTCAACCTCAAGGCAGGATCGCATGAATTTTCTATACTTGAAGTGTGAGGCTGGGCACAGAGAAATGCCCTGACCGACCATGCCCAAGCCCATTCGTTACCTACAAGATTCATCACTTTTACCATTCAACCAAAGCAATACCACAACACAATCACATTCAAATTTGCTCTTTGCACAGTGACGCACGACAGTGGCTCACAACTAAAGCATCCAGCTTACATTCAAAATAATTCCGAAACCATGTTTATGTATAAGAAAGACACAACAAAGCATTCCAGAAGATCGTGCCCACCAAATCATGCAGACGGTGAATTTCTTTCATAAAGCTACCGATTCCACTTGCTTTGATTTTCAATGAGTATATGCTTCTTGTAGATCAACTATCTAAAAATATATTGAACCGGACTTGTGGATATCCAAACTTCATGCCTCGTAGAAATGTCCAGCTAGTGGCGTGGTTGACGGTGCCACCATAAACTAAAACAAAAATCATAATCCTCAGCCTCCAAATCCATTATAAGAGTTTATGATATTGCACCATTTAAACATGAAGTTGAAGGCTCTTGGGATTCAATCTATCAAAGCCGCCAATTGTAATATTTGGCCATTCTCTTGGACTAGGTCAAAGTGGCGGTGGTAGAACCCACTTTTATTGCAAAATAAAAATGAAAAAAAGAGGAAAAATGGATTGAAAAAGTCAAAAAACAAAGAAAAAAAGCAGAAGGAGGGGGGCTCGGCTAAATAAGAAGCCCGTGAGCTCCCTCGACCAAAGAGAGAGAGAGAGAGAGAAAGGAGGAGAAGGCAGAAGAGGTGTTCGGTGTGTGCATGTCGCAAATGCCTTGCCAAGTCAACTTGACTTCATAACACAATGCCTACTAAGTGCTCACACCCCCTTATTCTCCCAATCGAAGTAATTTTAGATTTAGGGCTTGAAATTTGGAATTATTGGAGATTTGTGCAAGAGTCAAGAAGTTGAGTCTGTGTGTATATATATAATAGTTTAGGGTGTTATAAAGTCAATAGGATTTTACAGATCTTGATTTAAGCTTATGGTTTGCCCGAAACAAAATTTTAAAGTTTCCCGCAAGTGATGAATAATGCACATCTATTGACACCTGATTTTTAGTCGACTTATAGTAAAAATATAAAAATCGGGATTAGGGCTTCTGATTGCAATGGAGCCTGTTTCTCAATCAAAAAGTGTCATTTTTCATTTTGTTTTCCTTTATGTTGCAACTTTCAAGTAATTTCCTTCTCATTTTCCACAAAAATCCCCCCAAAAAATAAAAGTCAAATGATTAACTTTTGAGTTGACTTTTTAGTCAACCTTTTGACCAAAAGTCAATCTCGAGTCAAAAATTGGCTTTTTGCCCAAAAAAAAATGTCAAATGGCCTTAATTTCACATTAGTCAAGTCAATTTTCAAAAATTTCAAAGATTCAACTCAAAAATCAACTTTTTATGAAAAGTCAACTAACGAGTTAATTTGTCAAACCTTTGAGAAACAAACAAAAATCCTCAAAATACTTTGTTTTAATGTCAATTTGACTTTAGTGTTGAAAATTCTACAAAATTCAATTAAGAACCTTTTTTTTTCTATCCGAATTTTTCAGTTTTAAGTTCGAAATTAACAAAAAAACAAAATTACTTTTGCTTTAGTCACAATCATGTGTAATTCCTTTTACAACATTTGGTTTAGGGATTATTTCTAATCCACTCATTCATTCAATTTCATGAATTGTCATGTCGAAAAGCGAATTACCAGTCTTAGCCTTAATTAGGGGGTCCGAATCAATCATTCATGAGTTAACAATGAATGATTGCATTCCACTCGTTTTCTTAAAATAAGTTCAAATCCAGGGTCTGTTTTGAGATATTTACTCAAAAACTTCCCAATATGAGGAATTTTGTTATCTTGAATATAGGAGAATCGAGCTATTGAGTTTTAATTAAAGAAATTTAAGTTGACATATTCAAGATTAAGGTTTAATTTCATCAATTAAGGTCCAATTTTGATATTAAATCTTGATTCATTTTTTGCCTAAGTCTTATGACTTCAATTCAAAGTTAATTTGAATGCAATAGACTATCCTAAGCATGGATAATTAGTTGAGCGGGTCTATCACAATACTAATTGAATTCAATTTTAATTAATTTGCAATTTCGAGTGAAGAATGGCAAAGCTGACCATTTTAGCCTATAATATTCAATTACGTGTACCTATGGTTTAGGTCTACTATTTTTCATAATAATCATTCAATTAAGTCAATAAAAAACCCATAGATTGCATTTATGGGGTTTAATTGGTTTAGTTTGATTAAAATTGAACAATTTCTCCTCAAAATTGGGCAAGTTTTCTCTTCAATTTGGTCCTCAATGAACCAAATTACACAAATTTTAAGCCCATGAAGGCTGCCTAGCTGAGAAGCAACTTGAACCGATCAAGAAATAGTCCAAAACTTGTCAAACCGGTTTGACCAGTCCAATCGACCGCCGGCGAAGCAAGTCGATTCGGCTCCTTTCCGGCCAGTTTTAGATCACTGGCAATTGGCTCTAGGATCCTTGCCGTGTGTATTTTACCCCATGCCCTTACATTTTTACGAATTTCCAAAATAACCCATAAATTTTGTCAATATATGATTTTGCCCATAATTAGGCCCTTATTGCGATTCTCATTTTAAATCTTGATTTTTGTGAATTGAACCAATCCAATCAGTCATAAGGTACATTCTAAGTATATTAGCCTTTAATTGATTTCATTTGGCCATTAAATCAAAATTTTGACCATCGAATTGAACCGATGGTCAAGATTCAATGATTAGGCCTTAGTATAAAAGGTTTTTTCCCTCCAAAATGCAAGGGGGTTTCATTTGGTGAATTCTACAGAGAATATCTCCAAAACTCTCTCTCCCTCTTCTGCACATTTCCCGCCCAAACCACCTCTCTCCTCCCCACACATGCGGTCGCCCCATTGCCACTAGCGCTGACCCCTTCGCCGGCGGTCCTTCGCACCGCGCATCTGTTCCCGATCCTCTTCTCCATTCAATTGAGCTGATCAAAATCATACTTAAGCTCCAGCGGCCCTCGATCCTCTCCGTCCGAGATTAATTGTGATCTGACGACCCACCAGCGATCGAGCCAAGGTTTTGAACTGGTTGGTTCTTCCAAGCAAACCAGGCAGTCCAGCGGTCCCTTGGCGCTTTGGAGCTCACCAATCCTGTTCATCGACCTATCCTCAATGTCCCTAAGGTTGGTGTCCAGCTGTGTGGTGATCGGAAGGTTGTCGATCAAGCTGATCTCCATTGGTGGCTTCAAGGCTAGTTCATTCCGGATCGATTCAGTTTGATCACCCAAACCGGCATCGTCTGGCGCCTCCTGCTGCAATCAGAGCTTCCCGATCCTCTTCCAAGTGAGGTCCCAACCCTCTGAAGGTCAGGACCCCATTGGAAATTGCTCCACCGACGATCCAAGGCCGGTCCGAAAAGGCTCGGTCCTGTCCAAGCTTTGGACTGGCGGTCCAATATAGTAGTTTTCAGGATGATCTGTGTCTTTGACTTGTTTCGGTTTTCAATTTTTTTATTTTTATTTTCATACTGATTTTTGTGTTTGGATTCTGGAAAATCTTTCTTCATGAGATTTGCACAATTTTTTTTTATTTATGATGTAACTTTTTTCCATATTTTTTGAAGATGTCTTGATTTGGTAAAATTATAAAAAAGAAAACTGAACCTAAGTCTGTTTGCCCTATACTAGGTCCGAATTGCATTTTTGTGAAATTGAAGTTGTAGATAAGTTCATTTGACCTCACATCCTTCATGACTATTGTAATACATTCATGTATGTTCTAAAGAGGTATGATTTGCAGGATTTGAGTATCGTTTTGTGTATCATTTGCATGCATAAATGTGTTAAGTACTGTTGCAATTTGTACATCATATGATATGCCTTTGTATTGTTATTTTTACATAGGATTGTGTGATCCAAATGGAATCTAGATATCTTTACGAAAAATGTTCCTCATGATGCATTCTACATATAAAATTTTTCGTAAGAATTTCGCACGTCATAAGATTGTTGAGATTAAGCATGTTCTATCAGTCATATTGGATTAGAGACTTTTCACAAGCCCACTAAAATCCACTTGTTTGGATCCTTTAGGGACCAAATCATGCATCGATATCTTCTTAACATTTGAAATACATGTTACAAGATTTGCATCCATACATGACATGCCATATTTGAACCTCATTTGGTACGCAAGAATCATCCATCAATTAGGCTAATTGCAATTAAAATTCATTGAACACGTCATTCTTAGTTCTAAGTCAGTTTGCAATGATGATGAATCATGTGATTTCTCAGCATTCCAACGTAGGGTTAATCAATGAGTCAATTTCCAATTTTACAATTTTGTCAATTTTTTTTTTTTTTGGCCCTGTTCTGTGATGATGTATTACAACTTTCTACAATGTTGTTCTTTTAAAATTTCTTAGGTCAATTTGCATGCTGACTTTGCCTTCACTTGTCTTCATGAGCTTTCTTCCTCACTCTTTGAATTACTTGCACACAAATATTTTTTTATAAAAAAGAAGCACTTTTGTATGCTTTTCAAACTTCTCGAACACCGTGAACTTTTCTGAATTTACCTATTTTTGTTGAATTGAACCTGATCTTAGTTCAATTGATGCTCATGCACATACTTCCAATGTCATTTTTGAACTCCAAACTTTCAAATCATGCTTTTAGTTTAGTATTGATGTTGTCTAAAGTTTGGAACATAATTACGGCATCTGTAAAACTTGATCAGAGTGCATACAAAGCACCTAAGCTAACCTTGATGATCGAATGTGTTCCATTAGCATGTTGTTTCACAATTTTCTAATGCTTACCTTTCAAATAACTTTTGAGCATCATTTGAATTACAATAACTTCGAATTGTTTACTTTCTTAAGTCCCTGCGATTGTGATTGGCTTCTATTGAATGAATAAGTAATCCAATACTAAATTATTTGAGAAATAAGGCTCAATGGCCTGCCTACATGTTTATTCCTTACTGATGCAAGTGGATTTTAGACATATGTTTAGGTGCGATGCTTGATATCATGGGACAACATTGGGATTCACCTAGAATGTGCTCTAGGGACTTATAAGTGTTAGTGACTAAGCGAGAGCACAAATGGCCACTAATGGTTGTAAGTCATAAAAATGAATTGGGATAGGTGTCTAAAGGGACCGATGCATAAATTGCAAAGGCCGACGCTAAGGCCCTATTTTGTTCACTTGTGCAAATGATTTTAATAATTTGATTGTTCTTGATTGTTTCTTGTGCTTTTGACTATTTAGTAATGAATGAGTGTTTCCTTCCTAATGTATGTACCTACTTCTAGTTCCTAGATTATGTTTAGATTAGGCCCTTGGAGATGAAGGCCCGTCAAGACATGAAGATGATAGAAGGTTGATGTCCTATCCGACCATAATGTTGTATCATTCATTCCCGATATATGTTTCAAGTTTTTCTTGTGTTGTATAAATACCCAATAAGTTGCGGGTTTACTTTCTTGCTTTACTTTTGTCTTTCGTTTGTTGTTTAGGGTTGCCTGCTTCCCTTAAACTGCTTATTTGATTGTTTACTTTTTGTCTTGTCTTTAAATTCAATTGTGTAATTTATTTTCTCTTTTGTAGAAATAGATTTGCATGAAACCAACTATCCACACATAATCACTTAGTTAATGTACTCAACCTAAAAAATTACAAAGACACGCATGGACAACTTAGGATCCACGACAAATTGTTAGGTACCAAAATTACGTAGAAATCGAGGAACCACTCCTGACCCTCGATTGGGTTTTTTAGCCTAACGCCAAAAATGAGGCTAGTGATGACTCTCATCCTTATTAGGTTATCCTAAATAACTAGATAATAAAATAAACCCATCGTGAGGGGTATGGGTCTTGATGAGACTCATCATGATTTAGCATACTTGATGTGGTAGTAGCCCAAATGATGAAGTGATGCCATTCTTATGGGTGAAGAGCACAGTCAAAAGAGCTACCATGGTAAAAGTCTCCTTAAATTCAATATATACACCCGACCTCTTCTTTTGAGGTGTGTCACTCGTGTGGATACGAATTGTGACATCCTGAATTTCAGGCTTTGTTTTCGATTGATGAGTCAAGCCTTTCATCAATGCACCTATAGTGCTATTCTTTGAGCTGATCACTCATGAGATAACTAGACTATCTGAGGAAGCCCTTAAGGAATTTTAACGTAATAGATTTGAGAATTCGACCGAAATCGACTACTCGATTGTGTTAGTCTGCAAGGGTCATTACTGCACTGTCGAAATCAATCAGAGATCGGAGATAGGTCGATTTGATAGAGTTATGTGATTAGTGTGTGGGTGATTCTACCTAATTGCAAATTTTTTGTCGAACGGCACTAGACCGATTTTTCTGTTATTTTAGTATCCTGTGTCTATATTTGAAACCTCGAGAGTTTCACCACAACTGAGAGTCACCAATGTGTCGAAGATGTACAATGTGGCTCGAAAATAATCGACCATGGGTCAATTGCACTAAAAATTCCTAAAAGCTACCCGGTAGGTTAGATTATGTTAAAATCGCGTCATATTGAAATTAACCTAGGATTTAAACCCAATTTCAGAAATTGAAAGTCTTGTCATGTCATGATTTATTTTAGGAACGTCGACTCATCCTTTGAAGAATTTTCCGCGAGTTCGGTATTTTTATGGAAAATCAATTCGAACAGTTCGAAAAAGAACGGAAATTCGGATGTGTGGCACCCCTCGAACGGCCCCCAATTCGTTTAGGTCGTGACAGCTCCCTTATCTCTCTCTTGCCAAACCTGAAGGTCTAAAAATCCTTGGGGGTTTGTAAACTTTTAGATTGGTGCCTGCGTAGTTTATAAATGTATAGCGAAAGCGATGTCACATCTCCCTATCTCAAAAATTTGAAATGATGCACACTCACTAGACAATTTTATAAGATAAAGCCGAGCACTTTTATTTACATAAACTTGATAGACATCATAGGTCGGTACACCAAAATTTGCCGTGGTTTTCTATACCTAGCTACATACACAGAAGATAACCCAACCTTCCCTTGGCTTTCCTTTTCATCCAGCCCTACACAAAAGTCTGTCAAATAGTGTCGGCAGTCCAAAAAGTTTCATCTGCTACCCATCACACGCGATCACACCCAGCTCGGTCCATCGGCTGGTGGCGGCAACATCCCTAGCATGATCCCATCATGACGAATGTGCACCAACAGAAACTCCTAAACCACGGGGCCATCAGGTAAACCAACGTCATACATGACTAGAACCCACACTCGGATGAAGAACAATCCTCGAATCCCTACATGGGTGTGCTCTGAACACATGCACTCAACGTTGACTGGGATGTCGTAAAAAGTACCGTGAGTGACAGGCAGTAGAGGCATCTTTTAATCTGAAATCTTAGTCCCCAAACGGGGTGAGTACAGCCACTCAGCAGTAAAATATTCATCAAACTATATCAAGCATTACCACCAATATCCAGATTCATGCAAGATAGACAAAAACAAGTGGTTAAAGAATAAGTGTGTATCAACATCATGAGATTCCTCAACACAATGGCAAATCCAGTTTCAATGGATCAAAATGCATCATGTCTAGTTACACAAGTCTTGATCATAGGGCCAATCTGTAATGGCATGTTCCATTTCATGCCATACAACTTAGTCATATAACCAGACCTCACACACATATAGTAGAATCATCCATTTTTATCATTCAAAAGGTTTTATCCCCCGTAGGACCAATGTTTACGTCCCTCCGGGCATTCGCATCCACCTTGGCATCACGAAAGCCTCCGGCAATCAGCTACTTAGGGCCACCGGGCATCCGGAGCATATCACGCCTCCAGGCATCTCGTACCCCAACTGGCATCACGGGGAAAAATCCTACGAGACTCACCATGAAAATGGTTATCCCGGCCCTCCGGATTTATGTACTGACAAGCATACAACCAAGCATCCTGAAGCTCCCGAGGAAAGACCTAAGGAATTCATCCAATTAGGGCCACCGGGTATCCACAAGGCATCGACTCATTCGATCATTTGGCCATCCCGACTCTCGGGGCATCGTTGACCCAAGGGTCCAATGGCAACAATTAACATCTTAATTTCCAAAAACACCTTTCAATGCAACAACAAGAGGTCCCAAGAATCCTTCATCAAATCTCAATATTGCATAATATGCCAATACCAGTACCATCATGTCATATAATATTTCAAGATATATTCATCATTGGGACAATTTGGTGCAATTTCGAAACAAAACAGCTTAACCATTAAAATGCGCAGTCCAGGTAAAAATTTCGGAATGATTCCCAAATGAACTCAGAAAATTCTGAAATTTTGATATGTCATATGTGAGATCAAAAGGAAGAAATTTTGTGAAGGACACTAAGGCAAATTCGTTATAAATAAAGAGTAATAATTCGCTATTTCCTTCAAAAATTCTACAGTAACTTTCAAATTCAGTACCTACAGAAGAAAATTTGTTTCACCAACTAAATCTTATCCGTTCATCTTCAAATTTTGATATTTTATTCCTAATGATGTTTCCTACAACTTTCATTAAGGGTTAAAAGTCAAATTACATCTAAAAAATTACAGAAAATTCACGGAATCATCAAAGGTCGAGCTGTCCTCTACAAAACAGAGCACTGGTTCCGATTGATTCACTCCTATTTTCATGTTTTCACATTCTTATGACTATAGCTAGACGTTAAACTCCATCTATTGGATGTATTCTTTAAATAAAATGGTTTCTTTCCTTGTTTTCATCATCATAAATCAAAGCGATACAATTACAAGGATTTTCCATCTAAATCTTCCCAAAACAGAACTAGCATATACAATTTTCTTCATTCCTAATTCAATCAAGTCATTTATTTCTCCACAAGTCTATCTTTCAACCTTTTAAGTATCTTCCACAGCATCTAAGAACATTTTCATTAAGTTCTTATCAATAGAAAAACCTCCCACAACTTGGCTCAAGGCGTACATTCATCCCTAAACTCACACATCTTAAACTATACCATCTCCTTTCCCTCGGCAACCCTTTCCTCACCTTGCACAATCCGCACAGCCTTCTCACACTCAAATTTTCGAACATACCAGACCCTAATACAACAAGTAATGGCTGGTGATTTCTATCTATTACTCATTTAGTTCCATCCCACACAAAACAACAATGTCACTTTCAATCCTCCACGTTTCAGCATCTGATCTCCATCTCTATCGTCCAACAACTCAACATGCAGCTTCCTTTTTTTGTATTTTCTCACATCTGCCAGCATTTCACCAGAAAATGTTAGCATGCAAAGACATAGGTTGATGAACTTCCACTTGCTTCAACTCCTAGCTTGCTCGGTGATCAAAAACAGAGGCTTGGGACTTCGAACACAGCTCAATCGGCGACGGGGATCGGCGGCGTCGATGGCGGCAGCTCAGGCACGGTGGAAGGCGATCCTCCTCTTCCTCCCTCGCGGCTCGCACTCGCACGCCCGCTCTCTCGCTCGAACTCTCTTCCTCTATCTCACTTGCTCACCCGCTCGAACTCTCTTACTTTCTCTCTCTCTCTCTTGCTTCATCCGAATGCTCTTGGCTTTCTTTTGTTAATTGATTGGTTTATTTTGCATGTAGGTGACAAGTGTCTCCAAGAAGAAGACAAGTGGCTTCAAGAAGAGAACAAATGCAGGGGGTGGCATGGCCTCCTGCATCCGGTTCCTCCCCCTTCCTTGGTCGATGGCCTTGTGGGCCTCTTGGACTTGCTTGGGCCCTAAAAATTGAGGCCAAGATGTCTAATTCAAATGGCCCATAGTGAAATAATAAATAGCCCATAATTTCTGCACAATTATTATGCATTTGATTTTTATAGAAATCAATTAATATTTCCATAAATCAATTTACTTTATGTCCAAGTACATGATTGAAACTCTTGCATGGAGAAAGAATTCGGCAATGCTGCACTGGGTCGCGACAATGTACATAGGAGGTTTGGTGCAAGAGATAAAATAATGTGGCCGTTGGTGAAATTGTCCATATGGCCATTCAAAGTTGAATTTCCTTTTCTTCAAAAGTAAATATTTCGGGTCGTCAAGATTCTCGGATACCACAAGATGGGCCAAACTGAAGGGATTTTTGGCCTCATTACCGAGCTACTTGGTGAAAGGAAAGTGTGGAAATTGTGTGGGCCTTTTCTTCAACGAAATTGGACCTCAAATTGGAGAGATCGGAGATGAAATTGAAGTCCAAATTAAGTCAATTCGGAGCTAGGCTTGGGGGTTGCAACATTTGGTATCAATTTGAGTAATTGTGGGATTAAAATGTTGAGAAAGTATTAGGGGACATTGAAGATAGACATGGAGACTTTGGGGGACCAAACATTGATGATGGAGATATTTTTACTTGGCTTTTTCCTTTCCCTCCTTCGCTGCTCCCGCTTCCATTTGGTTTCCCCTGCAGCTCCATCTTCTTTCAGTTTCCCTTGAAGCAGCGCCACTTGTCCGCGTCTTCACCTTGCTCGGTCAACTACCATCGACAAAGACCGCGTGCATCTCCACCGCTCCACCTTGATTCTGCTTCTCCACCAAGATTTGTCTACTTCGAGTCAGCCCTCCTCAAACGAAAACCCCTCAACGCTGACTTCGCTTCTCCTCTCGCTTCCACACACCTGTAACCGTGAGCCCCTCTGCCACCGAATTCTTCATCCAGCTGCCACGAATCCAGCTGCTTTGATTTCCTTTTAATCTATCTACCCCTGCTCTCCTGCCGCCAGTAATCCAACCGAGTCAACCCCCCAGCGAAGCCCACCATCTGACCGCTCCACTTCACCAAATCTCCACCGAAGTTACTACTCGATAGCTTCAGGCCACGTCTTCAAATCCAGTGACCAGCTCACTCGAAGCCCAGCGTCCCCCTTGCAGCTTCACCGTTCCCCGAGCCCATCAGCCCGCAAGCTCAGCCCGCGCATCTCAGCCCGTTTTCAGTCGCGTGCAGCCCACTTCAGCCCAACTTTGTTCTAGCTTGATTCAAGAACGCATCTCAGCTTAGGCTCAGATTTGTTGGGCCACTTTCGGGCCCTCCCGAGCTTCCGTTGGTACCGCCACAAGCTCAAGTTTCGGCCGCCGTCATGCCAATGTCGCGTCGCCATCGCAGTGAACCGGTTTTCACGCTAATCTGGTGAGTTTATGCACTAAACTCCACTTAGTAGGCTAATGACGTTTAATGGATGTTTAGTTTAAGTTAATTAGGGATTAGGTGGTTAGTTGATTAGATTAGTGATTTAATTAGGTGGTTAGAATGGCTAAATTAGCAATTAGATAGATTGTATTATTTTTCTAGGTTGGTTCGGGAATTTTCCAGGCCTGTTTCGGTATTTAATTAGGCATTTCCAGCCTAAGTTAATATTTTTGGTATTCAAATTTAATTATTTAATTAATTTTGGTAATTATTTAATTATTAATTAATTTCCAGAAATTAGACCGAGATAGCCGGTGACCAGAATTTCGTGCTGATTTCAATGGCGTGCTTGGTTTATTTAATCATATGCTATTTTGTACAAATTGAGTGGTGGTTGTAATTTTGGATAATGCCACGACCTAAATTTCGGGTGCACCACCTAAAATTAGGCTAATTGACTACTAAGTCTAACTTAGCTCGGGCTCTCTTAGGCCCATACCAATTCGCGACTTAGTTTTGAGTTCTTAACATGTAAATAATTTTCAATTAGGAGTCGCCATTAATCTATTTTTGGTGGGTCGATTAGAAACCCAAGTAAAGTAACAGGAGTTTTACTTTACTTATACGAACTAGAGATTGTGAGTTCGGGGACTTGGTTACGCTAGATTTCTCTAACGCCCTTTCGGTACCTTTCTCTTTTATTTTGACAAAAAATATTTTGCAGGTAGCTTGAATTGATTTTAATTATCTTCCTCACAAGTGAAGTGACCATGCAGGTGCATAAACCACCAATTTAACACCCAAGGAAGCGATTAATGAATTGCAGGACTTACTTCATAAAAATGAAAGCATCTGCAATGTTAGATCAAAATTCATATTGACAATCCTATATATAATTTCTGATTAACATGCAATCTCTTTTCTTGTTTTCACTTGAAAATCATGCAATGCATGCTACTAATCCAACATGAAATGATATGACATGGTAGTGTAGTCTAAACTATATGAATGAGTAAAATATTTTTTTTTTTTGTGTTTTCTTAATGAACATGCAATAACTGAATATGCAATCTAAATTAACCAAAATGACCTAATCTTAATGATGGGTAATTTCTAATTAAATGAACTTAGCAACAACTACTAAATGACGTGCATTTCATGAACCTAATTCTATATGATGTGTGCATGATTGATTTTTTTTTTTGTATTTTTTATAAAAATTCGTAATTATAAATAAAAATCTAACTAAAGTAAGATATCATATAATTTAAGTTAGGAATAGCCTAATCTAAATCCTATCTTAACTTAGAAAATTATCTCATCATGCAATCAATTCCATTTAAAAAAAAAAATCTAGCTATCCTATCATGTAATCAATTCTAATTTACATGATATGCAAATGCATTTTTTTTTTTGTATTTTTGAAATGAATAAAGCAATTAAAAAAAAAAGAAGCTAAATCCTCCATGCTTGTTTCGCTAATAAAATCAATAAATTGATCTTAAGCCTTAAAGACCAAGATATCAATTTTATTCCCGTGTGATTAATTATTCCATCTAAAGCCCTATAGATGAAATAAAAAGTCATTGTCCGGTTGCAAATTAGGTGATACATCGGGATTTCAATAATGCATCAAGAAATATTTCAAATAAAGAGATAAAATAAATCAATCTATTTTGGTTCAAGAAAACTACCTAATTTAGATAATTCGTTTCCAAAACGAGACCGGCGGTAAAGGTTCACGAACACGATTTGCATTAGGGTCGGCTTAGTGGCAGCGGGCTCATGACCAAAGATCCTGCAATAAAGCTTGTGAAGCCGACTTGGTTCGGACACGAGTGAGAAGAGGGCGGTAGGAATGCAACAGCAGCTCTTGGTCAATCTGTTATGGGCTTTGTGGAGGCAGCTCAGGTGCAGCAACTCAGAAGGGAGAGCTGGTGGACTCGGCGGAGCAGCGAGCAAGTCGGTGTTGAGTCAGCGAGCTTAGGACAGTAGGGGCGTCGTGGCTGGTGGTACTTGGCGGACTAAGTGGCAGTGGAGCGGGCAGCAGTAGCGATGGCGTTCCGGCGGGCTACTGCAACGGTTGCTACAGTGGTGGCGACGAGTAGAGGTGGCTGCTGGTTGCAGGTGTCCATGATGGTGCTGCTGGTGCTTGGGGGAAGAGCAGCATAGGCGCGGGCTGCTGGGGCGTCGGACAGGTGCAGTAGCAAGGGCAGAGGTGGTGGCATCGGGCAGAGGTGCGGAGGCACGGGTTGTAGGCGTGGCAAGCAGGGTGGAGCTCAGGCAGAGGGCTGCAACAGTGACAGCGTTCGGAGCACCGGCAAAGGGCGGTGGCTGGTGAGGTCGCGAGCAGCAACGGGTCTCGGACCGGCACGGTGATGCGGTTGGAGTGGACGCCGGGGCGGAGGTGCAGGCATCACTCGAAGACTCCCCTTGAAGAAGGCAACCCCTCCTTTTTTGAATTTTTTTTTCTCACGTTCTTTCTCTCTCTGTTGCCCTCTCTGACTTCATCTTCTTTTTGGTTTTTCTTTATAGACTCTCTATTCATCTCTTTTTTTAATATCCTCTCCCCGACTTCATTTTTTCTTGTCTGAAGGAGAAGCCCCTTCACAATGAATATTTTTTTTCAGCTCTCCTCTTTTCGACTTCCCCCTTTTGTTTTTCTCTGACAAACCTCTCTCTCTCTCTGTTTTTTAATCTCCTCCTCCTCTCTACTCGTCTGTCCCCCACGAAAGAGAAAGCCCTCAAATCAATTTTTCGTTCAGCCTCCCCCCCTCTAAACCAAGGATCCTTGCTTATTTATAGGCGTCCCACCGCCTTTAGTGTGAACAGGTGAACAGGAGGCAGCCGTAATTTTTCCTTGCCGTTCACGTCGGTTCCTTTTTTTTTCAAATATGATGGCCACCGCCTGACAACCCACATATTTTATAATATTTTATTAGCTCATTTTGCTTCTTTGTGGCTTTCTCTAGAATTCTTACGTCCGCCGAATTTTATCCATGCATGTGCATGCATTAATGAGGAAGAGACAATGGACGTGAAGAACTCTTCTTTCTTCTTTCTTTGACTTTCATTGTGTGTTTTCAGATCAGCGAGAGAGAGACCACCTTTTGTTCATGTAATCGACCGCGAGCCGCTGTGTCTTGTTGTTTTGGTACCGATGCAAATGCGACTACAAGAAATGCAATTTTACTTTTTTAATTATATGCAACTAATTACTAAATGATTAGGTAAAAATTTAGGTGTCAGCAGATAATTATCCCAAAATCGAATAATTTGGGTATTTAGTCAGAAAATACGGGGACGTTGGTGTTTAGCGCCAAAATGTTTTTAGAAACTATAATAAATAGTGAGATTTTTAATACGAAGAATATAGGCCAAGACATTATTTTAATCAAGAAATTTAAGTGCGAAGCACAATGTCCTTAGCCGTGAGTGAATAATCATGTGATGGTTCATAGCCATGGTAAGATGACTATTGAAAGTTGAGGTGACGTGTGCTGTGTTGAGGGAACCCAATGGGTTGTGAGCCGGTAAAGAACTAAGTGCTACACGATAATGAGGTTTCGTGTGAGCCACCTCTAGTACCTTGTACCGTGGCCTATTTGTAGTAAAGATCTAAGTGCTACATGATGACTTGAGTCACATGAGAGCCACCTCTAGAAACCGTGCAATACTATCTTGCATAGTCAAGAACTAAGTGTTGCACGATAGCGAGATTTCATGTGAGTTACCTCTAAAACCTTGTACTAGTGCTTTTTATAGTCAAGAACTAAGTGCTACATGACAACGTGACTTCGTGGGAGCCACCTCTAGTATCTTGAGCTATTGTTTAGTATAGTCGAGAACTAAGTGCTACACAACAATGTGAATTCGTGGGAGCCACCTCTAGTACCTCATACTATGACTGTTTGTGGTCAGGGACTAAGTGCCACGGGATGTCAGAACTTCGTGGGGAGAGGGTACCTCTAGAACCTTGAGCCTAGTATTGATTATTGAGAGTAAATATTGGTTGTGGATTGAACCACCAATATGAGTTACCCGTGCCTGATTATGGCACGTGTCATGATGATTTAGCCTATAATTGGGACTCCGGTGTTTGGTTGGTTTGAAAGTGAGTTGCTTCAATGGATGCGTGAAATTTCTATATGCATATGGTTGTGATTTGATGTGGCATCCTAGAATTTCATAAAAATCCCTAAATATGCCATGAGCCATGGATAGGCGATGGAAGTACCATTATTGTATTTTGTAGCCTTCTAATCTATGATTTGCGATGAGATGTATGGGCAAGTCTTTAATGGATAAATTTTGGGAAATGAAGTTTTATCTTTGGCCATATGTATTATAAATTGGAACTTATGGATTTATAATTTCAAGTGTATAGTTATCTTAATTTGCAATTTAGTACTTTAATTTAATAGGGATTTAATTAGTTTTTAAAAGGGTTAATCTTAGGTTAATTATGCTTAGGTCTTAGGCCCAAGAGGGATGGGCCTAAGATGGGCCAAGCTGGCTGGCCCATAAGCCCATGAGGGGCTGTCAACTGTGCAAAGGGGAGGGGAAGAGACCGGTTGCATGCCATACCCCACTTGTCCTTTGAAGTGTGCCAAGTGTCCTCCATGCATATCTAATGATAGCTAATGATTGAGGGGAAGAAATTAGGGGATGATGGTGCTGGTTTAAGCAAGAATGAGAGGGAGAGAGAGAGGTTCAACCGAGAGAGAAAGAGAGGAGAGAAAGAGAAGAAAGAAAGGAAGAAGAGAGGAAAGGAGGAGAGCTGTTTGTCGACCGTCCGCCGTACGTCCATCGTTCATCGCCGTGTGCTCGCTGTTTGCTCGGTTTGGAGGCAAGTTGGGATCCTTAATCTACTCTTGCATGTTGTTCCTAGAATGTATGAATGAGTGATGATAAATTTCGGATTGTTTAGGGTGTGAAAAACGGATGTTTTAAGAGTGGTATCCAAAACTAGTAAACTGTTCTTGAGAAAACAGCTTGACCTTTAGTGTTTTAGTGGCTTGCATGTAATGTTCGAGTTTGATTTTGGCTTTTACTTATAAATGAAAGTTGTTAAAGACTTCTTGGAGTATAACATACTCAAATTTGAGACAAAAAAACAAGTATAAGTGGGTTAAATCTTAAATCTTCAAAGAGATTGGATCTGGAGATTTCGGTAACTACCTTTGGTGAATGCATGGACTGTAAGGTTACTTTTTGTTGAAATTTCACTTCAATTTCTTAACAAAAGATGTAAAGGACATCCTGAGGTTTAACATATCAAAAAATTAGGGAAAACTAACAAGAATTGATAGGTGAAATCGTGGTTTTTCGGAAGTAGTCAGATCTGGAAACTTCGGTATTGAAACAGAAGTTTTAACTGCCTATATTTAATCACCTAGAACGAATTTGACTTTTATTTCTTCATAAAAAACCTACCTTAGGATCTTGACTACAACATAGTCGAATTTCATGAATTTTGAAGGTCATTAGGGTATTTAATCGGAAATATTTCTTAAACCATGTAATCTAACGCGTTCGGACTTAGTCAGTTTCAATGTGTGGGCCATATCATTTTTTATGAAGTTCTTTAGGCAAAGTGTTCTTCATGAAGTATCTTTATTTATGTCTTCCATGAAACATATTCAAATTTCATAATTTTTTAAGTTCATTTTCCTATTTAAATGAAAATGTTTCAAAAACTGTACAAGTTAAGTGGTCATGACAATGGTGCTGTGATGTTCGGTCTATACCGCATGATATGAGGGTCTTTTGGTGCAGTGTTCTTTACGAAATGTCTGCCTTTATGTCTTGGCTATCACATGTTTGAATTTCATAATTTTTTAAAGTCATTTGGGCATTTAAATAAAATATTTTCTAAAACTGTGCAAGTTGGATTGAGCGAATTTCAAAATGCTGTAATTTATGACTATTCTGCTTTGGATGAGCCCCATGAATTATATTGATTTAAGTGATCAAATCTTGCGGCACATGCGATGATATTTGGCATTGCATATAGAATCAAATGTTGAATTTGACTTTGTTGCCGTTACATCATGTGCCATGTTGATTGTGAGACATAAATTGGTTAATATGAATTATGATGAATGAGGAAACTGTTGGAGGTAAGCCGATAATGCCCTGGGAGTGTCAGGATGCCCGGGATGGGGGGTGCCGGATGCCCGGTTGTATTACGATACATGCCCGGATGTCTTCGGGAGTTTCGAGATGCCCGGAATGGTTGGGTGCCGGAAGCCTCGGAGGTTTGTGCCTAGGGGGGATGCCTCGTGATGCTAGTTGGGATATGAGATGCTCGGAATGTGGGGGTGCCGAATGCCCGGTGGTGTGTGCCGGAGGTTTCTCGCGATGCCAGATTGGGGTGCGAGTGATAGAATGTGGGATGCAATTACTGATCCCGAGAAAGAAAGATGTGGTGATCAAATTGAAAGATAAAAAGTGGAAAATTGAATCATGCATGGTATGATTACATGTATGCATGGCTATATGATATGATGTGTACATGAAGTATGGTATATGTGTGGATGCTTGATGATAAGTACAAGGTTGTATGTGCACCTATGGCATGATGGTACATGTATGAATGCTTGGTGATGAGTGCATGATGATGTATGCACATATGGTATGATGACATATGCATGGCTGCAAGGTAAGTTATGCTTGAATGCATGAAAGATATGTACTCTGCTATGATGTTGTGATTGTATTGTGTGATGCATTGAGTAGTTAATGCATCTTTTACCTGCAGAGTGGCTGTACTCACCTCTTCGGGGACCGACATTTCAGATAAGGAAGATGCCACTCTCTCCGTGTGGCATCCCAAAATTCAAGACAACCTCTAGATGTATTAAAGCCCATGATTAGGTAATGAAATTACCTATGGTTTATGCTTTAGCCATTGGTTTTCTTTTAAGACCAAGTGTTATATATTGGTGTTCATAAGTTATTAAAATTAGTATTATAGGATAAATTAATGAGAAGAATTTATTCTTGGCTATGCACCTCATAGATTTAATCCCTATAGATTAAATGTTACAAGATTATGGCCATATGAAATTTAAAATTTGAAATTTATAAAAGAGAGAATTAAAGATGAATAATTAAAAGTGAAATTGGGGTTTATTAGGGTTAAACTTTAGGCCCAAGGGTATTGGACCTAAAGTGGGCCAATTGGCTTGGCCCATAAGGCCCATGAAGAGGGCTGCCGTCGACCACAAGGGGGAGAGGCCGGTCCAAACCCTCAAGCCCATCATGCATGGGTCTTGCCAAGTGGCAAAAAGGAGACTTCATTCATTGGCCATTGTGGGTGGCTTCTCATGACGGCTAATGATTGTGATTAGGGGGAAATAAAAAGAGAGAGTGGCCGGTTGAAGGGGCTGTCGTCCAAGCCAAGTGAGAGAGAGAGAGAGAGGGTTGCGAGAGAGTGAGGAACCGAGAGAGAAAGGGAGAAGCCGCGCAAGGAGGAAGGTCCGCTCATCCGTCGCCCGTCCGTCCGTGAGTCCGTCACCGTCCGTGTGCCATTGTTTGCTCGATTTTGAAGGCAAGTTGGGATCTATATTCTGCTCTTGCATGTTGTATCTTGCTTGTGTGTTTGAATGGTGGTGAATCTCGGACGTTTAGTGTGTGAGAAACCGAAGCTTGAGTGTGTTGTTCTTGAAAATGTATTCTGTTTTCGAGTATACCGCCTGACCTAGAATATTGTAGAGGCTTGCATGTGGGTTTTGAGTTGGATTTTGACTTCGACTTCTTCATGAAAGTTGTAGACAACATCTCGAAGTATAACATACTAAAATTTGAGTTTTAAGGGGTGAAACCCTTCCTCTACGAAAATGCTAGATCTGGAACTGTTTAGTCGACCTCTTGGTGGTTTTGTGTACTGCATGTCACTTTTTACTAAGAATCTCACTTCGACTTCTTCATGAAAGTTGTAGAGAACATCTTTATGATTAACATACTCAAGCGACTTCGTGAAGACAACAGATCTGGAAGTATCGTATTGGACTCCAGCGACTTCGTGAACTATAAAGTGACTATCCATTGAGAATCTCACCTATATTCCTGAATGAAAGTTGTAGTGGATCTCTTGAGGCAAAACATATAAAAAATTCAAAGGAAATGAAGGAAGATAAGTAGGCGAAACCTCGATTTTTCGGAGTCATCTAAACTGGACTGTTCGGTACTAGGAACAGTAACTTCGTCCGGCCATAGTAAATTATCTAGGACGAATCTGGCTTTGATGCCTTCATGAAAAATCTACCTTAGGGTCTTGGCTATAATCTGGTAAAATTTCATAATTTTTGAAGGTCGTTCGGATATTTAAATTTAAATATTTGAAGAACTGCGCAATCTGACTTTATCCGAATTTTGCAAGCTTTATTGTGTGAGCTATATCTTTTTGTGTGAAGTTCTTTTGGGCACGTGTTCTTCATGGAGTTGTTACGTTTATGTCTTGCCTATCACATGTTCTGATTTGATAATTTTTGAAGATCATATGGATATTTAATTTATGTGTTTTCCAAAATTGTGCAAGCTGGAATTTGGTAAATTTCAAAAAAGTCATGATTTATGGATTATTTTAAGTTGTATGGACCCCATAGATTGTATTGTCATGGGTGATTGGATCTTGCTGCATATATGATGATGATTGGAACTACATATAAGAATCAAATGCTGAAAATGATCTTGTCTACCATCATATCATATGCCATGTTGAAATTGAACTATAATTGTGAATGTGAACTATCATAAATGAGAAGGCCGTCGGAGGTGTGAGCCGACGATGCCCTGTGAGTGTCGAGATGCCGGGCTAGGGAGTGTAAATGCCGGATGCCCGGTGGCCTTAAATGGCTGAATGCCGAAGGGTCCTCGGGAGTTTCTAGATGCCCAGAGCATGGGGAGCCATAAGCTGGGAGGTTTGAGCCGAGGGATACCTTATGATGCCAGTTGGGGTACGAGATGCTTGGCCAAGGAGTGTAAATGCCAGATGCCTGGTGGCCTTAAATGGCTGAATGCCGGAGGGTCCTCAGGAGTTTCGAGATGCTCGGAGAGTGGGGGAGCCGGAAGCCCGGAGGTTTGTGCCGGGGGATACCTCGTGATGCTAATTGGGATGCGAGATGCCTGGTAGGTATTGTGCCGGATACCCAGAGGTTTGTGCCGGAGGTTCGTCGCGATGCCAGGTGGGGTGCGAGCGATAAATGTGGGATGCAAACATTGGTCCCGGGAAAGAGAAATGTGGCTGCCCAAAATGAAAGAATAAAATTGGGAAATTGAAATTGAAATATGCATGCTATGGTACATGTGACATGATGATGATGAGTGCATGGATGTATGTACACCTATGGTTGTACTCACCCCTTCGGGGACCAACATTTCAGATTAGAAAGATGTCGCTCCCTACTGTCACGCGGGGCGTCTTTTACGGCCTTCCTTCGGACTTGGAGGTCAAGTGTGTGGAGATCGACTATCCCACCATTCCTAGTCTGACGTTCATTTGGGTTCGTGCGATAGTGATGTATGATGTGGGCCTGGCTGGGGGCCCGGTCATACAGGAGTTCATATCCGTTCACGTTCACCGAGACGGAGTGATGCGGGGGATGTTGCCACCGCCACCGCCTGATGCACCAGGATGGGTGTGATGGCCCATGCGTGAGGAGTATGAGTTGCTATTTTTTGGTCAATAGCCGACACTAGTTGATGGAGGATTTTGCATGATCGTCATAGAGGGTCGAGTTGTCTCTTTTTGGGGTTATGGCCGAGTGTAGTAAAAAGTTTTGGCCTTTCTTTTATTGTACCGACCCGAGAAAGTCCATCACGAAAATATGTAAATAAAAATGTCTTGGCTTTATCTTTTCTTATGGTGTTTAGTGGTGTGCAATTGTATCATGGTTGTTGGAGGGAGAATTAGTAGGATTTGATTATGCTTCCGCAAATAAGTTGCGCTGGGGCTGTTTAAATATATATATATATGCCTAGGAACTAAGGTTCTTCTTTGGTATCTGTGGTGACCTTAGGCGCTTCGAGGTGCCACAGCCCCCCTTTTTAGTATTAGAGCAATGGTTATAGATTGGAGTGATAAGGAGCCTCATTTGGAAACTAAGGAACATGATGACAATGCACACCATAGGATATAAAATGGAATAATTAATTAACTTTAAATAACGGGTGATGAGTATTCACTTGTAGATCCCTAGTAGTTTATTTTGAGTTGTCTTTAGGTACCAGTAACACGTATATGTTACTTATGTAGTAGTAGTGGTTGCTTTGAGTGGAGATAGTGAGTCTCAGATTATTCCTGAGGCAATGCTTGGAAATTGCAGGAAAGTCATGGTGCGAGCTGGAAGTGCTCATCCATCGAGGGCTGAAGCCTCTGCTGCAATGGCTGAACCCCAAATCGAAGACATCCTGCAGGCATTGGCCAATATTGGAAATCTGATGGAGAGACAAGCGTAGCAACAACCTGGAGCAGAACGCAGTACTCAAGGACTGGTGGAAAAGTTTTTGAAACTAAAGCCACCTAAGTTTAGTGGAATGGGAAGTTCTGAGGAGGCGGAACATTGGATTGATGGAATGGAACAAATTTTCAGGTTGTTGGACTGCAGTGATGCTGAGAAAATAACTTTGGTAGAGTACCAACTGAAGGGAAATGCAAAGTTTTGGTGGAGAGCTTCGAGGGACACAATCTTTCCACCAGGTACTGAGGTTAACTGGGAAGAGTTTGTGAGAGCTTTCAATAGAAAGCATTTTTTTTTGACTGTGCTAAGGATAAGAAAATTACAGAATTTGTTCAACTAGAACAAAAGGAGCTAACAGTAGACCAGTATGAGGCAAGATTTTATGAATTGTCTAGATATGCTCCTAGGCTAATTGAGGATCAAGAAGAGCAAGCTAAGAGGTTTCTGAAAGGGTTGAGGATTGATGTCAGGAAACAACTGGTGCCTTTGAACGTAAGAGATTATAATGAGATCTATGAACGGGCATAGTTGGTGGAGCAGGAGTTGGTAAGGGAACATTCAAAGAATAAGAGACAATTGTCTTTTGGTGATGTGAGACGGGGTAAGAGACCCTATACAGGTCAAGGTCAGACCTGGGAGTCTAAGAAGAAGGGAAATTTCGAGAACTTTGGAAAGGGTAGGGATAGTCTGAATTTGGAAAGGACACCTTATCAAAATGAGGAGTGTCGAAGGTGTAATAGGCGACATGGCCCAGGACCTTGCAATGGGCAACCGAAATGTTATAGTTGTGGACGAATAGGTCATCTTAAGAGAAACTGCCCACAGGAAGGGTCGCACGTGAGTATTGGCTCGGTGCGACAGCCACAGCGGAATGCTGTTAGGCCAAACTTACAAAGGAATCCTCAGAGGCCACCAGCACAAGGATGGGTGTATGCGAACACCCAAGAGGAAGCGGAAGCTTCCAAATATGTTATCTCAGGTACGATCTGTGACATCCCAAACTTTCAACCCTGTCTTCTACTGAATAAATCGGGCATTTCATTGACGCGTCTATAGGGTTATTCTCAGAGCCGATCACTCTCGAGATAACTAGACTATCGAGGGAAATGATTAAGGAATTTTAAAGCAATAGACTTGAGAACTCGATCAGGAATCGACTTCTTGACCGTGTCCATCTTTAGAGGTCACTACGGCACAGTTAAAAATCGATTTGAAATCAGAGATAGACTGGATCGATAGAGATATGTGACTAATCGTGGGTGACACCACTAAATTAGAAAATTCTCGTCGGCCGACACTAGACTGATTTTCTTATTGTTTTGGTACCCTGTGTCCGTAATTGAATCATCGAGATTTTCACGACAATCAAGAGTTGCCATTGAGTCGAGTGGGTTCGTAGTGGCTCGAAGAAAATCGACCACGGGTCATTTGCCTTTAAAAGTTCTGAAAATTACCCGATAGTCTAGGTCACGCTAAAAACGCGCCGAATGAAAATTAACCGCCAATTCGAGTCCGATTTTAGAAATTGAAGTTTTGGCCATGTCACAATAAATTTTAGGAACATCGACTCAGTCTCAGAAGATTTTTCGGAGATTCGGGAAATTTTACGGAAATTAGGTTCGGACGTCGCGGAAATTGGCAAAAGTCCAGATTGGCTAAATTGATAGAAAATTGGACTTCCAGACTGAGCCGTTGTGTGTCGTGGATTTATAAAAAATCATTTGGGATTTTTCTACACCAAAAATTTGATGTCGAATTTGGGAAATTAAGTGATGAAGTTAAAGAACAAAATGTGAAATTCGGATTGGAAAGTGGCAGCAATTTTAGGCTTCAAATTTGATTGGTTTATAAATATTTTTACAAGAAAGTATTAGAGACCAACCAAGATAAGGATAAAGAAAAAGGAGGGGGGACAAGCAATTAAGGGAATAGCTTAGGTGTGTGATTTTGGGTCCCTCCCGTCGCTATCTCCATCATCACCGCCTCTGCCTTCTCCTCCATTCCTATCCATATTCGTGAACTACTTCTCTCTCTCCCTTCTCATTTCCTTCGTGCGACAACCTCCTTTCTGCTTTCCATTACCGCTGCTTGAAGACCGAGAGACCAGCTGCACTGAAGACCGAAGCCGCGTCCTCCACTGGGATTTGTCAGCAACAAATCAATTCCCATCTTCACCGGTCAATCTCCAGCGAAACTGCCCCTCATCCGCGCCATCTGCCCGCTCCTCCTTCTACTTCGGTCAACAACGGACCGCCGAAGCCCTGGTTGACTGACTTCCACGAAGCCCGAGTCCACCGAATTCTCCACCGCTTCTTGTCTTCAGCCAGCCCACGCTCGGTCAACAACGAAACCAGAAGAAGCTCCACCGGGTGCAGACGTCTTCAGCCACGCGTCTCCACCGAAGCAAACTCACGCGGTCAACCGTTGAAGACCACAGCAAGCACCGAAACCATTTTGTTGACTGAAGCTCCTCACCGCTTCGTGCGTCCAGCGAAGCAACGTCCGCGAGCAGCTTCCGTCTTCAACCTTCTCCAGCACGTTGGCCCAGCGAAGCCCGTGGAGTCTTGATTTGAAGCCACGTGCAGACCGACGCCAGCAGCTGCTTCTCCACTCGGTGCTGGCCCTCTCCCGCATGTCCTCCAGCCTGTGTCTTCAACCGAGCGACGCCGAAGCTGCATCTCTTCCTCTCCGTTTAGTTCAATCCGTGGCCAGCAAGATCCATGAAGCAGGCCGTGAGATCCAGCAGCCCTTGGGCCCAAAAAGCCAGTAATTTTAGCCCATCTCTCAGCAGCACTTTGGCCCATTAGTCAGGCCATTTAAAGTCCAGCAGTCCACAAGATTTTGGCTCATTTCAGCCCAAAGGGAGAGCAGCCCATTTTCCGCAATTGTAGTCTTCAAGCCCTGTTTTTGAAGCCCAATTGCAGCTAGGCCCAAGCCCAAGAGCAAACCCATTCCAGTGCAAGAACAAATCTCAATTGGGCTGAGATTTGTTAGGCCAAGTCCAAGGCCCGGTCCAAGCCCGTGGGAATCGTCGCGAGCCCGATTTCGGTCGCCGTCGCGTCGCCGTTGCGGTGATTCGATCCCTGTTTTTAATCAAGTGAGTTTTACTCACTAATGCTTTATTAGTTTGCTAATTATGCCTTAGGGTTGGTTAGATTTAATTACATGCACTTAGGTGGTTAGACTAGGTTAGAACAATTAATTTAGTGACTTAATGATGCATGTTAGGTGGTTAGACCTAGCTATTAGCAAGTAGAAATGTTTGGTTATTTATTGAATGCATATCGGGATTTTTCCCGACCCGTTTCGGGCTCCAATAAGGCAATATGGGCCTAAATTGGATTTTTAATGTTTATTTATTTATTTTCGAAATTTATTTATTTAATTAATTATTTTTCCGGAAATTCAACCGGGACGGCCGGTGACCGGAATTTCGTGCTGATTGTTGTGGTGCAGCCCATTTATTTATTTGAGCTCTACGTTGTGTGGAATTGAATTTATTGTGGAATTTTAGGAATTGTCCTGAATTGTTTGTTATTGAATATTTGATTGGTAATGGCCAAGCATGGGTATATAGCGCCAGTACGTTGATGGGCTATATAGTAGAGAGAATGGTGAGAGCTAACTGAGAATGTTATTGGCTGAGACCAATCAGGTACGATATTATTGGACATACGTGGTTCGGTGATTGGAAGTATCACTGGCGAAAACGGCGCCTTAAAGAACACACGTAAATGACTTATAGACAAACGTGGTTCGGTGATTATGGAAATATCACTGGTGAAAACGACGCCTTAAAGAACTCACGATGTTGTCTATAGCCGATGTCACCTTGGCGAAAACGACGCCCTAGAAAGGACACGTGGTTCGGTGATCGAGGATATCACTGGTGAAAACGGCGCCTTAAAGAACGCACGGTGTCGGTGATCGGTATGTCATTGACGAAAACGACGCCCGAGAAACACATGTGATTTGGTGAATGAGTACACCACTGGGAAATCGTGGTATGAGTGAGAATGACCGAGAGAGGGTCTGATTGACATGTAATCGACTTAGTCGATTGACCAGTGCTTGATCGGAGATCATGAATTATTTGAATATCTGTGTTTAACCTTGAATTGCAGGTTGGAACGGAGGCCAAGGTAAGTCTTCTGACTCGTGTTGTGCTTAGGCAACCGTATGGCATATTAGTTTACTAATCGAGTCGTAGGGGGTAGGACTCGCTGAGACGTGGTCTCATTGGTTATTGAATAACCATTTCAGGAACCTGAGGAGAAGCTAAGGAAGAGGAACCTGAAGGGGAGAAAGTATTTTGAAGTAGAAGATGATCCAGAGAGGGATCTTGAGTACAACCCGGATGTGGATTGAGATCCCAACCCTTTTGTAAACCCTGTCTTAGCATAGATAGGTGTGAGACAAGTATGTTGTGAATAGTATTGTAAATATATTATGAGTTGTGATGTTAATGAAAGTGTGGTTATGAATTTCAATATGAAAAATATGGCCTACTTTCCTATCCCATTGTTTTATTGTCTGGGGATTTATAACTGCTTCCGCATGTGCTTAATAAAAAGAAAGGGTCGGCGATACATAGTCCTGGGATATCGCATTCTAAAATCGACCAAGTAGAAGGATGTGCGCGCGTCCGAAGATCGGGGCGTGACACGATCCTTATAAATGATAAAAAGGCATATGCATTGTTTGATACGGGTGCTACACATTCATTCGTGTCTGAAAGATATAAACAATTAAATAAGATAGAAACTACACCTCTTGAGATGCATCTTTGTGTTTCTACGCCTTTAAAGGATATGTTATTGTCTACGCTGGTGTGTGGAAATTGTAAGATAACAATGGGTGGAAAGGATATGGAAATAGACTTAGTTGTAATGGCCATGTATGATTTTGATGTTATCATAGGAATGGACTAGCTTCGTAAGTATCGGGCCAAGATGGATTGTTATAGGAAAGTGATCCAATTTACTTTACCTGATCAGTCTAGCTGTGAATTTTTAAGAGGTCAGACCCACCTACCTGTAGCACTTATTTCAGCAATAGAAGCCCATGCGTTACTTGACAAAGTATGTCAAGGGTACCTGGCCATGGTTAGAGATTATACTAAGGAAGAGCCTAAGATTGATGAAATTCGGGTAGTTAATGAATTTCAAGATGTATTTCTTGAGGAATTGCCTGGATTGCCGCCAGAGCGAGAAATTGAGTTTGAAATTGAATTAATGCCTAGAACAGGACCTATATCAAAAGCCCTATATAGGATGGCTTAGTCGAATTGAAAGTGCAACTACAGGAGTTGCTCGACAAAGGATTCATTAGGCCAAATGCTTCACCTTGGGGTGCACTAGTATTGTTTGTGAAAAAGAAAGATGGATCGATGCGCTTGTGCATTGATTATAGGCAACTAAATCAAGTGACCATTAAAAATAAATATCCTTTGCCTAGAATTGATGATCTTTTTTACCAACTCCAGGGAAGTTCAGTCTTCTCTAAGAATGACTTAAGGTCGGGATACCATCAGCTAAGAATTAAGAAAGAAGACATCCCTAAGACTGCATTTAGGACTCGTTACGGACACTACAAGTTCCTTGTTATGCCATTTGGACTAACAAATGCACCAGCTACATTTATGGATCTAATGAATAGGGTATTTAAACCTTATTTAGACCAGTTTGTGATTGTTTTTATTGATGACATCCTGATATATTCGAGAGGACCTAAAGAGCATGAACAACACTTGAGGATAGTTTTGCAAACTCTGAGAGAGCATAAGCTGTATGCCAAATTTAGTAAGTGTGAATTCTGGTTGGACCAGATAATATTTTTAGGGCACGTAGTATCAGGAGGAGGAATTGTAGTAGACCCAACGAAAGTTGAGATGGTGATAAATTGACCGAGACCGACAACACCTACTGAAATACGGAGTTTCTTAGGATTGGCTGGTTATTATAGAAGGTTTATTGAAGGATTTTCACGACTGGCAGGTCCTTTAACTAAATTGACTCGAAAGAACGTGAAATTTGATGGAATGGGGAATGTGAAAGGAGTTTCCAGGAGTTTAAAAGGAAATTGACCTCGGCTCCAATCTTGACTATACCGACTGGACCTAATGGTTTTACAGTGTATAGTGATGCATCTCACAAAGGACTGGGATGTGTTTTAATGCAACATGGCAAGGTCATAGCTTATGCATCTAGACAATTGAAACCCCATGAACTGAACTACCCAACGCATGATTTAAAATTAATAGCTGTAGTGTTTGCCTTAAAGATATGGAGGGACTATTTGTATGGGGAAAAGTTTGAGATTTATACGGACCACAAGAGTTTAAAATATCTGTTCTCACAAAAGGAGTTGAACATGAGACAAATGAGGTGGATGGAATTGTTAAAGGATTATGATTGTGAGATAAGATACCATCCAGGAAAGGCGAATAAGGTAGCAGATGCTCTTAGTCGTAAGTCAGCTATGGAGATGGCCGGTTTAAGAATGGAAAATGGAGCTTGTTAAAGCCCGTAACGGACTCAGAGTTTAAATTAAAAGTAGATTGTCTTACCGGTATGCTTAGTGCATTGATGATTGAACCTGAAATTATTCAGAAAGTTAAAATCTCACAAGAATCTGACTTGGAGATTATGAAAGTGAAAGATGCAGTGTCTTTAGGAAAAATACCATAATTTCAAGTCTCTGAAGATGGAGTAGTAAGATGCCAGGGACGACTTTGTGTTCCCGACAACGAAGAATTAAAGAAGGAAATTCTGTCGGAGGCACATAAGAGTAATTATAGTATTCATCCGGGTAGTACAAAGATGTACAGGAACTTACGTCAGTAGTTTTGGTGGAATGGTATGAAAGCAGATACGGCTAAGCACGTTTCTCAATGTTTGACATGCCAACAGGTAAAAGCGGAACATCGTAAACCTGCAGGACTCTTGAGACCATTAGACATACCAGAATGGAAATGGGAGCATATAACAATGGTCTTTATACAAGGATTACCAAGGACATCAAGTGGTCATGACTCTATCTAGGTTATAGTGGACCGTTTGACTAAGTCTGCTCATTTCCTAGCGGTTCGCATGGACTACCCAATAGACAAATATGCGGATATATATGTAAGTCAAGTGGTATGCTTACATGGTGTTCCAGTAACTGTTACCTCATATCAAGATTCGAGATTTACTTCGAACTTTTGGTGGAGTCTTCAAATTGCATTAGGAACTAAACTCCAGTTTAGTACTGCTTTTCATCCTTAGACAGATGGACAAACAAAAAGAGTAATCTAGACATTAGAGGATATGTTAAGGGCTTGTGTGATTGACTTTAAAGGAAATTGGGATGAAAGATTGCATTTGGTGGAGTTTGCTTATAATAATAGTTTTCAGAAAAGTATAGGCATGGCTCCCCATGAAGCATTATATGGAAGGAGATGTAGGACTCTTGTCTGTTGGAATGAAGTAGGTGAAAGGAAATTGACAGGATCTGAACTGGTACAAGTTACCACTGAAGCTGTTGAAATTATTAGGAAAAGGCTTAAAACAACTCAAAGTAGGCAAAAAGACTACGCAGATAGGCGTAGAAGGCCTTTGGAGTTTAGCGTAGGAGACCATGTATTCCTTAAGGTATCTCCAATGAAAAGAATATCTCGATTTGGAATGAAGGGTAAGTTAAGCCATAGATTTGTCGGACCTTTTGAGATACTTGAAAGGATAGGGGATGTAGCTTATCGTTTAGCGTTGCCTCCTGGTCACATACTCGATCATGAAACCATCAAAGTGGATGAGAAAGTGAGGTATATCGAAGAGCCTGTGTAGATATTGGATCAAAAGGAGCAAATTCTTAGGACTAAGAAGATCCCTCTGGCTAAGGTATTATGGCGACATCATGATATGGAGGAAGCCACATGGGAAAGTGAAGATCAGATGAAGGAAAAGTACCCTTTCAAGAGGGCACGAGTGGTGCCTAATTTCGAGGACAAAATTCTCTAAGGAGGGGAGAATTATGGCATCCCAAAATTCAAGACAACCTCTAGATGTATTAAAGCCCATGATTAGGTGATGAAATTACCTATGGTTTATGCTTTAGCCATTGGTTTTCTTTTAAGACCAAGTGTTATATATTTGTGTTCATGAATTATTAAAATTAGTATTATAGGATAAATTAATGAGAAGAATTTATTATTGGCTATGCACCTTGTAGATTTAATCCCTATAGATTAAATGTTAGAAGATTATGGCCATATGAAATTTAAAATTTGAAATTTATAAAAGAGAGAATTAAAGATGAATAATTAAAAGTGAAATTGGGGTTTATTAGGGTTAAACTTTAGGCCCAAGGGTATTTGACCTAAAGTGGGCCAATTGGCTTGGCCCATGAGGCCCATGAAGAGGGCTGCCGTTGGCCACAAGGGGGAGAGACCGACCCAAACCCTCAAGCCCATCATGCATGGGTCTTGCCAAGTGGCAAAAAGGAGACTTCATTCATTGGCCATTGTGGGTGGCTTCTCATGATGGCTAATGATTGTGATTAGGGGGAAATAAAAAGAGAGAGTGGCTGGTTGAAGGGGTTGTCATCCAAGCCAAGTGAGAGAGAGAGAGGGTTTCGAGAGAGTGAGGAACCGAGAGGGAAAGGGAGAAGCCGCGCGAGGAGGAAGGTCTACTCGTCCGTCGCCCGTCCGTCGCCCGTCCGTGTGCCGTTGTTTGCTCGATTTTGAAGGCAAGTTGGGATCTATATTCTGCCCTTGTATGTTGTATCTTGCTTGTGTGTTTGGATGGTGGTGAATCTTGGACGTTTAGTGTGTGAGAAACCGAAGCTTGAGTGTGTTGTTCTTGAAAATGTATTCTGCTTTCGAGTATACTGCCTGACCCAGAATATTGTAGAGGCTTGCATGCGGGTTTTGAGTTGCATTTTGACTTTGACTTCTTCATGAAAGTTGTAGACAACATCTCAAAGTATAACACACTAAAATTTGAGTTTTAAGGGGTGAAACCCTTCCTCTACGAAAACGCTAGATCTGGAACTGTTTAGTCGACCTCTTGGTGGTTTTGATGATTAACATAGTATAATTTGAAGTAAAACTAACAAGTTTAGCCCAGTGAAACGATTTTTCTTTGAAGACGACAGATCTGGAAGTACCGTACTGGACTCAAGCGACTTCGTGAACTATAAAGTGACTATCCGTTGAGAATTTCACCTAGATTCCTTAATTGAAGTTGTAGTGGACCTCTTGAGACAAAACATATAAAAAATTCAGAGGAAATTAAGGAAGATAAGTAGGCAAAACCTCAATTTTTCGGAGACATCTAAACTGGACTGTTCGGTACTAGGAACAGTAACTTCGGCCGGCCATAGTAAATTATCTAGGACGAATCTGGCTTTGATGCCTTCATGAAAAATCTACCTTAGGGTCTCGGCTATAATCTGGTAAAATTTCATAATTTTTTAAGGTCGTTCGGATATTTAAATTTAAATATTTTAAGAACTGCGCAATCTGACTTTACCCGAATTTTGCAAGCTTTATTGTGTGAGCTATATCTTTTTGTGTGAAGTTGTTTTGGGCACGTGTTCTTCATGGAGTTGTTACGTTTATGTCTTGCCTATCACATGTTCTGATTTGATAATTTTTTAAGATCGTATGGATATTTAATTTATGTGTTTTCCAAAATTGTGCAAGCTGGAATTTGGTAAATTTCAAAAAAGTCATGATGTATGGATTATTTTAAGTTATATGGACCCCATGGATTGTATTGTCATGGGTGATTGGATCTTGCTGCATATATGATGATGATTGGAACTACATATAAGAATCAAATGCTGAAAATGATCTTGTTTGCCATCATATCATATGCCATGTTGAAATTGAACTATAATTGGAAATGTGAACTATGATAAATGAGAAGGTCGTCGGAGGTGTGAGCTGACGATGCCCCGGAAGTGTCGGGATGCTTGGCTAGGGAGTGTAAATGCCGGATGCTCGGTGGCCTTAAATGGTGGAATGCCGGAGGGTCCTCGGGAGTTTCAAGATGCCTGGAGCATGGGGAGTCGGAAGCCCGGAGGTTTGAGCCAGGGGATACCTCGTTATGCCAGTTGGGGTACGAGATGCCTGGCCAGGGAGTGTAAATGCCGGATGCCTGGTGGCCTTAAATGGCTGAATGCCGGAGGGTCCTCGGGAGTTTCGAGATGCTTGGAGAGTGGGGGAGCCGGAAGCCCGGAGGTTTGTGTTGGGGGATACCTCGTGATGCCAGTTGGGATGCGAGATGCCTGGCAGGTATTGTGCCGGATGCCCGGAGGTTTGTGCCGAAGGTTCCTCGCGATGCCAGGTGGGGTGCGAGCGATAAATGTTGGATGCAAACATTGGTCTCGGGAAAGAGAAATGTGGCGGCCCAAAATGAAAGAATAAAATTGTGAAATTGAAATTGAAATATGCATGCTATGGTACATGTGACATGATGATGATGAGTGCATGGATGTATGTACACCTACGGCAAGATGGTACATGCATGATATGATGATGATGAGTGCATGGATGTATGTGCACCTATGGCATGATGGTACATGCATGATATGATGATGATGAGTGCATGGATGTATGTGCACCTATGGCATGATGGTACATGCATGATATGATGATGGTGAGTGCATGGATGTATGTGCACCTATGGCATGATGGTAAATGTATGGCATGATAGTGATGATTACATGAGGATGTATGTACATGTGGTATGATGACATATGCATGGCTTCAAGGTAAGTTATGCATGGATGCATGAATGACGTGTGTTATGCTATGATTGTTATGATCGTATTGTGTGATGCATTGAGTGGTTTATTGGGTCCATTACCTGCTGAGTGGCTGTACTCACCCCTTCAGGAACCAACATTTCAGATTAGAAAGATGCCGCTCCGTACTGTCATGCAGGGCGTCTTTTACGGCCTTGCTTCGGATGTGGAGGTCGAGTGTGTGGAGATCGACTGTCCCACCATTCCTGGTCTGACGTTCATTCGGGTTCGTACGATAATGATGTATGATGTGGGCCTGGTTGGGGGCCCGGTCATACAGGAGTTCATATCCGTTCACATTCGTCGAGACGGAGTGATGCGGGGGATGTTGCCACTACCACCGCCTAATGCACCGGGATGGGTGTGATGGCCCGTGTGTGAGGAGTAGGAGCTGCTACTTTTTGGTCAATAGCCGACACTAGTTGATGGAGGATTTTGCATGATCGTCATAGAGGGTCGAGTTGTCTCTTTTTAGGGTTATGGCCGAGTGTAGTAAAAAGTCTTGGCCTTTCTTTTGTTGTACCGACCCGAGAAAGTCCATCACGAAAATATGTAAATAAAGTGTCTTGGCTTTATCATTTCCTATGGTGTTTAGTGGTGTGCAATTGTATCATGGTTGTTGGAGGAAGAATTAGTAGGACTTGATTATGCTTCCACAAATAAGATGCACTGGGACCGTTTAAAATATATTTATATATATGCCTAGGAACTAAGGTTCTTCTTTGGTATCTGTGGTGACCTTAGGCGCTTTGGGGTGCCACACTCCGGTCATGCGGGTACCTTTTACAGCCTCCCATCTGACGTGGAGGTAGAGTGTTCGGAGATTGATTGCGTTACCATCCCTGGTATGATGTTTGTACGAGTTTGCGTGCTAGTCATGTATGATGTGGGCCTGGCTGGGGGCCCGATCATCCAGGAGTTTTTGTCGATCCAAGTCCGTCGAGATGGAGTGATTCGGGGGATGTTGTCGCCGCCACCGCCCGATGCGCCGGGATGGGTGTGATGGCCGCGTGAGGAGTAGAGAGCTAACGTTTCTTTTTTAGAGTAGCCGACACTGGTAGATGGAGGATGACACATGATCGATATAGAGGTCGAGATATCTTTTGGGTTGTGGCCAAGTGTAGTTAAAAGTCTTGGCTTTTCTTTTTGGTTGAACCAACCCGAGAAATCCATCATGAAAATATATAAATAAAGTTGGCTCGGCTTCATCTTTTCATAAGATGTGTAGTTGGTGTGCATTGCATTATGGTTATTGGAGGGAGAGATGGTGAGACTCAATGATGCTTCTGCTAATAAGTTGTGCTGGGACCGTTTAAAAAAAAAAAAGCCTTAAGGACCTTGGTCCTCCTTTAAACCCCTTTATGTAAAAGATAAAGAAATTGGCAGCTTTGGCGACCCTAACAGATCGGCGGCCGTCGAGGGGTGCCACATTTGAACTGTGTTGATGTGCAGTTTGGAACTGAAGCGAGGTAAGTCCTTTGTTCTAATTGCATGGTTGTGTGGTTAGGACGCTTCTAGACGTATTACCCTCATAATCGGGGTTTAAAACGTGAACTCGCTAAGGTTTATATCTCACCCAATTGTGGGCTCAATTCTTTTCAAGGTCGTAAAGTGGAGGATTTGGAGCCGAGTTGAGGTGATCGAAAGTGTACGTCAGATAGAACAACTTCTTTTGAGAGTCGACCTTTTGAAATCTTTTGGTTGTAGACTTTTGTACATGACTCAATATGTTTATAAAAGCATGTTTTATTTGTGAATCTGTTATCCTGCTTTTCTATCCCGAGAGTGTCAAGGGATTTGTTATTTGCTTTCGCATGTGCAATAAAATGAATGGGTTGGCAACTCGTCCTGGAATGTCGCAAATTTTTATCGACCATCAAGGGAAAGGCACACGCTCGAGGGTCAGGGTGTGACATCCCCGTTTAGTGGTATCAGAACAAGGTTTGTGTTGGAGTGATAAGGTGCAATGGATTCTTAGGATAGTTATTAGGAAATGCCTTTATTTCATGTGGATGCATGTGATTGTTAGCTATTTGGTAAATTGTTTGTGGGAATCACTCAGTTTCTAATTCTGTATGGAATTGGCAACAGGTTTTGTAAAAGGTCTATATCATGAGTGATCAGGAGCAGAGGACTCCTAGTAAGAGAACCATCAGACCTGCAACTTGGGGTAGGACGCCAACAAGGGTCGATACCCGATGTGGTCGTGGTAGAGCGCCAGCTCAGGCCAGCGTTAGTGGAGTAGCACCACCTCCTATTGGTGCTGGTGTAGCAACACCTGATGATCCGGGAATTGTTGGGATTATGTAGGCGTCAGAGGCGATGAGAGATTTGATGGGGGAATAGGCCCAAAATTAAGCCGTCACCATTACCGCCGCTGCTACAGCTACCGCTCCTGCCGCTGCCAATGCTGCTGTTGTTGCTGCCACCGCTGTTGAACTTGCTGCCGTACCTGCTGAAGTTCCACCTAGGAACATGATCGCCGTGAGGCTGATGCATAAACTGGTGGAACAATTTCTGAAGTTGAACCCGCCAAAGTTCACTGGCGTAGGATCTAGGAATTGGAAAACACATTTGCTTGCCGATGTGCACCGAGGCAGAGAAGATCGTCCTTGCGGTCTATTAACTGAAGGGAATTGCAAGCACTTGGTGGAGAGCCGCTAGAGGTATAGTGTTTCCGGAAGGTGTGGTCCTGAAGTGGAACATTTTTGTAGAGGTTTTCAACAATAAGTACTTTTCTGAAACTGCCAGAGAATTGAAGATGGCAGAATTCTAGTGCCTTTGCCAAGGTACGATGACAATGGATTAGTACGAAGCGAAGTTTGTTGAACTGTCGCAATACACCCCTAGATTGGTTGAGGATCCGGTAGATCGAGCTAGGAGATTCAAAGATGGACTCAGATCGGAACTAAGTAGTCCACTGATACTACTCAACTTGAGGAACTACACCGACTTGTATGAACAGGTCCAGATGATAGAGAGAGACTAGAATGAACAAGCCGCTGCATCTAGGTCGTAGTTTGGTTCTAATAGAGATGGTAATCGGTTCAAGAAGAAGCCGGTGTCAGAAAGAAGATATCCCATTCCACCCAGCAAAAAGGATGGGATTGGAAAGTCAATGCACAACTCGAACGACGTGTGTCGTTTCTGTAGGAAAAGACATGGTTCGGTTCCATATCATCTAAGAACAGGAGCTTGTTTTAAATATGGCCAGCAAGGCCATCGGTTTTTTGTTTGTCCGCGCAGGCAGATGGGACCATAGATGCTACCGCCGCCATCGATGGGACAAGATAGAGGGAAGGCACCGCAGATAGAACGCCACTACGATGGCGAAGGGGACAGGAATAAACCGAGCCATCACTGATCACGAGAAAAGTGTTTTTGGGGAAATTTTATCAGAGTGGCGCTTATAGAACTTTAGTTTGTTGTAATAAAGTTGTAAAAAGGAGAATCGCTAATTAGAGTTGTACTTGACGATTTTGCATATGTATAACTTTGGTATCAGATATGAAAAGGTTTGGCTCGAGGAGCTTTTTGTTGTAATGAATTGTTGTCATAAGGTAATACATTTTGAACCGTTGACGGATGAAAGATTTGAATTTATCGGAAGTCGAGGAGGACCCTCGATCCCTTTTATCTTGTCACTTGAGGCAACCCGTTTGTTAGACGGGGGATGCCAAGGTCATTCGGCGACTGTAGGGGATACGACAGTTAAGGAACCAAAGATGGAGAACATAGCCGTAGTACAGGAGTTTTCTGAGGTGTTTCTTGAAGAATAACTCGATTTGCCCTAGAAAGAGACATCAAGTTCATATTTGAGTTGGCCCTTAAGATGGAGCCAACCTCTAAGGCCCTTACAGTATGGTGTTGTCAAAGTTGGAAGAACTAAAGGTTGTAGATGTTTTGAGTTGGAAGTCTTTAGTTGTGCATATGCTGGTTAGTGAGTGGAATTCACTCGAGAGAGCTCGAGATTCGGTTTTCAAGTTTGAGGTAGGCCACATTTCAAATCTTATGGCTAACCTCAAAATTGAACTGGAAGTGCAGATCAGAATCAAGATGCTTTAGCCGATAGACCCAGATGTTCAGAAAATCCTGCAAGAGGATACTGAGAAAAGAAAAGCCAACTTTCAAATCGCTGAAGATGGAACACTAATGTCATGCCTCGACCGTCAAGCACGTGCTCATCCCTTGGTGGTCGATAAACATGCGATGTCCCAAGACACGTCACCGACCCATTCACTTTTAATACACATGCAGAAGCGAAACAAATCCCCTGACAACAAAAGCTTGGGATAGGAAAGTGGGAAACCATTCACATTCAAAACAAGCCTTTTATAAATACACTAGGTTTATATACAATACTAGGTTGTCTACAAAAGACCAACTCAACAAAAAGGGAACTATCCTATGACTAACTAGTTAGACACATTTGCCGATCCTTCGATCTCCACCTCCCTAGACTCCGGGGCTTTGGGTCCTCCATGGCCGTCATCTAAGGACCTGAAAATGTTGAGCCCACGAAGAGGTGAGATAATGTCTCAGCAAGTTCACCCCCTAAACTCCGATTAGGAAGGAAATACGCCCCGAGGGTTACCTGAGCACAAACACAAGTTAGAGGACTTACCTTTGCCTCAGATCCTTCCTACAAGTCAGTATGATTCATATAATCATTCAATCATTTCAATCCAATTCAACCAAATTGAGTCATCGATCAACCAATCCAATCGACTCCATACCAACAAGACTATCTCTAAACTCTATCGATTCGAACACTACTCACCTAGGCTGAAATAGATGGTCTAGCTCACTGAAGCCGATAGGTATATCCATATATCATTGCTTAGCAAAACTGATGTCTATATTGCTCGCCAAAACTACTATATGAATTATTGCTCACCGAAGCTGCAAGATAACATTTGCTCATCAAAGCTGCTAAATTACTATTGTTCATCGAAGTTGTTAAATAATTATACTACTTGCCGAAGCTGATATCTATAATGCTCACCGAAGCTGCTATAATCTTGCTTACCGACGCTGAACTAGAATAAATTACTCCTGGCCAAGGATCTTGTGCTTTGCAAATCAATTCCTCAATTAAATACCTAACTTGGCCTAATTTCATCACGTTAAAATGTACCCAATAAAAATAATCATGTGTGGGTACACGGTCGGCCTGAGCCAAAAATGTAATATCTTTATTTTAGAAAATCCCATTATTTATATAGTGTATGAAAACATTTTGGGTGTTGTAAACCGACGCCCCAGTAATTTCTACTTAATTACTGAAATTATTTAATTTTGGGATAATTTCCCAAAATTACAATTCACACTCAATTTGCACAAACCAGCACTCAATTAAATAAATCAATCATACCATTGCAATTAGTATAAAATTCCAGTCCTTGGTTATTCCGGTATAATTTTCGGAAAATAATAATTAATTAAATAATTACAAAAATTAATTAATTAAATACCAATAATTGTCAAAAATACAAACCTAGGCGGAAATGCTAAATTAAATACCGAAACTGGCCCAAAAAATTTCCGTACCAATTTAGATAATTAATACAACCAGTCTAGTCCCTAATTAATGCAATCTAACAACCTATCATGCAAAATTGGATAATTAAATTACTAATCTAATCTAACTAACCACTTAAACCTTAATTAACTTAAACTAATCACCCCCTAAGCATAACTAACTCCCTAAGTATAGTTTAGTCGGTAAACTCACTAGATTTGCAAGCCACTGAGTACATGGTGACTATGGTGAAATGGCGAGCAGTAAACTCTAAAGCGGTGATGCCAATGGGAGCTCGGATCGGGCCGAAATTGGCCCCGCAAAGCTCACGGCCAAGGGCTGGACTTGTGGCTTCCTGTGGGCTGCTAGCATGAAGAAATCGAGGAGCTGGCCGCACGTGAAGATTGGGCGGTCAAAGATGGGGCTTCGATGGTGGACCGGTGAAGATGCGTGGACGTCAAAATGGAAGAAGAAGCAGTTTTGGTGGGATGGCAGGGACGTGCGGGAAATGGGCCGAGAGATCGAGGGGTTTGGTGGAGATGAGGATGATAGGGATGATGGGGCAACAAACGTAAGGAAATGATGGGGGACAATAGCTAGTTGAGGATTGGGCGTGGGGTGACGATGGTGGAGCAGCAACATGGAAGTGAGAGATGAGATGAAGAGATGTTGGCGTGAGGGGAGTATTCGGTGGCAGGGGGGAACAACGAAGACGGAGCAGCTGCAAAGGGCTGGCTTCGGTGAAATAAAAAAATGGAAAGCAGATGCCAAAGCTCACGCGAAGAAGGAGGGCGGCAGATTGGCGTGCTGAGGAAGATTGCTGAGGGGGGGAAGGGAAAGTCAACAAAATATCCTATACAATTAAATGCTTGGTCTCCCCTATTATCCAACCTTATCCTGCACGTCCCCAAATACTTTCTTGCAAAGTAAATTCCACAAATAACTCCATTTTGATGCCAAAAATGCAGCCCCCAACCATAGCTCCGAATTTCCTCATTTTCGGCTTCCATTTCTTCATCAAATTCCTCATTGATGTCCAATTTAGTAAAAGAAAAGCCCACGCCATTTCTACAATTTCCTATCCCCAATTGGCTTGGTTTGGAAGCCAAAAATCCCATCAATTTGGCTAATCCGAATCTCCGTTCTTTTCCAAATTGTTCGAATGGATTTTCCATAAAAATCTCAGAATTGCCGAAAATTCTTCAAATGATGAGTCGATGTTCCTAAAATAAATTGCGACATGACAGAACTTTCAATTTTTGAAATCGGATTCAAATTCGCGATTAATTTCAATCTGACACGATTTTAGTGTGACCTAAATTACCGGGTAGCTTTTAGGAATTTTTGGTGCAATTGGCCTGTGGTCGATTTTCTTTGAGCCACAATGTACCTCTTCGATACATTGGCGACTCTAGGTGGTCGTGAAAATCTTGAGATTTCAATTACGGACACAATATCAAAATGACAGAAAAATCAGTCTAGTACAATCGACGAGAATTTTATAATTTGGTGGAATCACTCAGGTTTAGCCACACATCTCAGTCAAATCGACCTATCTCTGATCTTTAATTAATTTGTACTGTAATGACCCTTGTAGATTTGCACGGTCGAGCAGTTGATTCCTGATCGAATTCTCAAGTCTATTACGTTAAAATCCCCTATGGCTTCCCCAGATAGTCTAGTTATCTCATGAGTAATTAGCTCAGAAAATAGCACTATAGACGCGTCGATGAAAGGCTTGATTCATTCAATTGAAAACATAATTAAATTTTCAGCATGTCACAAATTTTCTCCTCTTATAAAAATTTTGTTCTCAAAATTTAAACCATTACAATCTTTAAACAAAAATGTAATAGTACAGTCGTCTCATCGACTCTTCACTTTCCCAGGTTGCTGCTTCAGTACCATGGTGTTGCCAGACCACTTTGACTAACAGGATGGTCTTGGTACGTAGAACCTGCTCACTCTTATCCACAATCTAAACTAGGCTTTCCACGTATGACACTCTGTTGTCCACATCTAAATCCTCAAAATTGAACACGTGGGTCGGGTCAGGCTCATACTTCCTCAACATTGACATATGAAAGACGTCATGCACTTACGCTAGTCTTGGCGGTAATGCAAGACGATACGCTAGGATCCCGATTCTTTCAAGAATCTTAAAAGGACCTACGTACCTGTGACTCAGTTTTCCCTCATTGGTAATACCTTTAGAAAAATGTGATCACAAACTTGGAACTTCAAAGGCCTTTTTTGACGACTCTAAGGGGTCTTCAATCTGTCTCTGATGATAACAACTGCATCCACTGACTGCTAGATTAACTCTAGGCCTGTGATCTTCCTTTCCCCGACTTCATCCCAACACACTGGCATTCTACACACTTTGCCATACAACGCTTCGTAAGGAGCCATCCGAATGCTCTGCTAGTAGCTATTGTTGTAGGCAAACTCAACAAGATGAAGCTGTTCCTCCCAGCTTCCCTTGAAAACTCGCAACATGTCTTCAAGGGTTTGAATTGTCCTCTCAAACTGGCCATCCGTCTGAGGATGATATGCTGTACGGTACTACAGCTTTGTTCCTAAAGCACGCTACAAGCTTTTCCAAAATGCAACTGTAAATCTCGGGTCTCGGTCTAAGGTAATCGTCACCGACACTCCATGCAGACAAACAATCAGACGCGCGTACAAATCGGCGTGCCTGTCCAAATCAAGGTCCTTTTGTACAGCAATGAAGTGAGCTGACTTCATCAGTCTGTTGACCACTACCCAAATGGAATAATTACCTCTCTGACTCCTTGGTAAGTTTGTCACAAAATCCATTGTAATGTGTTCCCATTTCCACTCGAGAATCTCGAGAGGTTGTAGAAGTCCTCACGGCTTACAATGTTGTGCCTTCACTTACTGGCACGTCAGACACTTGGTGATATGTTGGGCAATGTTCGCCTTCATACTAGACCACCAATAATGTTGATGCAGGTTCCGATAGATTTTCGTACTACCAGGATGAATGTTTAAACTACTACGATGAGCTTGCAATAAAATCTCTTCTTTAAGCGCTGCATCGTCAAGTACACACAATTGTCCTCTGAACCTCAGCGTTCCGTCTTTAGAAACCTGAAAGTCAGCATTCTTTTTCTTGGCATTCTCTGATAGAATTTTCTAAATCTCTAAGTTTGTCCATTGAAGAGTCTTTGTCTTTATATGTACTTTTGGTTCAATTCCGAGGGTAGCCATAAGATTTGAAAGGTGACCTACCTCAAATTTGAAAATCGAATCTCGAGCTTTCTCAAGTAAGGTCCATTCTTTGAGTACCATTTGAGCATCTGAGGACTTTCGACTCAGCACATCTGTGACCTTGTTCGCCTTTCTAGGGTGATACATAATATCACAATCGCAATCTTTTAGGAGTTTCATCCAATGACGTTGTCTCATATTCAACTCTTTATGAGGGAATAAGTACTTGAGACTTTGATGGTCAATGAAGATCTGGAATCTTTCTCCACATAAATAATGTCTCAAAATCTTTAAGGCGAATATGATTGCTGCGAGTTCTAAGTCATGTGTCAGGTAATTCAGCTCATGAGGTCTCAACTAACGGGATGCTTATGTAACAACTCTACCATGTTGTATCAGTATGCAACCCAGTCTTCTAAATGACCCATCACTATAGATCTTGTATCCTCCAGGACCAGATGGTATGGTCAATACAGGTGCGGTAGTCAGCTTTTGCTTAAGCTCTTGAAAACTACACTCACATTTGTTTGTCCACACAAATTTCTCTTCCTTCTTCAGTAGCCAAGTCAATGTTGACGCTAATGTTGAAAATCCCTCTACAAACCGTCTATAATACCCTACTAAACCCAGAAAGCTTATAATCTCTATCACTATTGTCAGTCTTGGCCAATTAATTACTGCTTTGATCTTAGACGGGTCTATGGAGGTTCCTTCGCATGAAATCAGGTAACCTAGAAAAGCAACACGAGTCAACCAAAACTCGCTCTTGCTAAACTTGGCGTACAGCTTGTGAATCCTCAAAGTCTGGAGTACCATCCTCAGATGACTCTCATGTTCCTCAGGACTTTTCGAGTACACCAGGATATCGTCAATGAATATGATCACGAACTTATCCAAAGATTCTTTAAACACACGGTTCATCAGATCCATGAAAGCAGTTGGGGCGTTTGTCAAACCAAACGGCATTACAATGAACTCATAATGGCCATATTGATTACAAAACGCTAACTTCAATATGTCCTCCTTTCAGATCCTCAGCTGATGATACCCTGTCCTCAGGTTGATCTTTGAAAATGTCAGCGCTCCTTGTAGCTGATCGAACAAGTTGTCGATCCTCGGCAGTGGATACTTGTTTTTGATCCTCACCCGATTGAGTTGTCGATAGTCGAGGCACAAGCGTAACAAACCATCTTTCTTTTTTACAAACAGAACTGGTGCTCCCCAAGGTGATACATTAGGACGTATGAATCCCTTATCCAACAATTCCTGCATTTACACCTTCAGTTCTTTTAACTCAGATAACATCATCCGGTAAGGAGCCTTAGAAATTGGCTCTGTCCCGGGAGCCAACTCAATCACGAATTCAATCTCTCTCTCTAGTGGCAAACCTGGCAATTCTTTCGGGAATACATCTGGAAATTCTTAAACCATTTCAATATCTTCTATTTTCAGCTCCTCAACTGTCATATCCACGACAGTTGCCAAGTAACCTTGACAACCCCTGTTTAACAAATAGGTTGCTTCTAATGACAAGATTAAGGTAATCCAGGGTCATCCTCGATTCCCAAAATTTCGAAGCTCTCACCTCTTAACGAGTTAAATTGAATCACTTTGCGATAGTAGTCCATCTTAGCTCTTTGCTTAGTGAGCTAGTCCATGCCAATTATCAAATCAAAGTCATACATTGCTAGGACTATCAAGTCTATCCCCCCTCTCGCTCACCAATCACTAACTTGCAACCAGGACAACCCAATGCAGTTAACACCTTATCCTTTAATGGTTTAGATATGTTAACCACTGACTCCAACAATTTAGGGCTCAATCCTACCAGCTTAACAAATTGTTCAACTATAAAGGAATGAGTGGCGCCAGGGTCAAACAAAGCATATGTAGCATGGTCATTTAACGAGACCATAGCTATAATCACATCAGACGCATCCTCAACCTATCCTCTCGTGAAGAAGGAGGGCGGCATATTGGCGTGCTAAGGAAGATTTTTGAGGGGGGGGAAGGGAAAGTCAACAAAATATCCTATACAATTAAATGCTTTGTCCCACCTATTCTCCAACCATATCCTGCATGTCCCCAAATACTTTCTTGCAAAGTAAATTCCACAAATAACTCCATTTTGATGCCAAAAATGCAACCCCCAACCATAGCTTTGAATTTCCTCATTTTCGACTTCCATTTCTTCATCAAATTCCTCAATTTGATGTCCAATTTAGTAAAAGAAAAGCCCACACCATTTCTACAATTCCCTATCACCAATTAGCTCGGTTTGGAAGACAAAAATCCCTTCAATTTCGCTAATTCGAATTTTCGTTCTTTTCCGAATCGTCCGAATCGATTTTTCGTAAAAATCTCGGAATTGCCAAAAATTCTTCAAAGGATGAGTCAACATTCCTAAAATAAATCTTGACATGAAAGAACTTTCAATTTTTGAAATCGGGTCCAAATTCGAGGTTAATTTTCAATCTGACACAATTTTAGCGTGACCTAAACTACTGAGTAGCTTTTAGGAATTTTTCGTGTAATTGAACCGTGGTCGATTTTCTTCGAGCCACAATGTACCTCTTTGACACATTGACGACTCTCGGTGGTCATGAAAATCTCAAGGTTTCAATTACGAATACAAGGGACCAAAACGACAGAAAAATCGGTCTAGTACCAATCGACGAGAATTTTACAATTTGGTGGAATCACCCATGTTTAGCCACACATCTCATTCGAACTGATCTATCTCTGTTCTCTTCTTGATCTGTGTCATAATGACCTTTGCAGATTTGCACGGTCGAGCAGTCGATTCCTAGATGAATTCTCAAGTCTATTACTTTAAAATCTCATAATAGCTTCCCCATATAGTCTAGTTATCTCTTGAGTGATCAGCTCAGAGAATAGCACTATAGGTGTGTTGATGAAAGGCTTGATTCATTCAATTGAAAACAAAATTGAATTTTCAGGATGTCACAACTAAGGTTCCGAGGACGATTGTGTGTACCTAAAGATGTAGCATATAAAGATGAGATCTTTGTCAGAAGCTCATTGTAGCAATTACAGCATTCATTCTGGTAGTACGAAAATGTATAAGAATCTACACCAATATTATTGGTGGTCCGGTATGGAAACGGATATCGCCAAGCATATCGCTAAGTGTCTGATGTGTCAACAAGTAAAGGCACAGCATTGTAAGCTGGGAGGATCTTTGCAACCTCTCGAGATTTCTGAATGGAAATGGGAACATTTCATAATGGATTTTGTGACACGCTTACCAATGAGTCAGAGGGGTAATGACTCTATTTGGGTAGTGGTTGATAAACTGACGAAGTCAGCTCATTTCATCGAAGTACGAAAAGACCTTGATTTGGATAGGCACGCAGAGTTGTATGTGCGTCAAATAGTTCGATTACATGGAGTGCCGGTGATGGTTACATCACACGAGACCCGAGGTTCACCGCCGCCTTTTGGAAAAGTTTGCAGGCCACCTTAGGAACAGAGCTGCTAGGTATAATATGGCATATCATCCTCGACGGATGGTCGGTTGTTAAAACCTAAATTTTAATTAGGTTTTTTAAATAATTAGGCTTTAAATTTCTTTTATTTATTTTGACCTCTTTTTCAGATAAAAAATAATCAAAAAAACAAGAAAAACAAACAAAAACAAGAAAATAAAAAAGTGGCCAAGCTTAGCCCCTCCTTCTCTCTTGCGTGGTCCCCCATAGCTCGGCCCACGCGACGAGGCCCCCCCCCCTTTTCTTCTTCCTTCTTCCCCCTTCTTCTTCTTCCTTCTTCCTTCCTCCTCCACTTCTGCAGACCACACGACGAAGTGGGGAAGAGTAGTAGCGATGGGACACTAGTTCGGCCACACCCCATGCCGGTCGACACACGCCGACCGGCAGTTGAACCTTCGCCGATCGTCCCCCTGCCTATAAATAAGGTGCCGGGGAAGGCCAATAGAAGAGGACGAGCACGGCCAAGGGAGGATCCAAGGTAGCCAGCTCCGATCGCTTCCCCCGAGAGACATCGGAGGAGGTCCAAGAGTTGGCCAACGCAGATCCAGATCTGGTCAGAGTAAGGGTTCCGAGCTGAGAACTGAGTTTCAGATTTGGAGTTTCGAGAGGAGTTGTGTGAGAGAGATCTAGGAGTGAGTGAAATCCGAGGGCGGAGGAGGAGGAAAATCGTGACTATGAGCAGAGAAATCCAGATCTGAGGGAGGCAGGCTGTCCTGAGCCAAGCCGCCATTGTCCCCAACATCGTAGCATTAGATCTCTACCAAAGCCAGACCGCCGCTGTCGCTGTGATCGAGCACCAGCTGCGAACCTCGAGATCCCGACGTTGGTTGCTGCTGCTGTCTCCCCCACGAGCTGCTTCTACTCCGAAGCTCGAAGACCAGTGCGAAATTGAAGCTGTCATAGCAGAGTTTCCCCGGTCGTGCTAGTCCATCATCGCTGCCACTATATCAACGCTGTGGATAGGTACCGACGGGTCTCGCTCGCCCTTGTCAATGTTGTCGCACCCCTCTCTCGAACCTCATCCACCACCGAATCTCGGTCTTAGCGAACCGGAGCCTTCGCCGCGTCTCCTACCGCCACACCACGAGTCCGTCGTCGATCTAGTTGAGCGGCTGGCTATTGGCTACTATGTCTTGCCGTCGAACGCCAAGCTACGGTTTGGTTGACCCCCTCCGAGACCCTCCAATCAGCGCCATAATTAGACGAAAGAGGAAGCATTGCGTCCGGTCGAAGCTAGGTTGGACTCGGGTCGTTGCTCGAGTAGGGTTCCGCAAACCCTAAGCAGCGGAACCCGGAGTTGGACCGGGTTGGTGTCCGGTTAGGGTTTTCACCGGGTTGGTTTTGTTCATGTGGGCTAAGTAGCTTTTGGGCTGAAATTCTTTTAACGAAAACAGGCCAAATCGTTTGGGCTTTTGTGTTTAAAAAGAAAAAGAAAAAGAAAAAAATCCCCGGACGGGCTATGTATGAGCCGTCAGTCTTGGGTCAACGACTGTGTCGGACTTGACTTGGTTCTTTTTTTAATATTATAATATAATATAATATTTTTAAAATAAAAAATAAATTATTTTCCAAAAAATAAAAAATAAAAATAAAAAATGTCCATATTTTCCCCAAAAAGCCAAAAAAGTTAGAAAAAGCCAAAAAATGATTTATATTTTTTGAAAAAGATCAAAAATCCCAAAAATGCTTTTTATGTTCAAAATAATTAGAAAAAGACAAAAAAAAATGTTTTCCTCCACAAATGCATGGAAAATCCCTCGAAAATCCAAAAAGCTTTAGGGTTTAAACAAGATTAGGTACCGAAAGGGCATTAGTGATTAACTAGTGTAATCAAGTCCCCGATCCTAATTTCTCTGGTTGCGCAGGAATGAGTATTTCTCTCGGTACTTTACTTGGGTTTCTAATCGACCCGCCCCAAATTGATTAGTGGCGACTCCATTTTAAAATTAACTCATGGGTTAAAAACTTGGACTATTAAGTCCTAAATTGGTGGACTTGGGAGAGTCCGAGTTAAACCTAATAGACATAGCCGAGCCATTAGCCTCCGCAAGGCGCTCGCCTCGATTGGGCGCAAAAAAAAAGAGGTCACGACACTAGTCTGAGAGGACGATTCAAACCCTCGAAGACATGCTATGAGCTTGCGTGTTGGATTTTAAGGGAAGCTGGGAAGAACAACTTCATCTCGTTGAATTTGCCTACAACAACAGCTACTAGCAGAGCATTCAGATGGCTCCTTTTGGAGTGTTGTATGGTAGAGCGTGTAGAACACCAGTGTGTTGGGATGAGGTTGGGGAAAGAAAGATCATGGGCTTAAAGTTAGTCCAGCATTCGGTGGATGCAGTTGCCGTTATCAAAGACATATTAAAGACTGCTCAGAATCGCTAGAAAAGCCACGCAGATAAGCGTCGAAGGCCTTTAGAGTTCCAAGTTGGTGATCACGTTTTTCTGAAAATGTCACCGATGAGAGGTACTTTGCACTTCGCCAAGAAGGGAAAACTGAGTCCGAGGCACGTAGGTCCATTTGAGATTCTAGAGAGAATCGGGATCCTAGCGTATCGTCTTGCATTACTGCTAAGGTTGGTGCAAGTGCATGACGTCTTTCACATGTCGATATTGAGGAAGTATGAGCCTAACACAACCCACGTGCTAAATTTTGAAAAATAAGACGTGGACGATAAAGTGTTATACATGGAAAGACCGGTTCAGATTGTGGATCGCAAGGAACAGGTTCTACGCATCAAGACCATCCCGTTGGTTTAAGTGGTCTGGCAACACCACGGCACAGAAGGAGCAACCGGGAAAGTGAAGGTTCGATGAGATGACTATGCGCCCATATTTTTTATTTAAAGACTTGTAATAGTTTAAATTTCGAGAACGAAATTTTTATAAAAGGGGAAGAGTTGTGACATCCTGAATTTCAAGCTTTGTTTTCGATTGAATAAGTTAGGCCTTTCATCGACGCGCCTATAGTGTTATTCTCTGAGGTGATCACTCATGAGATAACTAGACTATCTGGGGAAGCTACTAATGAATTTTAACGCAATAGACTTGAAAATTGGACTAGGAATTGACTACTCGACCATGCTAGTTTGCAAGGGTCATTACAGCACCGTTGAAATCGATTAGAGACCGGAGATAGGTTGATTTGATAGAGGTATGTGATTAGTGATGGTGATTTCACCTAATTGCAAAATTTCTGTCGAACGGTGTCACACCTCGATCCTCCAAGCACGTGCCCATCCTTTTATGGTCGATTAAATAGGGACGTCCCAGGACGCATTGCCGACCTAATCATTTTTAAATGCACATGCGGAAGCAAATAAATAATTCCCAAACAACAATTCAATTGGATAGAAAAGCGGGACCACAATTTATCGAAAACCAAATCACACCTTTATACATATCAGACTAATTCATATACATTACTAGCTGATATTTATCAAATCTACAAAAAAGGTGGATTCTCAAAACTAATTTCCCTAGGACCAACAATTCAGACTCGTTTGTTGAACCTTCAAAGTCCACGGGATCCGGGCGAGGCAACGGGTCCTCCACTACACCATCAGGTGAGTCTGCCAGATCCTCATCCTGGACAGCATCAATCACCTCAGTAAGGATATCAAAGCCTCTAAGGGGACTTATCCTACGATCGTAGGGAGTGGTGTGGAACCAAGCTCTGAATCGATGGGTATCTCCTGGTGTGGGATCTCTTCAACCAGGCATCGTGGTCATAACCAACTCGTAAGTCCAATCACTTCTAGGATTAGGGAAAACTGAGACCTGCTTGGTCACTCTCACGGGACGACCATGACACTTAGGGGGAGTCGCCATTTGTGAACCTGAAAATGTTATCCCACAATGGGATAAGAGGACGTCTTAGCAAGTTCAACCCCTTAAGACCCAACTATAAAGAAAATACGCCCTAAGAGCTGTCTAAGCATAACCATGAGTTAAATGACTTACCTTGACCTTAGTTCTTTTCAAGTCAATACAATTTACAATCTCAATGAGTCACAACAACAGATCAGATCATTCAATCAGATCGAATCATCGATCAATCAACTCAGTCGATTCCAAGTCATCACAATCTTCCCCGGTCATCTCGATCAATACTATCTATAAAGTCTAACCATAGTCTAGGATTGCTCACCCAAAGCTGAAAATAGATAGTATAGCTCACTCAAAGCTAATAATATAGTATACTACTTACCCAAAGCTGATAACATAGTATACTGCTTATCCAAAGCTGACATATCACCCATAGGCTGATATAGTCTACTAATAATGCTCACCCAAAGCTAATAACATAGTATACTGCTCACCCAAAGCTAACATATCACCCATAGGCTGATATAGTATACTGATAATACTCACTGAAAGCTAATAACATAGTATCTTGCTCACTCAAAGCGGACATATCACTGTAGGCTGATATAGTATACCGGTATACTACTCACCCAAAGATGATATATTGTTCGTAGGCGATATAGTATACCATCCCAACCATCTAACATTTCCATCATTTTTATCATACCCGATAAAATATCGTGTGTGGGTACACAGTCGGCCTTAGCCAAAATATATTAATTTCCTTTCCACAAATCCCACAGTCTTATATGGTCCACCAAAATATTTTTAGCGTTGTAAACCGATGCTCGGTTATTTTCTAATCAATTACTGAAATTAAACAAATTTAAGAATAAATTCCTAAAATACAATTCATGCACAATCAGCACCAATTTGAGCTCAAATAAATAAATAAATCATACCATAGTAATCAATATAAAATTGCGGTCACTAGCTATCCGGGCTAATTTCCGGAAAATAATTAAATAATTAAATAATTATAGAAAATAATTATTAAATACCAAAAATACAACTTAGGCCCGGAAAAGCCTAATTGGATGCCGAGACGGACTTGAAAAATTTCTGAGTCACTCTAGATAAATACTAGAGCTCGTCTAAGCCTTAATTGCACTAACTATGCACCTAACATGCATCGATAAATAATTAAATTCACTAATCTAATCTAACTATCCACCTAATCCATACTTAACATAAACTAATCAATACTTAATCGTCATTAACCTACTACGTGAGGATTAGTGAGTTAAACTCACTTGTACAACGATCCGATCAGATCAAACTAAATTCTTCAAAGGATGAGTCAACATTCCTAAAATAAATCTTGACATGAAAGAACTTTCAATTTTTGAAATCGGGTCCAAATTCGAGGTTAATTTTCAATCTGACACAATTTTAGCGTGACCTAAACTACTGAGTAGCTTTTAGGAATTTTTCGTGTAATTGAACCGTGGTCGATTTTCTTCGAGCCACAATGTACCTCTTTGACACATTGACGACTCTCGGTGGTCATGAAAATCTCAAGGTTTCAATTACGAATACAAGGGACCAAAACGACAGAAAAATCGGTCTAGTACCAATCGACGAGAATTTTACAATTTGGTGGAATCACCCATGTTTAGCCACACATCTCATTCGAACTGATCTATCTCTGTTCTCTTCTTGATCTGTGTCATAATGACCTTTGCAGATTTGCACGGTCGAGCAGTCGATTCCTAGATGAATTCTCAAGTCTATTACTTTAAAATCTCATAATAGCTTCCCCATATAGTCTAGTTATCTCTTGAGTGATCAGCTCAGAGAATAGCACTATAGGTGTGTTGATGAAAGGCTTGATTCATTCAATTGAAAACAAAATTGAATTTTCAGGATGTCACAACTAAGGTTCCGAGGACGATTGTGTGTACCTAAAGATGTAGCATATAAAGATGAGATCTTTGTCGGGAAGCTCATTGTAGCAATTACAGCATTCATTCGGTAGTACGAAAATGTATAAGAATCTACACCAATATTATTGGTGGTCCGGTATGGAAACGGATATCGCCAAGCATATCGCTAAGTGTACGATGTGTCAACAAGTAAAGGCACAGCATTGTAAGCTGGGAGGATCTTTGCAACCTCTCGAGATTTCTGAATGGAAATGGGAACATTTCATAATGGATTTTGTGACACGCTTACCAATGAGTCAGAGGGGTAATGACTCTATTTGGGTAGTGGTTGATAAACTGACGAAGTCAGCTCATTTCATCGAAGTACGAAAAGACCTTGATTTGGATAGGCACGCAGAGTTGTATGTGCGTCAAATAGTTCGATTACATGGAGTGCCAGTGATGGTTACATCACACAGAGACCCGAGGTTCACCGCCGCCTTTTGGAAAAGTTTGCAGGCCACCTTAGGAACAGAGCTGCAGTATAATATGGCATATCATCCTCAGACGGATGGTCAGTTGTTAAAACCTAAATTTTAATTAGGTTTTTTAAATAATTAGGCTTTAAATTTCTTTTATTTATTTTGACCTCTTTTTCAGATAAAAAATAATCAAAAAAACAAGAAAAACAAACAAAAACAAGAAAATAAAAAAGTGGCCAAGCTTAGCCCCTCCTTCTCTCTTGCGTGGTCCCCCATAGCTCGGCCCACGCGACGAGCCCTCCCCCCTTTTCTTCTTCCTTCTTCCCCCTTCTTCTTCTTCCTTCTTCCTTCCTCCTCCACTTCTCGAGACCACACGACGAAGTGGGGAAGAGTAGTAGCGATGGGACACTAGTTCGGCCACACCCCATGCCGGTCGACACGCCGCCGGCGGGTTGAACCTTCGCCGATCGTCCCCGCCTATAAATAAGGTGCCGGGGAAGGCCAATAGAAGAGGACGAGCACGGCCAAGGGAGGATCCAAGGTAGCCAGCTCGATCGCTTCCCGAGAGACATCGGAGGAGGTCCAAGAGTTGGCCAACGCGAGATCCGGATGCGGTCGAGTAAGGGTTCGAGCTGAGAGGCGGGTTTCAGATTTGGAGTTTCGAGAGGAGTTGTGTGAGAGAGATCTAGGAGTGAGTGAAATCCGAGGGCGGAGGAGGAGGAAAATCGTGACTATGAGCGAGAGAAATCAGATACGAGGGGAGGCGGCTGTCACGAGCCAAGCCGCCATTGTCCCCAACATCGTAGCATTAGATCTCTACCAAAGCCAGACCGCCGCTGTCGCTGTGATCGAGCACCAGCTGCGAACCTCGAGATCCCGACGTTGGTTGCTGCTGCTGTCTCCCCCACGAGCTGCTTCTACTCCGAAGCTCGAAGACCAGTGCGAAATTGAAGCTGTCATAGCAGAGTTTCCCCGGTCGTGCTAGTCCATCATCGCTGCCACTATATCAACGCTGTGGATAGGTACCGACAGGTCTCGCTCGCCCTGTCAATGTTGTCGCACCCCCTCTCTCGAACCTCATCCACCACCGAATCTCGGTCTTAGCGAACCGGAGCCTTCGCCGCGTCTCCTACCGCCACACCACGAGTCCCGTCGTCGATCTAGTTGAGCGGCTGGCTATTGGCTACTATGTCACTGCCGTCGAACGCCAAGCTACAGTTTGGTTGACCCCCTCCAGACCCTCCAATCAGCGCCATAATTAGACGAGAAAGAGGAAGCATTGCGTCCGGTCGAAGCTAGGTTGGACTCGGGTCGTTGCTCGAGTAGGGTTCCCGCAAACCCTAAGCAGCCGGAACCCAGGTTGGACCCGGGTTGGTGTCCGGTTAGGGTTTTCACCTGGGTTGGTTTTGTTCATGTGGGCTAAGTAGCTTTTGGGCTGAAATTCTTTTAACGAAAACAGGCCAAATCGTTTGGGCTTTTGTGTTTAAAAAGAAAAAGAAAAAGAAAAAAAATCCCGGACGCCTGTAATGAGGCGTCTGTGTCTTGGGTCAACGACCTGTGTGGACTTGACTTGGTTCTTTTTTAATATTATAATATAATATAATATTTTTAAAATAAAAAATAAATTATTTTCCAAAAAATAAAAAATAAAAATAAAAAATGTCCATATTTTCCCCAAAAAGCCAAAAAAAAGTTAGAAAAAAGCCAAAAAATGATTTATATTTTTTGAAAAAGATCAAAAATCCCAAAAATGCTTTTTATGTTCAAAATAATTAGAAAAAGACAAAAAAAAATGTTTTTCCTCCACAAATGCATGGAAAATCCCTCGAAAATCCAAAAAGCTTTAGGGTTTAAACAAGATTAGGTACCGAAAGGGCATTAGTGATTAACTAGTGTAATCAAGTCCCGATCCTAATTTCTCTCAGTTTGCGCGAGGAATGAGTATTTCTCTCGGTACTTTACTTGGGTTTCTAATCGACCCGCCCCAAATTGATTAGTGGCGACTCCATTTTAAAATTAACTCATGGGTTAAAAACTTGGACTATTAAGTCCTAAATTGGTGGACTTGGGAGAGTCCGAGTTAAACCTAATAGACATAGCCGAGCCATTAGCCTCGCAAGCGCCGCCTCGATTGGGCGCAAAAAAGAGGTCACGACACTAGTCGAGAGGACGATTCAAACCCTCGAAGACATGCTATGAGCTTGCGTGTTGGATTTTAAGGGAAGCTGGGAAGAACAACTTCATCTCGTTGAATTTGCCTACAACAACAGCTACTAGCAGAGCATTCAGATGGCTCCTTTTGGAGTGTTGTATGGTAGAGCGTGTAGAACACCAGTGTGTTGGGATGAGGTTGGGGAAAGAAAGATCATGGGCTTAAAGTTAGTCCAGCATTCAGTGGATGCAGTTGCCGTTATCAAAGACATATTAAAGACTGCTCAGAATCGCTAGAAAAGCCACGCAGATAAGCGTCGAAGGCCTTTAGAGTTCCAAGTTGGTGATCACGTTTTTCTGAAAATGTCACCGATGAGAGGTACTTTGCACTTCGCCAAGAAGGGAAAACTGAGTCCGAGGCACGTAGGTCCATTTGAGATTCTAGAGAGAATCGGGATCCTAGCGTATCGTCTTGCAGACATTGCTAAGGTTGGTGCAAGTGCATGACGTCTTTCACATGTCGATATTGAGGAAGTATGAGCCTAACACAACCCACGTGCTAAATTTTGAAAAATAAGACGTGGACGATAAAGTGTTATACATGGAAAGACCGGTTCAGATTGTGGATCGCAAGGAACAGGTTCTACGCATCAAGACCATCCCGTTGGTTTAAGTGGTCTGGCAACACCACGGCACAGAAGGAGCAACCTGGGAAAGTGAAGGTTCGATGAGATGACTATGCGCCCATATTTTTTATTTAAAGACTTGTAATAGTTTAAATTTCGAGAACGAAATTTTTATAAAAGGGGAAGAGTTGTGACATCCTGAATTTCAAGCTTTGTTTTCGATTGAATAAGTTAGGCCTTTCATCGACGCGCCTATAGTGTTATTCTACGAGGTGATCACTCATGAGATAACTAGACTATCTGGGGAAGCTACTAATGAATTTTAACGCAATAGACTTGAAAATTGGACTAGGAATTGACTACTCGACCATGCTAGTTTGCAAGGGTCATTACAGCACCGTTGAAATCGATTAGAGACCGGAGATAGGTTGATTTGATAGAGGTATGTGATTAGTGATGGTGATTTCACCTAATTGCAAAATTTCTGTCGAACGGTGTCACACCTCGATCCTCCAAGCACGTGCCCATCCTTTTATGGTCGATTAAATAGGGACGTCCCAGGACGCATTGCCGACCTAATCATTTTTAAATGCACATGCGGAAGCAAATAAATAATTCCCAAACAACAATTCAATTGGATAGAAAAGCAGGACCACAATTTATCGAAAACCAAATCACACCTTTATACATATCAGACTAATTCATATACATTACTAGCTGATATTTATCAAATCTACAAAAAAGGTGGATTCTCAAAACTAATTTCCCTAGGACCAACAATTCAGACTCGTTTGTTGAACCTTCAAAGTCCACGGGATCCGGGCGAGGCAACGGGTCCTCCACTACACCATCAGGTGAGTCTGCCAGATCCTCATCCTGGACAGCATCAATCACCTCAGTAAGGATATCAAAGCCTCTAAGGGGACTTATCCTACGATCGTAGGGAGTGGTGTGGAACCAAGCTCTGAATCGATGGGTATCTCCTGGTGTGGGATCTCTTCAACCCAGACTGTGGTCATAACCAACTCGTAAGTCCAATCACTTCTAGGATTAGGGAAAACTGAGACCTGCTTGGTCACTCTCACGGGACGACCATGACACTTAGGGGGAGTCGCCATTTGTGAACCTGAAAATGTTATCCCACAATGGGATAAGAGGACGTCTTAGCAAGTTCAACCCCTTAAGACCCAACTATAAAGAAAATACGCCCTAAGAGCTGTCTAAGCATAACCATGAGTTAAATGACTTACCTTGACCTTAGTTCTTTCCTGCAAGTCAATACAATTTACAATCTCAATGAGTCACAACAACAGATCAGATCATTCAATCAGATCGAATCATCGATCAATCAACTCAGTCGATTCCAAGTCATCACAATCTTCCCCGGTCATCTCGATCAATACTATCTATAAAGTCTAACCATAGTCTAGGATTGCTCACCCAAAGCTGAAAATAGATAGTATAGCTCACTCAAAGCTAATAATATAGTATACTACTTACCCAAAGCTGATAACATAGTATCTTGCTTATCCAAAGCTGACATATCACCCATAGGCTGATATAGTCTACTAATAATGCTCACCCAAAGCTAATAACATAGTATACTGCTCACCCAAAGCTAACATATCACCCATAGGCTGATATAGTATACTGATAATACTCACTGAAAGCTAATAACATAGTATACTGCTCACTCAAAGCAGACATATCACCTATAGGCTGATATAGTATACCGGTATACTACTCACCCAAAGATGATATATTGTTCGTAGGCCGATATAGTATACCATCCCAACCATCTAACATTTCCATCATTTTTATCATACCCGATAAAATATCGTGTGTGGGTACACGGTCGGCCTTAGCCAAAATATATTAATTTCCTTTCCACAAATCCCACAGTCTTATATGGTCCACCAAAATATTTTTAGCGTTGTAAACCGATGCTCGGTTATTTTCTAATCAATTACTGAAATTAAACAAATTTAAGAATAAATTCCTAAAATACAATTCATGCACAATCAGCACCAATTTGAGCTCAAATAAATAAATAAATCATACCATAGTAATCAATATAAAATTGCGGTCACTAGCTATCCGGGCTAATTTCCGGAAAATAATTAAATAATTAAATAATTATAGAAAATAATTATTAAATACCAAAAATACAACTTAGGCCCGGAAAAGCCTAATTGGATGCCGAGACGGACTTGAAAAATTTCTGAGTCACTCTAGATAAATACTAGAGCTCGTCTAAGCCTTAATTGCACTAACTATGCACCTAACATGCATCGATAAATAATTAAATTCACTAATCTAATCTAACTATCCACCTAATCCATACTTAACATAAACTAATCAATACTTAATCGTCATTAACCTACTACGTGAGGATTAGTGAGTTAAACTCACTTGTACAACGATCCGATCAGATCAAACTAACGAGGGCACGACGGGGGAGGATCCTCTCCAAAGCGAGCTCGCCAACCGGGGTCGGGAACGGGCCAAAACGGGCTTGCCCAGCTCACAAACCCTTGCTGGTTCGGCTCCAAAAATTGAGCCCAAGGAGCTACAACGGGGCTAGTTCGGGCACGGTTCAAGGCTAGGTTCAGCGGCCGCGGGTGGTAGTGCCGGCCGTGATTGAAACTGCCACGAACTGGATCAAGTTGAGTTGACTGAACTTGCTGAAACGGGCTGCTGAATGGGCTTTGAAGATGGGCCAACTTGGACGAGTGGTGAAGCGGTGAGAGCCGAAGGAGATTGGTGGGGTTCGGTGGGGTAGAAACATGTGAGAAAATAAAAATAAGGAGTAGCAGCAAGCTCGGCGGGGCACACATGAAGAAGAAATGGATGAAAGGGGACGGGCCAGTGATGTCTTCGACCGAACCAGCAGGAAAGAAAAATAAACAAACAAGAATAATTGAGTCGGTGGCAGCTGGCAAATGAAGTTTGACCGAATGAGACAAGGAGGGGGTCGTCGAAGCCAGCGGCTAGAGAATGATCAAAGAAAAGGAACAAAACATAAATTAAAGATAAGATTGCAGGCATGGTCGGAGGGAGAAATGAAAAAGAGATTGTGAGAGAGAGAAAGCAGACGTGCATGCATGATAAAATGAGAGACCAAGTCGACATTTTGAAAGAAAAAGAAGACCAGAGAAGGGGTTGTCGTAGATGGGTGACGGAATGCGAGAAAGGGCGTGGGACCAAAAGGGAGAAAGGAAAAAATTAAATAAAACACAAACATACTTGCTCAACTTCAAACAACTTTGACAATTGATCATCCTAGGGCCAATTTCTTCACCAACTTGGACAATTGGAGTCCAAAAGAAGACCAAGATAAAACGGTCCCTTAATCCCACGAATTTCCTTCAAATCCGAATTCTATTTCATTTTTCTCAAAATCAGATTTTTTGAACAAAATTCTCCGATTGAGGTCCGATTTGTTGCGGAAAAAGTCCATGAAATTCCTTGTCACTAATTCACTCACACCAGATGCCAAAAATCTCTTCAAATTGGCCAATCCAAATTTCCATTCGTTTTCCAAATCGCCCATATCGATTTTTCGTAAAAATCCCGAACTCGCCGAAAATTCCTCAAAAGGTGAGTCAACGTTGCTAGAATGACTCATGACACGACAGAGCTTTCAAGTTTTGAAATTGAATTCCACTTTGCGGTTAATTTCAATTTGATGCGATTTTAGCGTGACCTAGCCTATCTTATAGCTTTTAGGAATTTTTGGTGCAATTGACCCGTGGCCGATTTTCTTCGAGCCACACTTATCTCTTCGACACATTTGTAACTCTCGGTGGTCGTAAAACTCTCGAGATTTTAAATACGGACACAAGGTACCTAAAAAGAAAGAAAATCGGTTTAGTGTCAATCGACGAGAATTTTGCAATCAGGTGGAATCAACCACACTTTGATCACCATCTCAGTCGAATTGACCTATCTTCAGTCTTCAATCAATTTTTAATTGTGCCATAATGACCCTTATAGATTAGTATGGTCGAGCAGTCGATTCTTGGTCGAGTTCTCAAGTTTATTACGTTTAAAATCCCTTAACGGCTTAACCAGATAGGCCAGTTATCTCATGAGTGGACATCTCAGAGAAAAGCACTATAGTCGCATAGACGAAAGGCCCAACTTATTCAATTGAAATCAGAACCTGTAAATTAGGATGTCACAAATAGCACTAGACCGATTTTTCTGTCGTTTTGGTACCCTGTGTCCGTATTTGAAATCTCGAGATTTTCATGACAACCGAGAGTCGCCAATGTGTCAAAGATGTACAATGTGGCTAAAAACTAATTGACCAAGAGTCAATTGCACTAAAAATTTCTAAAAGCTAACGGTAGGTTAAGTCACGCTAAAATTGCGTCAGATTGAAATTAACCGCAAATTTGAACCCGATTTTAGAAATTGAAAGTTCTGTCATGTCACGATTTATTTTAGGAGCGTTGACTCATCATCCGAAGAATTTTTGGCGAGTTCGAGATTTTTACAGAAAATCAATTCGGACGGTTCGGAAAAGAACGGAAATTCGGATGGGCCAAATTGAAGGGATTTTTGGCCTCCTTACCGAGCTACTTGGTGAAAGGAAAGTGTGGAAATTGTGTGGGCTTTTTCTTCAACGAAATTGGATCTCAAATTGGAGAGATTGGAGATGAAATTGAAGTCATTAAGTTAAATTCGGAGCTAGGCTTAGGGGGTGCAACATTTGGTATCAATTTAAGTAATTTGTGGGATTAAAATGTTGAGAAACTATTGGGGGACATTGGAGATAGACATAGAGACTTTGGTGGACCAAACATTAATGGTAGAGATATTTTTACTTGACTTTTTCCCCTCCCTCCTTCAGATTCTCTCTCCCGTGCACGCCATCTTGATCAACTTTCCCCCCACCTTCGTTGCTCCCGCTTCCATTTCATTTCCCCCGCAGCTCCATCTTCTTTCGGTTTCCCTTGAAGCAGCGCCACTTGTCCGCGTCTTCACCCTGCTCGGTCAACTACCATCGACAAAGACCGCGTGCATCTCCACCGCTGCACCTTGATTCTGCTTCTTCACCAAGATTTGTCTCCACCGAGTCAGCCCTCCTCAAATGGAAACCCCCCAACGTTGACTTCGCTGCTCCTCTCTTCCACACACCTATAACCGTGAGCCCCTCTGCCACCAAGTTCTTCATCCAGCTGCCACGAATCCAGTTGCTTCGGTTTCCTTTTAATCTTTCTACCCCTGCTCTCCTGCCGCCAGCAATCTAACCGAGTCAACCCACCAGCGAAGCCCACCATCTGACCGCTCCACTTCACCAAATCTCCACCGAAGTTACTACTTGACAGCTTCAGGCCACGTCTTCAGATCCAGTGACCAGGTCACTCGAAGCCCAGCGTCCCCCTTGCAGCTTCACCGTTCCCCGAGCCCATCAGCCCGCAAGCTCTGCCCACGCATCTCAGCCCGTTTTCAGCCGCGTGCAGCCTGCTTCAGCCCAACTTTGTTCCAGCTCGATTCAAGAACGAATCTCAACTTAGGCTGAGATTTGTTGGGCCATTTTTGGGCCCTCCCGAGCCTCCGTTGATGCCGCCGCAAGCTCGAGTTTCGGCGGCCGTCGCGCCATCATCGCGGTGAACCGGTTTTCACGTTAAACCGGTGAGTTTATGCACTAAATTCTACTTAGTAGGCTAATGACGTTTAAGGGGTGTTTAATTTATGTTAATTAAGGATTATGTGGTTAATTAGATTAGATTAGATTAGTGATTTAATTAGTTAGTTATGCATGTTAGGTGGTTAGAATGGCTAAATTAGCAATTAGATAAATTGTATTATTTATCTAGGTTGGTTCAGGAATTTTCCAGGCTTGTTTCGGTATTTGATTAGGCATTTCCGGCCTAAGTTAGTATTTTTGGTATTTAAATTGAATTATTTAATTAATTCTGGTAATTATTTAATTATTCATTATTTTTTGGAAATTAGACTAGGATAGCCAGTGACCGGAATTTCATGCTGATTTCAATGGTGTGCTTGGTTTATTTAATCAAATGATATTTTATGCAAATTGAGTGGTTGTTGTAATTTCGGGTAATTATCCCAAAATCGAATAATTTCGGTATTTAGTCAGAAAATACCGAGGCGTCGATTTTTAACACCAAAATGTTTTTAAACACTATAATAAATAGTGGAATTTTTGAAAAGAAAGTTATTGTATTTTTTGCTCAGGCCGACCGTGTACCCACACACGATTATTTTTATCGGGTATTTTTAATACGAAGAAAATAGACCAAGACATTATTTTAATCAAGGAATTTAAGTGCGAAGCACAATGTCCTTGGCCATGAGTGAATAGTCATGTGATGGTTCATAGCCATGGCAAGATGACTATTGAAAGTTGAAGTGACGTGTGTTGTGTTAAGGGAACCCAACGGGTTCTGAGTTGGTAAAGAACTAAGTGCTACACGATAATGAGGATTTTATGAGCCACCCTAGTACCTTGTGTTGTGGCCTATTTGTAGTAAAGGTCTAAGTGCTACATGGTAACTTAAGTCACATCGGAGCCACCTTTAGAAGCCTTGCAGTAATGTCCTACATAGTCAAGAACTAAGTGCTACACAATAGCGAGACTTTGTGTGAGTTACCTTTAGAACCTTGTACTAGTACTTTTTCTAGTCAAGAACTAAGTGCTACACGATAGCGTGACTTCGTGGGAGCCACCTCTAGTACCTTGAGCTATTGTTTAGTATAATCGAGAACTAAGTGCTACACCACAGTGTGAATTCGTGGAAGTTACCTCTAGTACCTCATACTATGACTGTTTGTGATTAGGGACTAAATGCCACGTGATGTCAAAACTTCATCTAGAGAGGGCACCTCTAGAACCTTGAGCCTAGTGTTGATTATTGAGAGTGAATATCAGGTGTGGATTGAACCACCGATATAAGTTACCCGTGCCTGATTATGAGACGTGTCATGATGATTTAGCCTTATAATTAGGACTCCGATGTTTGGTTGGTTTGAAAGTGAGTTGCTTCAATGGATGCGTGAAATTTCTATATGCATATGGTTGTGATATGAACTGTGCTGACGTGCAGGAAGGAACTGAGGTGAGGTAAGTCCTTTGTTCTAATTGCGTGGTTGTGTGGTTAGGACACTTCTAGGTGTATTACTCTCCTAATCAAGGTTTAGAGCGTGAACTCACTGAAATTTATATCTCACCCCATCGTGGGTTCAATTCTTTTCAAGGTCGTAGAGTGGAGGATCTGGAGCTGAGCTGAGGTGATCGAAAGTGTAAGTCAGATAGAACAGCTTCTTTTGAGAGTCGATCGTTTGAAGTCTTTTTGTTGTAGACTTTTGTACATGACTCAGTATGTTTATAAAAGCATGTTTTATTTGTGAATCCGTTATCCTGCTTTTCTATCCCGAGATGGTTACTGTCAGAGGATTTGTTATTTGCTTCCGCATATACACTAAAATGAAAGGGTCGTCGACTCATCCTAGGACGCAGCAAATTTTTATCAACCACCGAGGGATGGGCATGCGCTCGAGGATTGGGGCGTGACACGAATCACGACACTTTCCACTATCACGCAAGGTACGAATTTTGGAAAGCACGCAATCATGAGCGAGAGAATTCACGAGGGTTTATTCTAAAAGGCTAAGTAATGATATCTTTGGAATACGACTCATGAGAGAACTCTCATGATCAAGTACCTCTAAATCTGACTTTTCCCCTTCATTGATGCCCATGGTTGAGTTGCAATAGTGTCTAGCAAATTCGGGTCCATATTTTGTCAATTTTCAGCTTGATTTTGGGATGGTTTGTTTAGAATTTTTGTAGTATGTTGAAAGAGCTTTCTATTGACTATAAATACGTTCGAAGTAGGGTTCGAAGGAAAAAGTTATGGCATGACCAAATTTTGCGCTCAAGTTTTGCATTATGAATGACTTGATAATCATTTTGAGTATGCAATTTATTAGTGCATATGAATCGTTTTGTCAGTGTTAGTTTAGTTGTTTCATAGTTAAGATAGAGTTTTATTTGACTTTAACATTTTTCCTTGGTTATTTGATAGGGCAATAAGTTCAACGATACTAATATTTTTTATTCTTTAGTCGTAGGCGATGAGGTGAATGGTATTATATCTTCTTTGGTTTTGTAAAACCCATGACTTGAAATGTGTGTGTGTGTCTATATATATTGAATAAAAAAGAGCATTTTTGTTACATAAAATATGATCGAGTATTCTCTGCCTCTTGGTTATTTGAGAATAGTTTAAGAAGCATATTATGACATGTGTCGTGATAGTTTCTATAAATGTAATTAATTTGCAATTGGTTTATGGAATTATTTATAATTGATTTGAGAAGTGGTTGTGAAATGGTGGATGGCTATATTGTGAAAAGTTATTTGCTTCATTTATGAGATTGATTTCTGGATTGGATTTCTAGTATTGGAGAATGGTTATTTATACTCAATATAACAGTGAACACGGTGAAGGGTTTTTGTGAGTATGCATATTAGATTTAGGATATCCTTCTAGGCTGAGCCACCAGCTTTGTAAGTGAAAACCTTACCAAGAAAGAAATCTCAGTCACCTTGTCACCAAGCGTTATGTCATGATCATGGTAGCATATTGAGCAATATATTAGTCAATGGATGAATCATTGATGTGTGATATTTGATGAAGATTATTCAATATACTTGACCATTGATGCTTGAATTGTGATGTTGATTTAAATGAGTTTTTCATATTGGTATAAAGCTTTGATGATAAAGAACAACTCTTACATGATTCAATACATATTTTATATATTGAATTTGAGTTATGAAGTTTGGTATTGCTTTGTATTTATGCATAGTGGTTGCTTGATCTACTTAGAAGATATGTATTACTCACTGAGCTGTGGTTGCTCATTTCACTCATGCTTCAATCTTTTCAAGTTCCTCAATTAGCGACAAGTAAAACGAGAGCGTCATTGGCGGAAAACTTTTGGGAGTGGTTTTTTTTTTTTTTTTTTGGGTATGACTTAAAGAAATTGTGGAAATAGTTATTGTTAGTTGTTGTGTTGACTGAGTTCTAGTTGTATATGCTCTTTTTGGTGGATTAGAAAAACTCTAATGTTGTAGCTAACCTATTGGTTTATCTAAAATGTATATATGGTTTGAGATATATATGTTAATATCAGGTTGGTGATTATTTTTTAGGCTGTGTCTTTCCTATGGAAGAACATCCATGTTATCCCTATTTTTTTCTAGTTTTGGGGAGTGACATCTTTTGATATCAGGGCTTAAGTTTTGATCTTTCTTAATATAATTATGGGACGTTATGAGGCTGTGTGATAAATTTTAATTTTGCATTAGTGTTTCAAATTCCAAGGTGTAGTTTCATTCTTGGATTCGGGTGATCATGCATACTGACTTAGAGAAGCTTGCCTCACTTCCTATGAGCAAAAAAGGCAAGTGAGTCACAACCCCTGACACTTGAGACATGCCTTGAACTTGTCATGGTGCGGCTTCAAGGAGGGGACTAAAGGACCTTTTTGATAGGAATCCTAACCCGCATGAAGCTAAGGAAGAGAACCAAGAGCCATTTCCTCCTAATGAATTTGAGCAAGGAATGATCCATTGGTATCGTCAAACAAAAGAATTAACTAGAGATGGAGTAATTGGCTTAGGCACCTTTGCCTAGTTCAAAAAGGTGAAACCACCCACTTTTGATGGGAAAGCTAATCCTCTTACGACTGAACATTAGATTAAAAAGATTGATGGGATCTTTGGAGTTTAAAATGTTCCCAAGGATCGAAAACTTAAATTCACCACCCAAAATTTGGAAGGTGAAGCAAAGTTTTAGTGGGACAAAATGAAGCCAACTCTTAGAGGTTGGGATGCTATTATATCTTAAGAGGACTTTAAGAAGGCTTTTAATACTTAATTCTTCCCAATGTCATTCCAAGCAAAGATGAAGGGTGATTTTGTGCATATATCTCAAGGTGACTCCACAACTTTGGAGTATGGAGTTTGCTTTAATCAATTGAGTAGATTTGTGGAGCAATTTATGGCAAATGAGGAAGATAAGGTTGACCATTTCCTAGGAGGGCTCTGACTTGAAATTAACTCCACACTTGCACCTCCAATACTAACAACTTATAAAGATGTGCTGGAATGAGCTATCAAAGTGGAACAAAGCATTTTGAAGCACGACACCTAGCGAGCACCACAGCCGAAGAGGTTTAAGCCCACAAATTTTCAAGATAGATGTACAATGGTAGTAGAAGGCAAATAGGTTTTAGTTAGCCAAGAAAGTTCAGAAATCCGAGTAACCAAGGCCTTTGCAATACTTGTGGAAGTTTATCATTGCGATGAGTGTCATAAATAAACTAAAGTGTGCTTCTTATGTGGGAAAGCAAGATACCTACGGCAAGATTGTCCTATACAAAGGAATCCTACCATTGACAATATATTATGTTATTTGTGCGGGCGACAAGGGCACCTATCACACAAATGTTCCATGCGGAGGAATGCCTCGTCAGTTGGTAGGCCCCAAGAAGATGAATAAAGACAAGGTACAAGTGGGAAAGTGTGACATCCTCAATCTAACCCCTATCTACGAAGCAAAATTTTGACTATAATCGATGAACGACAAAAAAGTAGGAAATGGCCACTTTAGGGTGAAAACTCAAATTTTCATTGGCAAATTGTGAAATTTTGGGAAAGTGGAAACGGGTCGTGAAGGAGAAGCCACGAGGACTCGAGCCATGGACAGGCTTATTAGGCCTCATGCCCATATTGGTCGGCCAAAGAGGGCCCACCAAGGCTATCCAAGCTCATTCTTAAATTTTGGGTGCATGCACATTAAATTGACCCGTGTACATGAAAAGTAAATTGGACTATAGTTTGGTTTAATTCCCAAATTGCGCATTCTAGAAGTTAAGGCTAATGAGACAAAAATTGTGGGCATACAAGAATGAAAGTGGTGCCTAAAGGAAGGAGGAAAGAGAAGAAGACTGCCTAACTAGTCCTACCTAGCTAATTTTCAATCGTAGCCATGCATAATATTTAGTATTAATGAGTTTGGATAGGATGATCTTCATGAAGCAATATTGGCCAAGTAAATGCTTGGTCACGAGCAAATTAAGGAAATTGTACATTAACTCATTAATGCTTCAATAGGAAAATCTCAGATTGAGCTCATTCTCTCTCTCTCTCTCTCTCCATTCCCCTCACCACCAAACCCCCTCCCTCTCCTGACTCACCTCGCCCTCATCTCCTTCTCGTCACCACCACCCTTGTCGTCGTTGTTGCCAAGTCGCCATCTAACATCGCTCGCTATGCCGCGGTCCCGTGCATTGGGCATGAGTCCCACGTCCTTGCCGAGCCACCCTCACACTGTCCCTTGGCCATGAGTTCCCACGCCATGCCACATTCACCGTGAGCCACCAAGCTTTTACAGTGCTATTACTGAACCACCGCCAACCTTTGCCTTTTACCATAGGGCCATGCCTCACGCCTCACCAGGCTGCTGCCTTGCCAAGCTTCCATTTGCTATGAGCCGTTGCCGCTGTTGCTCACCATCAAAGCTAGATTCAAACCATGAGTAACTTCCTAACCTTTGTTTAGGGTGGTAGTTATGCTTATGATTAGGATTAGATTAAGATTAATGATAGTTAGATTATGTGATAAGTGGATTAGGATGATAGGTTGTCATTGATAGGTGATAAGCACAAGTGATAGGTTATTGTGAATAATGATAAGTACAAGTAATAGATTATCGTGAATAGTGAGTGGATGTGATAACCTTAGTGATAAATACTAGTGATAAGTTATCATAAATAGTGAATAGTGTATATGATAACTCATCAAAAGGGTGATAAATGCTTATTATATTTTAGTTTTAAATGTGATAATTGCTTATTATATTTTAATTTTAAATGTGATAAGTGCATATTATATTGCAATATTAAATATGATAAGTACTTATTAAATTCCAATTTTTAAAATGATAAGTACTTAATAAATCCCAATTTTTAGGATGATTATATTCATATTTTAAAAGTGATAAGTGCTTTTTATATTCTATATTTAAAGGTGATATCTGCTTATGAAATCCTCATTTTAAAAATGATAAGCATTCATGGTATCCTATTTTCATAAATGATAAGTGCTTGTAAAATGTTATTTTGAAAAGTGAGAGGCTAAATTGATAAATGTACTCATGGTGTGATATTAAATACTATAAAGTTAATGCATGATTATTTGGTGGACAAATAATCAATGGGTAATCATGTGAAATTATTTCATGACATTTTCGCATGCTAATATTGTTAGTGTATAACATGTGAACACTAAACACTCTTGTATTCACTAATGAGAAAGATAAAAATTGACTGGAGTGAAGATGTGCTCGTGTGATCATTCAATGGTCCATACTCATATAATTACTAGGGACAATGCCTAATGGATTTTGGATGTCCCCACATCAACGAGATGCTGTTCACGGATGGATTTCGGAACGAAGCTCCTTAAATGGAATGTTGTCTTCAAGTGAGGTCAAAACTTTGCCGTGCTTGATGAAACGAGATGATGCCCAGTTACGCTGAAAGACTACCGATACGAGTGTCCTTCGTGACTAGAGCAGTCGTAATTATGTGGACTCTATGATGCATTGTGCATGGAAGTATTATTGCTCATGTCTAGATTATTATTGATGGTTGTCGTATGCTTGTCATAATGGTGCACTCATGTGGTGGTTTTATTTTGCAATAATTGGACATGTTAATAGGGGGTCACATGTTGAGTTGCCTATAATCTGCTTATAGATAAAGCAAAGCAAATTTTTTGCTATTGATTTGTCATTGAAAATTAAGCTGAATGTTTAGGGTATCTTCAAGGCAAAGTACCTTCCTACATGAGGTCTAGAGAGCTACTTATTAAGTATATCACATTCATTGCTGTTTAAATGTTTCAGGCCCTAAGCATGACTAGTCAATTCTACCATGTTCACTTTGGGGTGCCTATTGACGAGGACACCGAGGTAACCTCATACCTAGTCGAGGGGTTGGATGTGCATTATGAGAAGCATGTGACCACCATTTAGGTGGATGAGGGATTGATGAGCCTGATGCCCTATCGGTTCATGGCATGATATGTATGGTTCGAGGAGGAGCTCTTCAGTCCTCTTTGAGGATTTGCCAAATCACTAGGCAAGGATATGGTGGTGCTACTTGGGATCCCATGATTGTGGATACCCTCGACAGCAATGTCACTGACCCAAAGACGGACTCCAACCAGAACTCCGATCAATAAGTTATCATCATCGGCACCACATTCGGCCTAGTTTCATCGTCACTCGACATCCCAAAACATTAACTTTCGGAGAAAAAGAAATTTTCCGTGAATGACCATGCGAACAATCTCACCAACGGCCATGTTATCTTTTATCTCTTCGACCGACTAGCTGTGCAAGTAGAGAAGTCTTTGAACTTTGATCAATTGATATTTTTAGAGCCGAAAGAATGGAATTCGGCCGTGCATGATGAACATGCATACCGCGCGCAGAGGAGGAATTGTCCACGTCCAATGCCGCCCCAATCCCTCTCCATTTAGTCGACACTTTAGTCAACCATGGAGGGGGATTATTGACCGGATTAGGGCCAGCAATAGCCACGTTGCTCTTCATTCGATGGCCAACGCAGGAGGAGAAACCGAGCAAAGGAAAGCCACGCCTCCACCAGCTGTCTTCGGTTCCTGCTGCCACCGAGAGATCCCCATGCAGTTGACTAATTAGTCAACAAATCAAAGGAACAAAAGGATTCGAAATTGAGGGGAAGAGAGAGAATGAACCGAGCATAACCTCGAGCAAAGAGAGAGTGATAGAGAGAGAGAGAGAGAGTTTGAGCGAGGGGGTGAACAAAGAAAGGAAGGGGGAGAAGGTCGCCCTTTCATCCGTGCTCGTGTGACTGTGCTCATGTATGCCGCCGCCGTCGACGCCGCTAGTCTTCGCTGCTGTTGAGCCGTGCCCGACACCCATGAGCCCTCTGTTTTTGCTTTCCGTCGAGCTAAAGGACTAGAGGCAAGTGAAAGTCCAATAATCTTTATAATGTAATGATGTTGTTGTCTAGTGTAGTGCAATAGACATGAGGAAATATTGAGATGAAGACTGAATGCCAAATTGTGGGTGATTAAAGTGGACTGGAAGTAAGGGATTGAGGAAATACTTTGGTTTTGCATATGTTCTTTTAAAGTCCTTTGATCTAGAATCATAAATATAGATTTTTAGAGACTTTGGAAGCAAACTAGACAAGCTATAGGCATGAGATTCCACTAAATCTATGCTATCCAGAAACAATTCACATGTAGTCAATAACTTCGTCGAGTTTCTATCCAGGTTTCTAATTAGAACTTGCTTTTGATTTCAAAATGGAAATTGTGAAGGATTGTTTAAATTATAACATATGTTTTTGGCCAGATTTTCCGAAATCCATATAGCAGCATAAGTTTCTGTTAATGAACGGTGCTTTTCTGCTAGTGTGTAAATTCTGTGATATAGGAAATCTCGGGCTGAGTTGTGTGAATTACTACTCCTTATACATGACAAATCTGGCGTAGTGTCCTGCATGAAATTATTCCCTTTAGATCTCATCTATAACATACCAAAATTTTGGAATTTTCTGAGTTTGTTTATGGGTTATACCAAAAATTTTACTAAAACCGTGCATTCTGATTTTTGACTGTTTTATTCCGAGTTTGCTTAATTTATCTCATGGGTGAATGCATCTTGATTTATCAGTTGACATGATGGTGTTGGCATTCAGCATATCATTCAACATTGAGATTTGATGAAGACTCATGGGACATCCAACGTCATTGCACTGGAAATTGTTTTTGATACTAAAATGTTAATTGATGCCGTTGGACCCTCGGGTCAACGATGCCTTAAGAGTCGGGAGGCCCAAAGGTTCGAATGAGTCGATGCCCTCTGGATGCCTGGGGTCCGTAGTGTCCCAGAGGTTTTCCCTGGGAGGATCGAGATGCCCGGTGGTATGTCGATACGTAATTCCAAAGGGTAGGGGTAACCATTTTCATGGCGTGCCCCGGAGATCCCTCGTGATGCCAGGTGGGGTGCGAGATGTCTGGAGGTGTAACGTAACACGCTCTAGATGCCTAGTTGTATTATGAATACATGCCGGGAGGCTTTCGCGATGCAAGTTTGGGTGCGAAATCCCAGAAGGACGCAAACATTGGTCCTCTGGGGGATGAAACTTTTTGAATGTTAAAACTTATGGTTCTACTAAGTGTGAGTGTGGTCTGGTTATGGGACTAAATTGTGTGGCATGGAATGGGACGTGTCATAACAATTTGGCCCTATGATCGGGACTTGTGTGACTGAACATGATGCATCTTGATCTTTTGAAACTGCATTTGCCATTGCATTAAAGAATTTTATGGTTTTTATGCATACTCATTCCTTGATTACCGGTTTTGTCTATTTTGCATAAAACTAGATCGTGATGGCTTGCATAGTATAGTTTAATGGATCTTTTGCTGCTGAGTGGTTGTACTCACCCCGTTTGGGGACTAACATTTCAGACTAGACAAGATGTCTATGCTACCTATAGCTCCCGGTACATTTTATGGACTTCCGGTCGACCTACAATGCGAGGTGTCAGAGCATCACCATCCCAAGTGCGAGGGCTATCCTTTACTCGGGTGTGGGTGTTGATAATGTTTGATGTTGGACCTCCCGCAGGCCCCGTATTGTAGGAGTATCTGGCTATTTTTGTCCGCCGATATGGACACAGGGCTGCTACCACCACCGCCAGTTGATAGACCAGACGGATGGGTGTGACCGCAAGTGAGGTTTAGCAAAGGCAACATTTTTGGACGCCGACACTGACTGATGGACTTATGTATATGGCTGTTGGAAAAAAGAAAAAGTCGGTTATCTTTTGATATGTAGCTGGGTATAGAAAACCGCAGCATTTTTGGTGTACCGACTAAATGATGTCCATCAGGTTTATGCAAATAAAATTGTTTGGCTTTTACCTATAAAAATGTTTAGTTGGTGTGCATCGTTTCTGAATATGGGATAAGGAGATGTGAATATGCTTCCGCTATGTTTTTGCGTAGGGACCAATGTAAGAATTATAAACCCTCAAGACTCATGGACTTCTTGAAAATAACATGGTATTAGAGTAATAGGCCTTCAGGTAGAGAGAAAGCAAGTAATCTGTGGCGACCCAAATGGATCGGGGGCCGTTCAAGGGGTGCCACAGCGGGTGGTATCAAAGCAAAGGTTTACTTGGAGTGATAAGGTGCCTCAGATGGAAATGAGGATAGAATGATGCACACCATAGGATACTAACCAAGAGTAGTTGACTAATTTTGAACAACGGGTGATAGATTTTCACTCGTAGATCCCTGGTAACAATTGTGAGTTACCTTTACGTGCTAGTAACATTTTATATTACTTATGTGATCTCAGTAGCGTGTGAATGTTACTTTTCTTTCTTAGCTAATTAGTGACACTGAGTCACTAATTATTCCTAAAGCGAAATTTTCTAAGCCGTCTAGGTATGTCCCTAGATTGAAAGAGGGTTGAGAGGAAAATGTTAAGGGATTTCTCAAAGACCTGAGGATGGATGATCTCTTGGGATAGTACTTACCTGTGTGCCAAAGAATAAAACCGTAAGGCTTAGTATGGGATAGGCCAAGCGGATAATACCTCTTTAAGTTAGTCCCTATTGAAACAAGACCCTCCAGTAGATGTGTAGTTTGGGTTCGAACCAGGCGAAAGCTTGTGTGCCTGTAACGACCTGGTCCGATGAGGCAGGGAGTGGATGCCAAAGTGAGCGGACCTGAGCAAGGAGCAGCTCCTAGCAGGCTTCTAGGATGGCAAAAGGGGGCAGGAATTAACCAAACTATGAACTGAACTAGGAGGGTAGTGTTTCTGGGATAATTTTATCAGAGTGGCACAGCAGAAGCATAATTAAGCTTGTAGAACTCTTGTTTGTGAAAAAGAAGGATGGGTCGATGCGTTTATGTATTGACTATAGGCAACTAAATCAAATGGCCATTAAGAATAAGTATCCCTTACCTAGAATTGATGACCTATTTAACCAACTGCAAGGAAGCTCGATTTTTTCTAAGATTGACTTAAGGTCGTGATATCACCAACTAAGGATCAAGAAGGAAGACATTCCGAATACCGCATATAGGACTCATTATGGACACTATGAGTTCCTAGTTATGCCATTTGGATCGACAAATGCCCCAGCTGCATTCATGGATCTGATGAATAGGATATTTAAACCCTATTTGGATCAATTCATGATTGTCTTCATTGATGATATTCTGATATATTCTAAAGGACCTGAAGAACATGAGCGATAGTGTTGCAAACCCTTAGAAACCATGAGTTATATGCCAAATTCAGTAAGTGCGAAATTTGGTTGGACCGGATAATATTTTTGAGACACGTGGTGTCATGAGAAGGAATTGCAGTAGACCCAGCAAAAGTTGAGATGGTAGTAAATTGGCCGAGACCAACAACGCCGACTGAAATACGGAGTTTTTTAGGACTGGCAGGCTATTATAGACGGTTTATTTAAGGATTCTCACGACTTGCAAGGCCTTTGACGAAATTGACTCGGAAGAATGTAAAATTTGAATGGAATGGAGAATGTGAAAGGAGCTTTCAGGAACTTAAAAGGAAATTGACTATGGCTCCAATTCTAACTATACCATCTGGATCTAGTGGATTCACAGTGTATAGTGATGCATCTTACAAAGGACTGGGATGTGTTCTGATGCAACATGGGAAGGTCATAGCCTATGCATCTAGACAGTTATAACCCCATGAATTGAACTGCCCAACCCATGACTTAGAATTGGCAACTATAATTTTTGCTTTGAACATATGGAGGCATTATTTTTATGGAGAGAAATTTGAAATCTATACAGATCATAAGAGTTTGAAATATTTGTTTTCACAAAAGGAACTGAAAATGAGACAGAGGAGGTGGATGGAGTTGTTAAAGGATTATGATTGTGAAATATGGTACCATCCAGGAAAGGCAAATAAGGTGGCAGACGCTCTTAGTCATAAGTCGGCTATGGATATGGCCAGTATGAGAATAACATAATGGAATCTATTAAAGTCAGTAGCAGACTCAGAGTTTAAGTTGGAAGTAGATCACCTTACTTGTATGCTTACTGCACCAAGAATTGAACCGGAAATGATCAAGAAAATTAGAATTCTGCAAGAATCTTACTCGGAAATTGTGAAAGTGCCAAATGCTATGTGTTTAGGAAAAAGACCAGAATTTCAAGTCTTTGAGGATGGAGTAGTAAGATGCCAGGGATTACTCTGTGTTCCCTACAATGAAGAAGTGAAAAGGGAAATCCTGTCGAAAGCACCTAAGAGTAATTATAGTATTCATCCGGGTAGTACAAAGATATACAGGAATTTACGCCAACAGTATTGGTGGAATGGCATGAAAGCGGATATAGCTAAATACGTCTCTCAATGTTTAACATGCCAACAAGTGAAAGTGGAACACCACAAACTCGCAGGACTATTGAGACCCTTGGATATACCAGAGTAGAAATGGGATCATGTGACGATGGATTTTGTGCAAGGATTACCAAGGATATCAAGTGATCATGACTCTATTTAGGTAATAGTAAATCGCCTGACTAAGTCTGTCCATTTCCTAGCAATTCGCATAGACTATCCGATGTATAAATTTGTTGATATATATTTATATATATATGTAAGCCAAGTGGTACGCTTACATGGTGTTCCTATAACTATCACGTCATATCGAGACCCAAGATTTACTTCAAACTTTTGGCGAAGTCTTCAAACCGCCTTAAGGACTAAACTCCAATTTAGTACTGCTTCTCATCCACAGAGGGATGGACAAACAAAAAGAGTAATCCAGATGCTAGAAGATATGTTAAGAGCTTGTGTGATTGATTTAAAAGGAAACTGGGATAAAAGACTGCATTTAGTGGTATTTGTCTATAACAATAGTTTCCAGAAAAGTATAGGCATGGCTCCCTATGAAGCATTGTATGGAAGGAAATGTAGGACCCTTGTCTGTTGGAATGAAGTAGGTGAAAGGAAGTTGACAGGACCTAAGCTTGTGCAAATTGCTACAGAGGTAGTAGAGATCATCAGGAAAAGACTTAAAACAGCCCAAAGCAAACAGAAAGACTACGCAGATAAGTGTAGAAGACCTTTGGAGTTTAATGTGGGAGAACATGTATTCCTTAAGGTATCCCCAATGAAAGGAATATTACGATTTGGAATAAAGGGTAAGTTGAGCCCTAGATTTGTTGGACCTTTTGAGATACTTGAAAGAATAGGAGATGTAGCTTATCGGCTAGCATTACCTCCAAAGTTAGAAAATTTGCACGATGTGTTCCATGTATCGATGCTGAGAACGTATCAGCTTGAACCTGGACATATACTTGATCATGAAGCCATCAAAGCGGATGAGAAAATGAGGTACCTAGAAGAGCCAATACAAGTACTAGATCGAAAAGGAACAAGTCCTTCGGACAAAGAAAATTCCACTAGTAAAGATATTATGGCGACATCACGATGTGGAAGAGGCCACATGGGAAAGTGAGAAGGAAATGTGGGAAAGGTACCCTCATTTGTTTAATGAGACATAAGTAACGTACAATTTTGAGGACAAAATTCTCTAAGGAGGGGAGAATTGTGGCATCCAGAAATTTTGACGACCCTCGGATATGTGACGGTTCGTGACTAAGTGACGGAAGTATCGTTGGACGGTGTTATCGACACCACAACGGACATCATTAAGTTATCATCATCGATACCCCATTCGGCCTAGTTTCATCGTCACTCGACATCCCGAAACATTAACTTTCAGAGAAAAACAAATTTTCCTTGAATGACCATATCAGCAATCTCACCAATGGCCACGCTATCTTTTATCTCTTGGACCGACTAGCCGTGCAACAAGAGAAGTCTTTGGACTTTGATCGATTGATATTTTTAGAGCTGAAGGAATGGAATTCGGCCGTGCATGAGGAACATGCATACCACGCGGAGAGGAGGAATTGTCCATGTCCAATGCTGCCCCAATCTCTCTCCATTTAGTCGACACTTTAGTCAACCATGGAGGGGGATTATTGACCGGATTAGGGCCAGCAATAGCCACGTTGCTCTTCATTCGATGGCCAGCGCAGGAGGAGAAACCGAGCAAAGGAAAGCCATGCCTCCACCAGCTGTCTTCGGTTCCTACTACCACCGAGAGATCCCCATGCAGTTGACTAATTAGTCAACAAATCAAAGGAACAAAAGGATTCGGAATTGAGGTGAAGAGAGAGAATGAACCGAGCATAACCTCGAGCAGAGAGAGAGTGATCAAGAGAGAGAGAGAGAGAGAGAGAGTTTGAGCACGGGAGTGAACGAAGAAAGGAAGGGGGAGAAGGTCGCCCCTTCATCCGTGCTCATGTGACCGTGCTCGGGTGTACCGCCGCCGTCAACGCCGCTAGTCTTCGTCGCCATTGAGCCGTGCTCGAGACCCACGAGCCCTCTGTTTTTGCTTGCCGTCAAGCTAAAGGACTAGAGGCAAGTGAAAGTCCAATAATCTATATAATATAATGCTGTTGTTGTCTAGTGTAGTGCAATAGACTTGAGGAAATGTTGAGATGAAGGCCGATTGCCAAATTGTGGGTGATTGAAGTGGAATGGAAGTAAGGAATTGAGGAAATACTTTGGTTTCAACATGTTCTTTTAAAGTCTTTCGATCTAGAATCATAAATGTAGATTTTTACAGACTTTGGAAGCAAATTAGACAAGGTATAGGCATGAGATTCCACTAAATCTATGCTGTCCTGAAACAATTCACATGTAGTCAGTAACTTTGTCAAGTTTCTATGGAGGTTTCTAATTAGAATTTGGTTTTGATTTCACAATGCAAATTGTGAAGGATTGTTTAAATTATAACATATTTTTTTTGGCCAGATTTTCCGAAATCCATATAGCGGCATAAGTTTCTGTTAATGAACAGGGCTTTTCTGCTAGTGTGTAAATTCTGTGATTTAGGAAATCTGGGGCTGAGTTGTGTGAATTACTACTCCTTATACATGACGAATCTAGCTTAGTGTCCTGCATGAAATTCTTTTCTTTAGATCTCATCTATAACATACCAAAATTTTTACTAAAACTGTGCATTCTGATTTTTTACTGTTTTATTCTGAGTTTGCTTAATTTATCTCAAGGGTGAATGCATCTTGATTTATCATTTGACATAATGGTGTTGGCATTTAGCATATCATTCAACATTGAGATTTGATGAAGACTCATGGGACATCCAACGTCATTGCATTGGAAATTGTTTTTGATATTAAAATGTTAATTGTTGCCATTGGACCCTCGGGTCAACAATGCCTCGGGAATCGAGAGGCCGAAAGATTCGTATGAGTCGATGTCCTTTGGATGCCTGGGGTCCGTAGTGCCCCAAAGGTTTTCCCTGGGAGCATCGGGATGCCCGGTGGTATGTTGATACATAATTCCTGAGGGTAGGGGTAACCATTTTCATGGCGCACCCTGGAGATTCCTCGTGATGCCAGGTGGGGTGCAAGATGCCTGGAGGTGTAACGTAACACGCTCTGGATGCCTGGTTGTATTATGAATACATGTCCGGAGGCTTTCGCGAGGCCAGGTTGGGTGTGAAATCCCAGAAGGACACAAACACTGGTCCTCTGGGGGATGAAACTTTTTGAATGTTAAAACCGATGGTTCTACTAAGCGTGAGTGTGGTCTAGTTATGGGGCTAAATTGTGTAGCATGGAATGGAATGTGTCATAACAATTTGGTCCTATGATCGGAACTTGTGTGACTGAACGTGATACATCTTGATCTTTTGAAGCTGCATTTGCCATTGCATTGAAGAATTCTATGGTTTTGATGCATACTCGTTCCTTGATTACCTATTTTGCATAAAACTAGATCGTGATGGCTTGCATAGTATAGTTTAATGGATCTTTTGCTGCTGAGTGGTTGTACTCACCCCGTTTGGGACTAACATTTCAGACTAGACAAGATGTCTATGCTGCTTAAAGCTCCCAGTACATTTTATGGACTTCCGGTCGACTTGCAATGCGAGGTGTCGAAGCATCACCATCTCGAAGTGCGAGGGCCATCCTTTACTCGGGTGCGGGTGTTGATTTTATTTGATGTTGGACCTCTCGCCAGCCCTGTATTACAGGACTATTTGGCTGTTTTCGTCAGCCGAGATGGACACACACTAGCGCTGCTACCACTGCCGCCAGCTGATGGACCGAACGGATGGGTGGGACCACGGGCAAGGGTTAGCAAATGCATCATTTTTGGACGCCCACACTGACTGATGGACTTATGTATATGGCTGTTGGGAAAAAGAGAAAGTCGGTTATCTTTTGATATGTAGTTAGGTATAGAAAACCGCGGCATTTTTGGTGTACCGATTGAATGATGTCCATCAGGTTTATATAAATAAAAGTGTTTAGCTTTTACCTATAAAAATGTTTAGTTGGTGTGCATCATTTCTGAATATGGGATAAGGAGATGTGAATATGCTTCCGCTATGTTTCTACGCAGGGACCAATGTAAGAATTATAAACCCTTAGGACTCATGGACTTCTTGAAAATAACATGGTATTAGAGTAATAGACCTTCAGGTAGAGAGAAAGCAAGTACTTTGTGGCGACCCCAACCGATCAGGGGCCGTTTAGGGGGTGCCACATATGTGTTCTATGCTATCCCTCTTATGTGAATGATTAGGTGGTGTTAATTCTACTTCCACTTATGTTTAATTGAAAGATAAAATGAATGAGTCAGCAACAACGCCTCTTGGGATGTCGCAATTAAACGACCAACGAGAATAAGGGTTGTCACGCATTCGAGGGTCGGGGCATGATAGAAAGTTTTTGTGATGACGAAGGAAGATACAATGGCATCTAAAACAATTGTTGCAAGTAATATTTCTATCACCTCACAATGTGCTTATGCATTATTTAATCTCAGTGTTACGCATTCCTTCATTTCAATTGAATTTGCTAAGAAGCTTGACGTGTTGCCTAATTCTCTTAAATGTGAATTGTGTGTCAATACTCGTACTAGCGATTTCTTAGTTGCTTTCAAGAGATGTATGTCAATACTCCTACATGCATTCAAGAGATGTGTGCTTTGGATTGATAATGTTGAAATGCCTATGGATATAATAGAGTTAAATATTCAAGCTTTCAATATTATTATCAGGATGGATTGGTTATCTATATATCATGCTACTAGTTACTATTTTTCAAAGAACATGATATTTAGACTTCCAGATCAACTCAAACTCTCTTTTTTAGGAAGTTGTGAAGACACTTTTCCAAGTTTGATCCCAGCTTTGCAAGTGAAGAAACTTTTGAGAAAAGGTTGTTATAGTTATCTACCATGTGTTAAAGACACAAGTAAAGTTGTAGTGAAATTGGAGAATGTTCCTATTGTTAGAGTGTTTACAAGTGTGTTTCTTAAGGATTTGCTAGGTTTGTCTCCTAATAAAGAAATTGAGTTTTATATTGAATTGATACCTGGTACAACACCAATCTCTAAGGCACAATATCAAATGGCATTCGCTAAATTGAAAGAATTGAAAATGCAGCTTCCAAAGCTTTTGAATAAGGGTTTCATCAAATTTAGTGTTTCACCTTGGGGAGCTCCAATTCTATTTACAAAAAAGAAAAATGGTAGTATGAGGCTTTGTATAGAGTACCGAGAACTTAACAAGGCAATGATCAAAAACAAATATCCTTTGCCCCAGATTAATGATTTATTTAATCAACTTCAGGGAGCTCTGGTATTTTCCAAGATCAACCTTCCTTCTAGATATCATTAGTTGAAGATAAAATTAGATGATGTACCTAAAACTACTTTCAAAATAAGGTATGGCCATTATGAATTTCTTTCATCCCTTTTGGATTAACAAATGCGCTCGTTGCTTTCACGAACTTGATGAATAGTATATTTAGGTAGTATCTAGACAAATTTATTGTGGTGTTCATTGATGACCGCTAACCCTAGATCATGAGTTGGTTTCTAGACAAATTTCTTTTCATGTAATTTCAATTATCTAGAAGCATAGGCAACATGAGGGATGAAAGAAATTTGTCTAGAAACCATCATTTCTTGAAGGTAGAGTTAGTATATGAGCCGACACCAGCCGTCTCTTCATCTATTGGAAACTGTATTCACGGTAGTCTAAAGTATGTCTTTACTAAAAAAGAACTGAACATGAGGCAAAGATGATGGATAGAACTTCTAAAAGGATCATAACTTATCTATCAATTACCATCCACATAAAGCTAATGTGGTAGTAGATGTCTTGAGTTGTAAGTTCTTTGGGAATATGGCAACTTTGCTCACTTCTCATAAACTTGTTCTTGAAGTTATGAGGAAGTTGGACTTGGAGGAATTGATGCATCAGCTCGATACTCAATTACTTAACCTTCAAGTACAATCAATGTTGACTGACAAAATTATGGCTAAATAGAATGAAGATCCTCAATTGCTGAAATTCAGAGAAAGTGTGGAAGCTGGAGAACAAGCAGATTTTAGTTTACACATGGATAAGTCCTTGAGGTGTGGTCAACTATGTGTTCTTAATGACTTAGAGCTAAAAAAGAGATCCTATAGGAAGCTCACATCACTCGATTCTTTATTCATCTCAAAAGCACTAAAATATATAGAGACTTGAAATGAAACTTTTGGTGAGTCAACATGAAAAATAATGTTGTAAAATTTGTCAATCAATGTCTAGTTTGCCAACAAGTGAAAATTAAGCATCAGAAACCAGGTGGGCAATTGCAACCTCTAGAGATACCTAAATGGAAATGAGAGTACATCACCATGGGCTTTGTAGTTGGTCTACCAAGAACGCCAAGTGGTAAAAATACTATATAGGTGATTGTTGATCGATTGACCAAGTCCACTTACTTTTTGTCACATCATTGTTGATCGATTGACTAAGTCCACTTACTTTTTGTCACATCAATTTGGCCTTTCAATGGAAGACATGGGAAAGCGATATGTTAATGAGATAGTGAAGCTTCATAGAGTTCCAATAAGCATTGACAAGGACCCCAGATAAAGTTTACAAGGAGCATTGGACACTAATCTCAACTTGAGTATAGCTTTTCACCCATAGATAGATGGACAATCAAAGAGAACGATCTAGACATTAGAGAATATGTTGAGATTATGCATCATTAACTTTAGTGCTTCTTTAGATGAACATACATTTGGCAGAATTTTCTTATAACAACAGTTGTCATTTCAGCATTAAGATGGCACCCTTTGAAGCTTTATGTGACATCCTGAATTTCGACCCGTCCCGAATATATGAAATGAGCATTTCGTCGACGTGCCTATGGTCACTTTATTCTGAGCTGGCCCCTCACAAGTGAACTAATCTATTAAGTGAAGCCGTTAAGGGATATAAATGCAACAGACTCGTGAATTCGATCGGAAATCGAATGCTCGACCATAATAATCGTCAAGGGTTAAGAAGACACCATATAATCAACTTGAGATCGGATATAAGTCGATTTGATGGAAACACATAGTCGAATAGTGGATGGTTCCACACCATTGCGATATTCGCGTCAAACGGCTATATCTCGATTTTGATGACAATCAAGCGTCACTGACGAGTCGTGTCACACCCCGATCCTTGAGCACGTGCCCATTCCTTCGTGGTTGATAAAATTTTACGACTTCCTAGACGAGTCGCTGACCCTTTCATATTATTGCACATGCGAAAGCAAATAATAAATCCCCTTACAGTAACCATCTCAGCCTAAGACACCATGCATTGCACTCAATTTGCACAAATTAACCACGCCATTGCAATTGGCACAAAATTCTGGTCACCGACTATCCCAGTCTAATTTCTGGAAAATCCCTTGATAGTAACCATCTCGGCCCAGGACACCATGCATTGCACTCAATTTGCACAAATTAACCACACCATTGCAATCGGCACAAAATTCCAGTCACTGGCTATCCTAGTCTAATTTCCAGAAAATAATAAATAATTAAATAAATTACAACATAATTAAATAAATGCAATTAAATAAATAAATAAATTGTGATTAATTAGACTAAACTACTTAATTAACCTAACCATGCAGGCACCTAATCAATCATGTCTACCTTTGCCTCCTTCATATAGCCAAAACTCCAAAACCCCATTTTAAAAATAAACTTGGCACCCCTTTTTTTTTTGTTCAAACTCTTTGAAATAAATTCGTACGGGGTCCCGTATTTAAAATTAACCCGCCAAACTTTGCACGCACCTCATACAAAACCTCCTCGTTTTATTGAGCGCATAAGTCTTGGTGTTCGGACCCGACACCTTATTTATTTTCTATTTAGTAGTCCAAAAGGTCACTTTTTGCAGTAGTAATAAATCACCAACAAAGAACAATCCACCTCATGACCTCACACATAAGTTCTCAGTATGCCACAAGTCAACTACATCACTAAATTCACCTCATTCAACAAGCACAACATCAAGAACAACAATAAAATCACAACAGGTCCTAACCGGCAAAATCCAGGCCACTCACGCATCTCCAAGTTTAATTCTAGAAACCTACACAAAAAAGCTCAGAAAATTCTCAAATTTGAATATGTTGTAAAAAAACCCATAAACAAACATTTTTTATGAAGACACCTTAACCCAGATCCTTCTAGATTCGGCTCAGTAAATCATTCAATCTAGTACCAAAACCTGGGTCCGTTTCCAAAAAGTCTATTTTCTGAAATCAGTTTGGTTAGAGGTCCAAAACATGTCCGTTTGATCTGAAATCTGAATATGTTAAACTAAACGATCTAAAAAACAACTTTTGTGAAGAAACCATTTTGAAATTCGAATCATAAGAGTTGATAAAAATCCCTAGAATCCCAAAAGGTCACAAATTCCAGCACAGTTCGAGATTCTGTTAGCAAATGACGGAGCTGATGTCTCCTTCTTTTAAATCCCTAAAAATCTTAATAAAAATATATGTTGTAGATCAAGATGTCTAAAACATCTTTCAAGAAGAAATAAATCTCAAATTCACAACCCATTTTGATCCAAAAAAATGGCAAACAACGAAGGTCTAGGAATCCGAACTGCAGAAAGTCCATTAATTTTGACTAATCCAACCTCATAAGTGCTAATCTCACCAATTAGATCAATACTAATCTATTCTAAGGCTAATATAACCATTCTAGATTATCACTAATCCATACTTAAGCTAATCTAAACAATCCTTAAGCATAATTAAACTCCTAAACAAGATTTAGAAAGTAAACTCACAGGGTTAACGTTCCGACGAGTCCATAGCGACGGCAACGCAGAGGTGAGCAACAATCCTCCTAGCGGCAACACCAACTAAGGCCGGGAAGGGCTCGGAAACTGGCCATGAAGTCCCAAAGTCTTGCTGGTTTCTCGGCTTATGTTTGTTGGACCAAAAAGAGAACCAATGGCTGAACGGCGAGAACGAGCTGATCAAAGCTCTGACGAGCGGATGGCCGGCAACCAGTGACACCCAGGGATCAAAGGGGACTTGCTAGAGGTTGTTATGGGTGGAGGTAGGGTCAAAATGGGGAGAAAACGGCTAAAAATCATGAAACGGGCAAAACAGTGTAGGCGGGCAAGCTACCCGACGGATCAGTGAGCAGCGGCTTCTGGCAACCAAGCGGGTCGGCTGGTAGCTCCGTTCGGGGCAAGGTCAAGCTTGTCCATATGGGCTAGGTCTCCTAGTCACAGTGGTGGGTAGAGAGTGAGATAATTCGTCCAGGAAGGTAACTTTTAACTCGAGTTTTTGCAAAAATGTCAACTGGAACAAAAGCTGGCAGAGAAGGAAAATAGGGGAGAAAAAGCTACGAATTTGCTTGGGTTAAAGAGGGAAGAGAGAGAGAGAAGTGAGGGCTGGTTTCTCTAGTTCTTTGAGCTCCCAAAAAGCTTCAACAATGGATAAAGTGAGGCTTAGGAGAAAGAAGATAGGGCTGAAAGCTTGAAGGGGGGCCACCAAACCTTATAGATGGCTTTATTGTCCCCTTTGAGCTCAACCAACATACCCCACTTGCTCAGCCATCATCCTTGGCCCTTATCCACCCCCAAGCTTCCTCAAGAAGTCTCCCAAATGGTCCAAAAGGTTTAGGGCCATGGGGTCTACGAATTTTGTACAATTGGCCTCCAATTTCAATTCAATTCTCCTTCAATTCCCCTCTAAATGAGTTTAATTCAAAGCCTATAAATTCAGTCAATATGTCATCATCCCTCCCATGATTTTTTTCTCATCAATTGAACCAACTTAATGGCCACGACTGTGATAAAAAATGGTCCCACGAATTTCCCAATCCAAAATACCCTTACTTTGGATTTTTTGTCGAAAATCTCGGTTTACAGAAAAATCTTCGTAGGATGAGTTGACACTCCTAAAATAAATTGTGACATAACAGAACTTTCAATTTATGAAATCGAGTTCAATTTCATGGTTAATTTCAATTTGACATGATTTTAGCGTGACCTAGCATACCAGGTAGCTTTTAGGAATTTCTGGTGCAATTGACCCGTGATCAATTTTCTTCGAGCCACACATACCTCTTCGACACATTGGCGACTCTCGATGATCGTGAAAATCTCAAAGTTTCAAATACGAGCATAGGGTACCAAAAAGACAAAAAAATCGGTCTAGTGTCGATCGACGAGAATTTTGCAATCTAGTGGAATCGCCCATACTCTAATCACCTATCTTAGTCGAATTGACCTATCTCTGATCTCTGATAAATTTTCGATTGTGCCATAATGACCCTTGCAGACTAGCACGGTCGACCAGTCGATTCCTAGTCGAATTCTCAAGTATAATGCATTAAAATCCCTTAACGGCTTCACTTGACAGGCTAGTTATCTCATGAGTGGCCATCCCAAAGAATAGCACTATAGGTGCATCGATGAAAGGCCTGATTCATTCAATTGAAAACAGAATTGAATTTTCAGGATGTTACAACTCTTCCCCTCTTATAAAAATTTCGTCATCCAAATTTAAACCTTTATAAATCTCAATCACAAAGGTGGGGTTATCGTTGTCTCATCGAGTCTTCACTTTCCCCGGTTGATTCTTCAGTCTCGTGGTGTTGTCAGACCACTTTGACCAATGGACCATCTTGGTACACAGAATCTATTCTTTCTAATCTACACTCTGAACCAGGCTTTCCACGTACAACACTCTGTGGTCCATGTCTAATTCTTCAAGATTTAGCATGTGGGTCGGGTTAGGCTCATATGTCCTCAACCTCGACACATAAAAGACGTCATGTACTTGCGTCAACCTTGATGGCAATGCAAGACGATGCGCTAGGATCCCAACTCTTTCAAGAATCTCAAAGGGACCTACGTACCTCAGACTCAGTGTTCCTTATTTGCCGAAGCGCGAAGTACCCCTCATTGGTGACACCTTCAAAAAACTTGATCACCAACTCGGAATTCCAAGGGCCTTCGACGCTTATCTACGTAACTTTTCTAGTGGCTCTAAAACGGTCTTTAATCTGTCCCTGATGATGGCAACTGCATCCACTGACTGCTAGACTAATTCTGGGCCTGTGATCTTTCGTCATCTAACTTCCTTCCCACAAACTGGAGTTTTGTACACTCTATTATGCAATGCTTCAAGAGGAACCATCTAACTGTTTTACTAAAACTAGGAACCTCAGCTCTAGATCTTATATAAACCCATCACTGGCACTTTATGCAGACGAACTATCTGACGCACGTACACTTTTGCATGTCTCTCCAAATCAAGGTCCTTTCATATTGTAATGAAGTGAGCCGACTTCGTCAGTCTTTCAACCACTACCAAAATAAAATCATTACCTTTTCTGACACTTTGAAAAGCCCATCAGAAAGTCCATTGTGATGTCTTCCCACTTCCACTTGGGAATTTGGAGAGGTTGCAAAAGTCCTCCCGATTTACAATGTTGTACCTTCACTTGCCGACATGTCAGACACTTGGTGACATGCTTGGCGATATCCGCCTTCATACCAGACCACCAATAGTGTTGACGTAAATTTTGATAAATCTTCGTACTGCCAGGATGAATGCTATAACTATTATGTTCTTGGTCAGGTCCACGGAGATTCCTTCGCCGAAAATCACGTGATCTAAAAATGCTACATGATTCAACCAAAACTCGCACTTACTGAACTTGGCATACAGCTCATATTCCTCAAGGTCTAAAGTACCATCCTTAAATGCCTCTCATGTTCCTCCAAACTTCTTGAGTACACCAGGATATCGGTGATAAATACAATCACAAACGGACCCAAATACTCCTTGAACACACGATTCAGTACTACAAGATGTTCCTTGAATCAAACCTTTTTATATAGGACATCAAAGTTATACATAGGCAAAATATTCAAGTACAACTACAGCCAGTGATATCACAACAATTGAGGTTCTATAAATTTAACCAAAATTCGGCTACGCTACTTTAATAACATTGTTTTGGGAACATTGCCCTTCCTATCCGGTGCATAACTTGATTCATCTCTGGGCTGGCGGCCTATTCAATCCACCATACAGTGCATTCTGTAGTACAATTCCTCAGTTCTGACCCATCTGTGGCAGTGGTGGTAACTCTTGCAGTCCCATCAATCTTCGAGGACAATTCCTAGCTATGTGACCCTAATAACCACATTCATAACATGTACCCATCTCAAAATGTCATAGGACCGGTCCGTGTCGTTTTTCGCAAAAGTGACACACGTCATTCTGTCTTGGCGCTGACTTTTCGATCCCACTCTTCCTATTGAGCAGAATAGGATACATTCCTCTAGACATAGGTCTCTTCCCAAACCTATTCTCATTTCTATTCAAACCAAACTGCGATCCAAATGCGGCGGCTCTTTCATTGAGACTTCTCTCTAGCAGTTGAGTCACACGATAATCCTTTAAATCAAACGGCACCAACGGTTGCCTTAGCTCTAGCCGAAGGCCATTCTTAAGCCTTCGAGCTTTATCCTCGATCAACCTTAGAGCATATTGAGAGAGCTCTGCAAACTTGACCTTGTACTAGTCAACAGTCATCGTCCCTTGGCGGAGGCGCTGGAATTCTTCCATTTTCTGTTCTCAGGCGCTTCCAGAAAAGTACTTGTCATTGAAGGCCCTGAGAAAAGCATCCCACAGCGAGACTACTCCTCCCAGGAATATTGTATCTCTGGTAGCTCTTCACCAGGTATTTGCGTGACCCTGCAATTGATAGATTGCCAGGACAACTTTCTCCTCCACATTGCACCTCAGGAGTGCAAAAGCTTTATCAAGATCTTGAATCCAAAGAGATGCAGACTTTGGATCTCTGGTACCAGTGAACCTCGATGGATTCCGCTTTTGCTCCACCAACTTGTGGATCGGCCTCTCTCTATCCACGACTATGTTCCTAACTAGAACTTCGGCAGGTGCTGTGATAGGTACGATAGTGGCTATGGCAGCAATAGTAGCAATAGTGGCAGCTTGAGCAGCGGCTGCAACAGCAGTGGTAAAAGCGGCAGCTTGATTTTGGGCCTGTTGCCCCATTAGATCTCTCATTGCTCTAGCGCCTACATGATCCTGATAGTTCCCAAATCACCAGGTGCTACTACACCAGCACTGACTAGAGGCTGTGCTGCTCCACTTGCACTGGCCTCAACCTGCGTTCTACCACGACCACCTCAAGTGTCAACTCTTGTTGATGTCCTACCCCAAGTCACAGGGCCTATTGCCCTCTTCCTAGGAGTCCTCTACTCTTAGTCATTCATTTGCCAAATTTTTTATAGAAACCTACTTTCCAATTCCACATAGAATTAGAAATTGAGTGACCCCCACAAAACAATCTACCAATCAGCTATCGCTCACATGCATTAACATATTAAAAGCATTTCCTACTAACTATCCCAAGAATCCCTCACTCCTTATCACTCTAAACACAAACCTTGCTCTGATACCACTTAAACGGGGATGTCACACCCTGATCCTCAAGCTCGTGCCCATCCCTCGGTGGTCAATAAAATTTTGCGACTTTCCAAGACGAGTCACCAACCCTTTCATATTATTGCATATGCGGAAGCGAATAACAAATCTCCTGACAGTAACCATCTCGACTCTATACACCGTGCATTGCACTCAATTTGCACAAATTAACCACACCATTACAATCGGCACGAAATTCCAGTCACCGACTATCCTAGTCCAATTTTCGAAAAATAATAAATAATTAAATAAATTACAGCATAATTAAATAAAAACAATTAAGTAAATAAATAAATTGCGATTAATCAAACTGAACTACTTAATTAACCTAACCATGCAGGCACCTGATCAATCAAGTCTACCTTTGCCTCCTTCATATAGCCAAAACTCTAAAACCCTCTTTTTAAAATAAACTTGGCACCCCTTTTTTTTGTTCAAATTCTTCGAAATAAATTCATACGGGGTCTTGTATTTAAAATTAACCCACCAAACTTTGCACGCACCTCATACAAAACCTCCTCGTTTTATTGAGCATATAAGTCTTGGTGTCCAGACCTAACAACTTATTTATTTTCCATTTAGTAGTCCAAAAGGTCGCTTTTTGCAATAGTAATAAATCACCAACAAAGAACAATCCACCTCATGACCTCACACATAAGTTCTTAGTATGCCACAAGTCCACTACATCACTAAATTCACCTCATTCAGCAAGCACAACATCAAGAACAACAATAAAATCAGAACCGATCCTAACCGGGAGAAACCGGGCCTCTCACGTGTCTCCAAGTTTAATTCCAAAAACCTACCCGAACAAGCTCAAAAAATTCTAAAATTTAAATATCTTGTAAAGAACAATTAAAAAAAAAAATTTCATGAAGACACCTTAACCCAGATCCTTCTATATTCGGCTTAGTAAATCACTCAATCCAGTACCAAAAACTAGGTCCATTTCCAAAAAGTCCGTTTTCCGAAATTAGGTTAGTTCAAGGTCCAAAACATGTCTGTTTGATCTAACATTTTACTATGCTAAACTACAAGATGTGAAAAACAATTGTTGTCAAGAAACTATTTTGAAATTCGAATCCTAAGAGTTAATAAAAACCCCTAAAATCCCAAAATGTCACAAATTCCAACACAGTCTGAGATTCTGTTCGCAAATGACAGAGCTAATATCTCCTTCTTTTAAATCCCTAAAAATCTTGATAAAAATATATGTTGTAGATCAAGATGTCTAAAACATTTCTCAAGTAGAAATCAATCTCAAATTCACAATCCATTTCAATCCAAAAAAATGGCAAATAGCAAGGCTCCAGGAATCCGAACTGCAGAAAGTCCACAGATTTGGACTAATCCAACCTCATTAGTGCTAATATGACCAATTAGATTAGTAATAATCTATTCTAAGGCTAATCTAACCATTCTAAATTATCACTAATCCATACTTAAGCTAATCTAAACAACCCTTAAGCATAATTAACCCCCTAAGCATGGTTTAGAAAGTATACTCACATGATTAACATTCTAGCGAGTCCACGGCGACAACGACACGGAGGCAAGTGACAATCCTCCTAGCGGCGACACCAACCAAGGCCGGGAAGGGCTCGGAAACAGGCCACGAAGTCCCAAAGCCTTGCTGGTTTCTCAGCTTCTGTTTGTTGGACTAAGAAAGAGAACCATCGGCTAAACGGCGAGAACGAGCTAATCGGAGCTTTGGCAAGCGGATGGCTAGCAACCAGCGACAACCGTGGATCAAGAGGGACTTGCTAGAGGTTGGTATTGGTGGAAGTAGGGTCAAAATGGAGAGAAAACGACTGAAAATCGCGAAACAGACAAAATAGTGCAGGCAGGCGAGCTACCCGATGGATCGGCAATCGGCGGCTTCCGATGGCAAGGCGAGTTGGTCGGCGGCTCCGTTCGGGGCGAGGTCGGGCTCATTCATACGAGCTAGGTCTCCTGGTCACAGTGGTGGGTGGAGCATGAGCTAATTCATCCGGGAATATAACTTTTAACTCGGGTTTTTGGAGAAATGTTAGCTAGAACAAAAACTGGCAAAGAATGAAAATATGGGAGAAAAAGCTACGAAATTGCTTGGGCTGAAGAGGGAAGAGAGAAAGAAGTGAGGGCTAGTTTCTCAGGTTCTTTGAGCTCCCAAAAAGCTTCAACAATGGATAAAGTGAGACATGGGAGGAAGAAGATAGGGCTGAAAGCCTAAAAGGGAGCCACCAAACCTTCTAAATGGTTTTCTTGTCCCTTTTGAGCTCAACCAACATGCTGCACTTGCTCAGCCATCATCCTTAGCCCTTATCCATCCCCAACCTCCCTCAAGAAGTCTCCCAAATGGTCCAAAAGGTTTAGGGCCATGGGGACTACGAATTTTGTACAATTGGCCTCTAATTTCAACTCAATTCTCCTTCAATTCTCCTCCAAATGAGTTCAATTCAAAGCCTATAAATTTAGCCAAGGTGTCATCGTCCCTCTCATCATTTTCCTCATCAATTGAACCAACTTAATGGCCATGGGTGCGCTAAAAAATGGTCCCACGGATTTCCTTATCCAAAATACCCTTACTTTGGATTTTTTGCTGAAAATCTTTGTTTGCAGAAAAATCTTCGGAGGATGAGTTGATGCTCCTAAAATAAATTGTGCAATGACAGAACTTTTAATTTCTAAAATCGGGTTCAATTTCACGATTAATTTTAATCTGACGTGATTTTAGCGTGACCTAGCCTACCTAGTAGCTTTTAGGAATTTATAGTGCAATTGACCCGTGGTCGATTTTCTTCGAGCCACACATACCTCTTCGACACATTAGCGACTCTCGGTGGTTATGAAAATCTCAAGGTTTCAAATATGGGCACAGGGTACCAAAACGACAGAAAAATCAGTCGATTGCCGATTGACGAGAATTTTGTGATATGGTGGAATTACCCACACTTTGATCACCTATCTCAGTCGAATCGACCTATCTCCGATCTCTAATAGATTTTCGATTGTGCCGTAATGACCCTTGCAAACTAGCACGGTCGAAGAGTCCATTCCTGGTCGAATTCTCATGTCTAATGTGTTAAAATCCCTTAACGGCTTCACCTGACAAGCTAGTTATCTCGTGAGTCGCCATCCCAAAGAGTAGCACTATAGGCGCGTCGATGAAATGCCCAATTCTTTCAATTGAAAATAGAACTAGATTTTCAAGATGTCACAAGTCGAAGATGCACAAATGTGGATCGAAAATTATCAACCACGGGTCAAATGCGATAAAATCCCTAAAAGCTACCCGGTAAGTTGGGTCGCGCTAAAATCGCTTCTGGTCGATTTTAACCATCAAATTGAATTCGGTTTAGGGATTCGAACGTCGAGCGTGCCATGATTTATTTTTCAGCAGTCGTCTCACATTTCGGAGAAATTCCGTCAAGTCTGGAATTTTGCGGAAAAATCTGTTTTCGGCAAAGAGAAATTAAAAAGGGAAATTCGGATGGGTAGACCAAGTTGGATTTTTCTACCTCAATTAGGCTTATTTTGGGAAATTAAGCTTAGGAAAGTATTTTGGGGAACAAAGAAGATAAACATGAAGACTTTGAGGCACAAGGCCATGAGTGTTTGGATTTTTTGGCTAGCTTCTCATTGGTCCCTCCATGGACTTTCTTTCCCCCCCCCCTTCTTCTTCAACCACTCGTCCCCTCCCGTTCTCCCTCTTACGCACTTCTCTCCCCCATTCCCTCTCTCACGTTCGAAAACTCCCCTCTACCGTTCACTTCTCCTCCCTCCTCATTCCATTTCCACGTTCCTTCTCCATCTTTCCCTTTGCTTCTTCTTTTTCACTTCTTAGTCTCTACACCCTCATCCCATCTCCACCCATTCGTTCACCCCACTACCCATCATCCCAACACCATCACCTCATCCCACACGTCCACCCACAGAACCAGACACCATCCGTCCACACCACCAACACTGAACCCACGCCCTCACGTCTCCAACAACCGACCGGTCCGCCCCAGCTTTACCACTGCATCACCACCAGCGACCTCAGCTCCGACCAGCCACCGAGACCAATTCAGTTCAGGCCAGAGTATAACCGAGCAGAGCAAAACTCCAACAGCAATTGTGTGGCTTGCGAGGTGTTTTTCGACCTCATCCGGGCCTCCATTGGCGCTGCCGTAGACACGGGTCTTCACCGCTTTCGCGTTGCCGTCACCGTGGACTCACCGGATCACTAAACCGGTGAGTTTACTCTCTAAACTTTGCTTAGGAGGTTAATTATGCTTAAGGGTTGTTTATATTAGCTTAAGATGGATTAATGATAATCTAGAATGGTTAGATTAGCTTTAGAATGGATTAGTGTTAATCCAATTTATGAGATTAGCACTGATGAGGTTAGATTAGTCCAAATCAGTGGACTTTCTGCAGTTCAGATTTCTGGACCTTCTCTGTTTGCCATTTTTGTAGATCGAAATGGATTGCGCATTTGAGGTTGCTTTCTTCTTGAAATATGTTTTAAACACCCTCAACTATAAAATATATTTTTCTCAAGAGTTTTAGGGATTTAAAAGAAGGAGATATCAGCTCCATAATTTGCAAACAGAATCTCGGAATGTGCTAGAATCGGTGATCTTTTGGGATTCTAGGGGTTTTTATCAACTCTTAGAGTTCGAATTTCAAAATGGTTTCTTCACAAAAAAAATTTGATACATCTTTTAGTTTAATATAGTCAAATTTTAGATCAAATGACAAGTTTTGGATTTCAAACTAAACTAGTTTTAGAAAACAGACTTTCTGGAAATAGACACAGTTTTTGTACTGGATTGAGCGATTTACTAGGCTTAATATAGAAAGCTCTGGGTTAAGGTGTCTTCATAAACAATGTTCTTTTATGTGTCATTTACAACATATTCAAATTTGGGAATTTTCCAAACTCTTTTAATTAGATTTCTGAATTTAAACTTGGAGACGCGCGAGTGGCCCAGTTTTTGCCGATTAGGACCGGTTATGGTTTTGTGGTTGTTCTTGATATTGTGCTTGCTAAATAAGGTGTATTTAGTGATGTGGTGAACTTGTGGCATACTGAGAACTTATCTGTGAGGTCATGAGGTGGATTGCTCTTTGTTGGTTGTTTATTGTTATTGCAAAACATGACATTTTGGACTATTGAATAGAAAATAAATGAGGTGTCGGGTCCGAACACCAAAACTTATTTGCCCAATAAAACAATAAGGTTTTAAACTAGGTGTGTGCAAAGTTTGACGGATTAATTTTGAGTACGTGAGCACCTATGAATTTATTTCTAAACGTTTGGAACAAAAAATAAATAAATAAATAAAAGAGGGGTTACTAAGGTTTGTTTTCAAAAGAGGGTGGTTGGAAAAGCAATTAGAAAAGAAATATGGTGTTGGATTTGGATGCCAAGTTTTATGTGCTCAATAAAACAAGGAGGTTTCGTATGAGGTGCATGCAAAGTTTAGCGGGTTAATTTCAAATATGGAACCCCGTACGAATTTATTTCGGAGAGTTTGAACAAAAAAAAGGGGTGCCAAGTTATTTTTAAAAGGGGGTTTTGGAGTTTTGGTTATATGAAGGAGGCTAAGGTTGACTTGATTGATTAGGTGTCTGCATGGTTAGGTTAATTAAGCAATTCAATTTAATTAATCGCAATTTAATTATTTACTTAATTTCATTTATTTAATATTTTTCAAAAATTATACCGGGATAGCCGATGACCGGAATTTCGTGCTGATTGCAATGGTATGCTTACTTCATGCAATTGAGTGTTTATTCATGCAAACTGAGTGCTAATTGGAATTTTGGTCATTTATTCCAAATTTTGTGAATTTTGATATTTATTCTGAAAATCGCGAGTGTCGGGTTTTAACAACAAAAATGGTCTTATATACTATATAAAACAGTGAGATTTTAAAATTGGAGGATATCACTTTTTTTGGGTCGAGTTGACCATGTACCCACACATGACTATTTTCACCGGGTGTTTTTAATACAAAGAAAAGGGGCCAAGTACATTATCTTAATCGAGACATTTGAGTGCAATGCACGGTGTCCTTGGCCATAATTAAGTGATCGTGTGTTGGTTAAGAGAAACCGTCCCGGGCTATTAAGCTGAACATTACCCCTAAATGGGATGCCCCTGGACAACGAAAGCCGGTCGTAGTAGATTCTAGACCTTTGCTCCTTTTGGAAAGCCATCTAAGAAAGACGTAGCCGTGCTCAATGGGGGTGAGATGACGCCTAGCTATGATAGAAGACCGCCAAACAAAGAGTAGGTTGTGCTATAAGCCGAGATCAAAACTAAGAACGTATGATGAACTGAGTTGAACACGCCGGATTATGGGACAAAATTGTATGGCACGGTATGGGACGTGTCATAACGATTTTGCCCTATAATCAGGACTGCTGTGCTTGGTTGAAATTGAGTGTGGTGTTCCAATTGATGAGCTTATTTGTTGCTCATGTTTTTATGGCTATTTGTAATATGAATTATGCTGACTTGCAGGGAGGATCTGAGACAAGGTAAGTCTTCATGCTTGTATGATTGTCTGGTTAGGACGCCTCTTGGCGTATTACCTTCCTAATTGGGGTTTAGAGCATGAACTCGCTGAGATTTATATCTCACCCCGTTATGGGCTCAATTCTTTTCACAGCTGTAGAGTGGAGGATTTGTAGCCGAGCTGAGGGGATTTGAGGTGTAGGTCAGATAGGACGGCTTCTTTTGAGAGTTGGTCTTTTGAAGTCTTTTGATTATAGACTTTTGTACATGACTCGATGTGTATATAAAAGCATGTTTTGTTTATGAATATGTTGTCCTGCTTTCTATCTCGAGATGATTACTGTAAGGAGATTTGTTTATTCGCTTCTGCATGTGCAATAAAATGAAAAGGGTCGGCGACTCGTCCTAAGAAGTTGCAATTTTAATCAACTAACGAGGGATGGGCACGTGCTCGAGGATCAGGGCGTGACACTTTATATAGCCATAAAGTCATATTTATTTGGATGATGTTGGCGAAAAAAGACTAATTGGCCTCGAGTTCATTCAATGGTCAGGAGAGAAAGTTAGGCTAGTTCGGGAACGTCTTAAAATGACTCAAAGTCGTTAAAAAAGTTATGCGGATCTTAAAAGACGCAAGTTAGAATTTAGTGTGGGAGATCACGAATTCTTAAAAGTTTCTCCTAAAAAGAATGTAATGAGATTTGACACACATAGGTAGTTGAGTCCAAGATACGTGGACCATTCTTGATCTTAGAGAAGATTGGTGAAGTTGCTTACAAAGTAGTTTTGCCATTGGCAATCATAATGTGTTCCATGTCTCTCTGTTGTGGAAATATGTACCAAATCTCGATCACATATTGGATTTTACACCATTGAAGCTAAGAAAAAACTTGACATATAAGGAGCAACCTATTCGCATCATCGATAAGGACTAGTTATAGTAGCGAACTATTCCTTATATGAAGATACAATAGCAAAACCACACCGAGAAAGAGTTTACTTAGGAACTTGAGAATGAGGCAAAAGGAAAATACCCACATTTGTTTGATGGTTAATATAAGTTCGAATTTCGAGATTGAAATTTCTTGTAAGGAGGTATAATGTAATATTTGGTCATTCTCTTGGACTAGGTCACAGTGGTGGTGAGCGACCCATTTTCTATTACAAAACAAAAATAGAAAAAGAGGAAAAATAGGTTGGAAAAGTCGAAAAGCAGAAGAAGGGGTGCTCCACTAAATAAGAAGCCCATGAGTTGCCTTAACCAAAAAGAGAGAGAAGGCAAAGGAAAAAGAAGAAGAAGAAGGAAGGAAGGAAGGCAAGAAGAAGAGGAAGGGGGTTTGACACGTGCACGCCACGGATGCGTTGCTAAGCTGACTCGGCTTCGTAACGCAACAACTGATAAGCGCTCATGCCCCTCATTATGCCAATTGGATTAATTAGACAAGTCAAAGGTGCACCATGTACGCACTTAAATTAGTTGAAGTACCAAGACTAATCATTAGTGACTTATTATATTTTCTTTTCTGGCCAAATCAGACTTATTAGCTGTCTTCGGTCTAGATTGATATGAAATGGACGTCCAACAACATTTAATTTTGATCTGCCAGCATCAAAGTTAACCTCATTTATGGTCCAAAAATAATCTAGTTGGCTTGATTACTCTTCCCGCAACTAACGGCTAAAAGTCCTTGGTTGTCCTCGATAAAATATTTCAAAGATGCAATTTTTTTATTGTTCTTCTCATTTTTCCTTCTGTGATAATTTCATGGCTATTTATAAATCCCCATATATATATATACCATAAAGGGGTTAGGATCGGAGTACTATATGAGAGAACAAGAATGTATAGAGATTAACAGATCTATATGAAAGCAGGGAAGAATGTATAAGAACAAAAAGGTAAACGACTTAAATAAAATCGCGAGAATTAAAGATAATGTAAAGACCGAAAGCAATATATATAATATAAAGTAAGAGTATGCATAAACAAAAACCAACCATGAAGGTGGTATGAACTTGTATTATATAAAGCTGAAAAGCTGAAATTACATGTATTGAAAGATGCAGAAACTAAAGCATCAAGTCATCCACTAGGGCGGTAATCCGCACTCCAGGGAGTATTGATGTTTGTATTACAAGAAATGGTTAACCAACTATCATGTAAGTTGGTAACCCTATATAAAACGATGTATATGAAAACTAACTTACTTTGAAACTAGGGGATACAGGGTAAGAGAGCTTGGAGATGGAAGAGATGAGGATGGAGATGGAAAAGAGGATGATTTACAAGTGAGAGGGAGAGAGAAGAAGAGAGAAATCTGGAAAATTTCAAGGTCCTTTCTTCTATGTCGAGTGGGTGTATTTATAGAGGGTGCTACAGTGCTGAACAGTGTAAAGTGAACAGTACTGAACAGTGTATGAAATAGTGAACAGTGTATGAATAGTGAACAGTGTATGAACAGTGTATGTCTACTACGCTCCGGTGTGTAGCCTTTTGCGCCGTTTGTAATAGTAGCTGCATGTGATGTCTTTTAATCTCTGTCCAGATTGATCGTGCTTGATCGTCTTCATTAGTGTTTCCCTTTGTGATATGGCGGGAGGATCCGTCTTGATGTTTTGAGATTTAGAAGATCCACATTGTGATTCTTCCGCTTCCCGAGAGCATCGTCTGAGGATGTTGCGGTATTCTCTCTGTTTTGGACTGCTGCAAGTCTTTGCACTTGCCATGGATTTTTCTGTAAAAACGATGTACTTGATGGGGATGCGATTATTTGGGTTTACGGCTATTTAGCCATGTTTTAACCGCACTTCGGATCCTTGATCAAGAAATCTGAATCCATCCCACCATTTTGTTTTGTATTTTCGGACAAGTCTTTTGGTACCTGGTTTATTGGATGTATTGTATTCAAATTCCCATCTTTGTTACCCAAGAGATTCTGAATATGATGAAGAAATGCATAAGGCATGGGAACCTTATATCATGAGGTGTTGGTATGAAGTGTTCACTGAAAGTTTTGTATCCCTGTTTGTTGTGGGATGTAATATTATGTCTAAAGGACCAAAGAGATCCCACCGGGAGTCAAACCGATTTGGTAGGCTTTGTCTTGGGAAGTTATCTTTGAAGAATAATAACCAAGAGTGTTGGAAATTTGTATTGCATGCGAAAAGACGTTCCACCAAGCTTGTTGGTAGTCCCGTATGTATGTATATGAGGAGGAGTATGGCAGGCTTTGGGTAAGCTGGTTTGGAATTTTCTGGGTGTATGGGGTGAGGCTCCCCGAGTGTGAGGGGTGTATGACTTTCTTGATGGATATAGTGGAATAAAGGATATTTTCTGTATTGTTTTTATCGGCAAAGTGAGTGAACCTTGGGTCTGTCTCCACTAAAATTTGCTCATAATAAGCAAGGGTTTTGTTTGTATTGTGAGGTTTGAAAAGCCAATTTTTTGGAAATATGTTTTCTGCAAATTTGATTGGATCTTTATCAAAGAATCCATCTTCCACGATCAATATTTTTTGAAAAGATGTTTTGGGAAAAAATTTTGATCTTTGAGAAAGAGGGTTGCACAGGGCTTAATAACCACCTCATTCGAAATTCTTTTGTATTCCACTTGTTTTTGTGTAGCAAGCGGGGAAGGATTGTTACTTACCTCTATGGCCTTTGGATGGCTCTTTCTTTACGTTTTGTAAAGGCGGGCAAGTAACAAAAGTGTTTCTTTTGGTAGTATGTTGGCTAAGCTGATTAAAGGCTAGCATGGGTTCGGATGATATGGGTTTGTTGTCGAAGGTGTTTGCTGTAGGAATGTTTGGTTGTTTTCTTCCATTTGGAGCCATGTTTTGACTGATGTTAAGCCTTTTGGCTTTGGTGGTGTATTGGAGGGTTCGGCAGTGGCTTTGCCTTTGCCTTTATCTTTGTCTTTTTTGGGTCTTGGCATATTGGTATCCCCTGTAAAAATTCTCTTGTGAGAAAATCAGGTAATGAATTTGAAGAACCATTTATAAATTCAATGTCAAAATCAAATACTTTGAAAGTATGGCTTGCCACACAGCAAAAATCTGTTTTGATGCAATATTTAAAGCGTCTTTTTGTAAGATGTCTTTGGCTGATTTGCAATCAATTCGTAAGAGAAATTTTTGGTTTAATAAATCTCATTGGAATTTTGGTATAGATAAAACTATAGCAAGTATTTCTTTTTTAATTGTCGAATAATTTTGTTGAGTGGAATTCCAATGTTTGGATATAAATTTGAACAACTTGTTCTTTGTTGTTTTTGACCTGTTTGAGAATGCCACCATATCCTAATTCTGAAGCATCTGTTTCAACTATTTTGAAAGCAGAAGGGTCGGCAAGGTGTAAGCATGGTATATCTTTTACATGTATTTTTATTTGTTTGACAATGTACGTATGGACCGAAGTCGGGTGGAGGATCTTACGAAGCCTTTGATGTAAAGGTTTGCAAAGGATGTTTATTTTGGGAAGAAGTCTAAAATATAATTGAGGCTACCCAAAAACCTTTGTAATTGAGTTTTGTCTTTAATCTCATCTGGAAATTTATCGGTAAAAGAAATTGATCTTTCTATTGGGGTTATAGTACCTAAATGGATGTAATGACCAAGAAATCTAAGTGCAGTGGAATAATGCAATCTTAGTAGGAGAGACTACAAGACCATTTTGTATAATTATTTTTATGAAAGTAGAAAGATGTTTGAAATGTTGTTCTATATTAGAGGAAAAAACTAGAACATCATCTATATAAACAATGATGTAATCGGAATAAGGATTGAAGATATCATTCATGATTCTTTGGAATTACGAAGGGCATTTTTGAGACCGAATGGCATAACATTCCATTCATATTGACCAAAAGGGACAGTAAAAGCTGTTTTGTATTTATCTTTTTCACAGATTTGTATTTGCCAAAATCCTGATTTCATGTCAAATTTTGAAAATAATTTTGATCTACAAAGTCTGTTTAGTAAATCTTTTTTTATTGGGTATAGGATATCTTATCCATCTAAGGGCTGTATTAAGAGGTTTATAATTAATAACTAACCTGGGAACTCCTCTTTCTAGTTCAGCATTTTTATTGACATAAAAGCAGAACAACTCCATGGTGATTGGCTTTTTCTTATGAGTTTTTTATTCAAGAGGTCTTGTATTTCCGCTTGACAGAATTTCAAAACTTCTTGATTCATCTGTGTCGGGCGAGCTTTGGTAGGTATTTTAATTTCAGAGAAATCTTGTTCATAAGGTAAATCAACGATATGCTTATTTCTTTCCCAAAAGGCATTGGGTAGAGTAGAGCATATAGTTTTCTCTATGTGTTTTTGTAGAGAGGCTATTTTTTCTACGATGTTGGATTTTATAAGATTTTCTTCTATTCTTTTGAATTCTAAATCTTCCTTTAGGAATTCAAGTTGGTTTTCTTTGTCTTTTGTGAGGCAATTTATTTCAGAAATAGAATGTTCTTGCAAAATGTTTAGGCTTCTTTTTTGAGGTTTTGTCACGACTTTAAAAGTGATTTTTCTGTTTAAAGCATGAGTTTCAATGCCTTCATTAGTAACTGTAAAAGGTTGGATTAATTGAATAAAAGGTGTTCCAAGAATTACCTGTTGTCTCATATTTTTTACTAAGAGAAAAGATGTTTTGTAAGACATTTGATCTTTTATTATTAAGGCTTCTGGTAATTTGTATTGGATATTAAGTTTATCACACGATGCTGATTTTAGGGATTCGGAAGTTTTATCAAAGTATATTGTTGGAACAAGTCCTTCTTTGATACAATTGAGAAGCGACTCTGTATCAAAAGTCTTTGTTGTTTCAATAATAAACTCATTGTTGATTTTTATCATAATATTTATTATCCATTTTCTAGATGTTATTTCTGTTAATAACATAAGGAAAGGCTGGATCTGGAATATCCGATGTATTGGTGATTTCATTTTGGTCTTCTAATTGTGTCTTTCCTTTTATGACGAGAGATTTTATATCAGAAATCTCTTTTTTCATATCTAACTGTGTTGCTTTCAAGGCTTGAATTTCTAATTTTTGTTGTTTTATTTCATTTTGGAGGTCATTTATATTAATGGGTCTAGAGTGAGGTTTTTTGTTTCTATTCAAGATGTCTTTTAAATTGTAAGAAGTATTGGGTTTGGAGGTAATGTTTAGGGAAGAATGAAGTCGATCTAAGTATTCTTTCTTGGCTTCGGGTCGAGTAATCTTATCGCGGTGCTAAGGAGAAATTCTTCCTCTTTTGTTAACATGTTTATTTCAGGAACGGGTTTTTCAGGAGAGGCGTCTTCATAATCAGAATCAGAAGAGGAATCTATTTCATTAATTTGAAGACCTTCTTCCTCAAAGAAGTTCATCGGAAGAAGTATCACCATTTTCTATGAATATGTTATTTAAGCGGTTAAGAGTATTGTCATCAAGAGAGAGTTCATTTAATTTTTTATTAATCCTACGGTATTTTGAAATATGACCTTTTTTACCACAAGAATAGCATTTGATGTCTTTAAAATTTTTCCTATCATTATGAGGTCTATTTTGGTTATTCTGGTGTCTTTGTTTATTCCTACGAGGTTGAGATTTGTTGTGATGTTTCTTAGTTTCTTTCTCAGAAGGACAAGTTCCCTTACATTTTGGTTTTGTTTTTCATTATAAGAAGGGTCGTATTGAGCACGAAATCTCCTAGACTTCTATTGGTGAGAGATTGTTCTTCCTTGAGCTGTCTTTGTAATTTGATAGTATTACACATTTGTGTTCCTTGACGGTAAACATAAGAGATTATTTCACCATAAGAAAGAAGATCATAAGGTATTTGGCCATTGTATTCTTCTCTAATTTTATCCCTAACTTGATCACCTATGATTTGGGGTAATCCTGCTAAGAATTTTTCTTTCGGAAAGGGTTGGTTGCAATCGGGTCGATGAGAACCCTTTGAAGGAAAAGTTCTTTGTATTCTCTAAACCTTCCTAAGGATCTGCAACGCATATTAGATAAGAGGTCTTGATTCCTATCTCTAATATGTGAAGGGTCTCCTACGAAGTGTTGTGAAATGGAATAGATAAGAGTATTCACCGCATCTTGGATGAGATGTCCTTGATCATCATCCATGCGTTGACCAAAATCATCAATTTTATGGGCAGTTAAAATTTGTATTCTTTGTTCATCGGTCAAATAATTATCCCACCAACCTTTTAGTTGTCCAGTAAATCCGGCTACTAAAAGATTAGCAACAGCATGATCAGAAACATCTTGCTGGGTTTTGTAGGCATTGGCAAGCATGACCATGTTATTAAGAATATTCATGATATTGCTTTCGGCAACACCATCTATATTCCATTCATAAATGGCATCGGAGAGTATTTATTCTGTATTTTCTGCGATGATTCTTCTTGGGCAATGTCGGGTGGAGTGGCCCTACTATAATAAAGTTTACGAGGTTGTCTCCAATTGAGTACGGTTAATCTCGGCGACCGATTCATTATCGAGTCACCAGATTGTTTGGTCAATGTATTGATAGTGGGTTGGTCAGGGGTGTCTCTAATGATAAGATTCTGGAATTTAGGAGTGTCTATAATAGGAGTAGGTTCTAGCTTTGCTTTTCCTAGGAGTTTTTTCTTTTGTTCTATGGCTTTGGCAAACTCCGGGCTAAGGTTTTTTGGGAATTCAAAGGCTTTAAAAATGGGTTTTTTGAAAGTGTCAACTTGTGGTGTGACGAGTTGAGTAGGATTCTGAATGGTGGATTCTATCCTATTCAACTGTTTTCCTATGGTCGCCAAATGTTGATTAGTGTAATTGTTTTGTTCAATGACTTTGTGAGTATAAAGAGAGTCTCCTTGATCGGAAGCCTAAAAGGAGTAGTTTGTAACCTCACTTTCTCCATGTTGTATTTTTATTCTTCTAAGGGGTGGATGATTGGATTCTATGGTTTCACCATTATCAATTTTCCACTTATAATGATGATCTAAAACAAGTATTTCTTTTGGTTCAAGGAATTGTTCTTCTAACCAATCAAAGAAGAATATATGGACTTCATATTCGTATATGTAGTCGTAATATTTTTGTTTGACGTCTTTTGCTTGCTTTGTCGGCAAAGGTTTTGAAGAACCATTCTACGATTTGTTTGTTGTCCTCGAGAATTAAATTCTTTATTAAGAAAAGTTTTGTTCGGTTCAAAATGTTTTTCTAAAACATTGAGCTCAGCATCTATCATTTCAGAATAAGTAGGAGAATGATGAGGGGAATCTGTATTTTCTTGGACTGGTTCAGGCTGGTTTTGTTGGTAAACTGGCATGGAAATCCCTGAACTATTATCTAAACCACTAATTTCTGGTTCAGGAGGTGTTTCTTGATTACTTCTACTGGTGGAAGGAGGTAAGGGTGTTGTATCGTGTGTGGGGGTATCTCTATGTATACTAGGAGGAGGAGTGTTTGTGTGTACTAGGAGGAATGGTGATTATAGGAGGAAGATTAGGATTAAGATCTATGGACATCGTATAGGAATTATGAAAAGAAGGACTAGATCTTGAATCGAAAGATCTTCTAGGAAATCTAATGGTCACTCTTCCTACTGGATGTTGAATGACATTAGTCGGATCTGTATTTTGAACAACTTGTTGGGGAATTTGGTTTTCTAATTCCCATTGTTCAGTAAAGTAACTTGGTTCCAATTAATAGACCTAGGAATTGTTGTATTAGCTCTAGAAATGTCAGTTTGGAGGAGAAGTGTTTCTCCTCGAGGACTATGTTTGAAAGCATTTTCTCCAAAGGCGGAGGACATGGCTTTATAATGAATTCTATAAACAAGGGCTAAAGGAATAGAACCATCGCCACTTTGTAATTATGGGTTTTGATTTGGAGTGTTAGGGCTCTAAGAATGTTCTTATCTTTGAGAGATACAGAAAAATTGGGGTAACAATCAAAATGTATGGGTCCTTTGCGAGAGACTTGTCTCTACGGTACCAAGAATGGATTCATCGTAGTCTAGAAGCGTGAATCTCTTAAAACTAAGAGAATAGAAGTATTAAGGCCTTCTTTTGTAAGAGGTTTGACTCCTACTTGGACTAGTCCTATATGAATGTAATTGTATTTTTGTTTATGCTTTTGGATGGACTCTTTATTCAAAAGATGTATTTTTTCATAGGAATTAGAAGAGGAACATCTCTTTCTTACTGTAGATATGACATAGTCGACTTTTGAAAAACTTCAACTTTGATTGCTTGTATATTTCCTTAAGTTGTATTTTAGGAATTTCCCAATTTTCTATAGATTTGTTGAAATCTTCTATCCTTACTTCTTCTCTATGTATAGGACTTGGATCTGAGTCCATTTGTGATAGAGAACTAGAGGAAGATGTAGATCTTCTAAGTAAGCTCATACTTAGGCCGGAACTATTCCTTCTCGGAAGGCAGATTCTGAGAGCTAAACCAACGGTCTAACACCACTCGGGGACTTACGGCTGGACCACTCGTAGAAACAAGAAGGATGCCAACGAATGGCTCTCGATCTAAGTATATGATCTTACAAAGACTATCTATACTTTCCTAATGGCTCGCCGTTATGGTATCAGAGCCATTAGGAAAGTATAGATAGTCTTTGTAAGATCATATACTTAGATCGAGAGCCATTCGTTGGCATCCTTCTTGTTTCTACAGAGTGGTCCAGGCCGTAAGTCCCTGAGTGGCTGTTAGACCGTTGGTTTAGCTCTGTAACGGTTCTGGAGAAGGAATAGTTCCGGTCTAAGTATGAGCTTACTTAGAAGATCTACATCTTCCTCTAGTTCTCTATCACAAATGGACTCAGATCCAAGTCCTATACATAGAGAAGAAGTAAGGATAGAAGATTTCAACAAATCTATAGAAAATTGGGAAATTCCTAAAATACAACTTAAGGAAATATACAAGCAATCAAAGTTGAAGTTTTTCAAAAGTCGACTATGTCATATTACAGAAGAAAGAGATGTTCCTCTTCTAATTCCTATGAAAAAATACATCTTTTGAATAAAGAGTCCATCCAAAAGCATAAACAAAAATACAATTACATTCATATAGGACTAGTCCAAGTAGGAGTCAAACCTCTTACAAAAGAAGGCCTTAATACTTCTATTCTCTTAGTTTTAAGAGATTCACGTCTTCTAGACTACGATGAATCCATTCTTGGTACTGTAGAGACAAGTCTCTGCAAAGGACCCATACATTTTGATTGTTACCCCAATTTTTCTGTATCTCTCAAAGATAAGAACATTCTTAGAGCCCTAACACTCCAAATCAAAACCCATAATTACAAAGTGGCAGATGGTTCTATTCCTTTAGCCCTTGTTTATAGAATTCATTATAAAGCCATGTCCTCCGCCTTTGGAGAAAATGCTTTCAAACATAGTCCTCGAGGAGAAACACTTCTCCTCCAAACTGACATTTCTAGAGCTAATACAACAATTCCTAGGTCTATTAATTGGAACCAAGTTACTTTACAGAACAATGGGAATTAGAAAACCAAATTCCCCAACAAGTTGTTCAAAATACAGATCCGACTAATGTCATTCAACATCCAGAAGGAAGAGTGACCATTAGATTTCCTAGAAGATCTTTCGATTCAAGATCTAGTCCTTCTTTTCATAATTCCTATACGATGTCCATAGATCTTAATCCTAATCTTCCTCCTATAATCACCATTCCTCCTAGTACACACAGAAACACTCCTCCTCCTAGTATACATAGAGATACCCCCACACACGATACAACACCCTTACCTCCTTCCACCAGTAGAAGTAATCAAGAAACACCTCCTGAACCAGAAATTAGTGGTTTAGATAATAGTTCAGGGATTTCCATGCCAGTTTACCAACAAAACCAGCCTGAACCAGTCCAAGAAAATACAGATTCCCCTCATCATTCTCCTACTTATTCTGAAATGATAGATGCTGAGCTCAATGTTTTAGAAAACATTTTGAACCGAACAAAACTTTTCTTAATAAAGAATTTAATTCTCGAGGACAACAAACAAATGGAGAATGGTTCTTCAAAACCTTTGCCGACAAAGCAAAAAGACGCCAAACAAAATATTACGACTACATATACGAATATGAAGTCCATATATTCTTCTTTTGATTGGTTAGAAGAACAATTCCTTGAACCAAAAGAAATACTTGTTTTAGATCATCATTATAAGTGGAAAATTGATAATGGTGAAACCATAGAATCCAATCATCCACCCCTTAGAAGAATAAAAATACAACATGGAGAAAGTGAGGTTACAGCTACTCCTTTTAGGCTTCCAGATCAAGGAGACTCTCTTTATACTCACAAAGTCATTGAACAAAACAATTACACTAATCAACATTTGGCGACCATAGGAAAACAAATTGAATAGGATAGAATCCACCATTCGTAATCCTACTCAACTCGTCACACCACAAGTTGACACTTTCAAAAAACCCATTTTTAAAGCCTTTGAATTCCCAAAAAACCTTAGCCCGGAGTTTGCCAAAGCCATAGAACAAAAGAAAAAACTCCTAGGAAAAGCAAAGCTAGAACCTACTCCTATTATAGACACTCCTAAATTCCAGAATCTTATCATTAGAGACACCCCTGACCAACCCACTATCAATACATTGACCAAACAATCTGGTGACTCTGATAATGAATCGGTCGCTGAGATTAACAGACTCAATTGGAGACAACCTCAGAAACTTTATTATAGTAGGGCCACTCCACCTGACATTGCCCAAGAAGAATCATCGCAGAAAATACAGAATAAATACTCTCCTGATGCCATTTATGAATGGAATATAGATGGTGTTGCCGAAAGCAATATCATGAATATTCTTAATAACATGGTCATGCTTGCCAATGCCTACAAAACCCAGCAAGATGTTTCGATCATGTCAGTTGCTAATCTTTAGTAGCCGGATTTATGGGACAACTAAAAGGTTGGTGGGATAATTATTTGACCGATGAACAAAGAATACAAATTTTAACTCGCCCATAAAATTGATGATTTTGGTCAACGCATGGATGATGATCAAGGACATCTCATCCAAGATGCGGTGAATACTCTTATCTATTCCATTTCACAACACTTCGTAGGAGACCCTTCACATATTAGAGATAGGAATCAAGACCTCTTATCTAATATGCGTTGCAGATCCTTAGGAAGGTTTAGAGAATACAAAGAACTTTTCCTTCAAAGGGTTCTCATCAGACCTGATTGCAACCAACCCTTCTGGAAAGAAAAATTCTTAGCAGGATTACCCCAAATCATAGGTGATCAAGTTAGGGATAAAATTAGAGAAGAATACAATGGCCAAATACCTTATGATCTTCTTTCTTATGGTGAAATAATCTCTTATGTTTACCGTCAAGGAACACAAATGTAATACTATCAAATTACAAAGACAGCTCAAGGAAGAACAATCTCTCACCAATAGAAGTCTAGGAGATTTCTGTGCTCAATACGACCCTTCTTATAATGAAAAAACAAAACCAAAATGTAAGGGAACTTGTCCTTCGAGAAAGAAACTAAGAAACATCACAACAAATCTCAACTCGTAGGAATAAACAAAGACACCGAATAACCAAAATAGACCTCATAATGATAGGAAAAATTTTAAAGACATCAAATGCTATTCTTGTGGTAAAAAAGGTCATATTTCAAAATACCGTAGGATTAATAAAAAATTAAATGAACTCTCTTGATGACAATACTCTTAACCAGTTAAATAACATATTCATAGAAAATGGTGATACTTCTTCTGATGAACTTCTTGAGGAAGAAGGTCTTCAAATTAATGAAATAGATTCCTCTTCTGATTCTGATTATGAAGACGCCTCTCCTGAAAAACCCGCTCCCTGAAATAAACATGTTAACAAAAGAGGAAGAATTTCTCCTTAGCACCGCCGGGATAAGATTACCGAAGCCAAGAAAGAATACTTAGATCGACTTCATTCTTCCCTAAACATTACCTCCAAACCCAATACTTCTTACAATTTAAAAGACATCTTGAATAGAAACAAAAAACCTCACTCTAGACCCATTAATATAAATGACCTCCAAAATGAAATAAAACAACAAAAATTAGAAATTCAAGCCTTGAAAGCAACACGCTTAGATATGAAAAAGAGATTTCTGATATAAAATCTCTCGTCATAAAAGGAAAGACACAATTAGAAGACCAAAATGAAATCACCAATACATCGGATATTCCGATCCAGCCTTCCTTATGTTATTAACAGAAATAACATCTAGAAAATGGATAATAAATATTATGATAAAAATCAACAATGAGTTTATTATTGAAACAACAGCACTCTTTGATACAGGAGCTGCTCTCAATTGTATCAAAGAAGGACTTGTTCCAACAATATACTTTGATAAAACTTCCGAATCCCTAAAATCAGCATCGTGTGATAAACTTAATATCCAATACAAATTACCAGAAGCCTTAATAATAAAAGATCAAATGTCTTACAAAACATCTTTTCTCTTAGTAAAAAATATGAGACAATGTGTAATTCTTGGAACACCTTTTATTCAATTAATCCAACCTTTTACAGTTACTAATGAAGGCATTGAAACTCATGCTTTAAACAGAAAAATCACTTTTAAAGTCGTGACAAAACCTCAAAAAGAAGCCTAAACATTTTGCAAGAACATTCTATTTCTGAAATAAATTGCCTCACAAAAGACAAAGAAAACCAACTTGAATTCCTAAAGGAAGATTTAGAATTCAAAAGAATAGAAGAAAATCTTATAAAATCCAACATCGTAGAAAAAATAGCCTCTCTACAAAAACACATAGAGAAAACTATATGCTCTACTCTACCCAATGCCTTTTGGGAAAGAAATAAGCATATCGTTGATTTACCTTATGAACAAGATTTCTCTGAAATTAAAATACCTACCAAAGCTCGCCCGACACGTATGAATCAAGAAGTTTTGAAATTCTGTCAAGCGGAAATACAAGACCTCTTGAATAAAAAACTCATAAGAAAAAGCCAATCACCATGGAGTTGTTCCGCTTTTTTTTATGTCAATAAAAATGCTGAACTAGAAAGAGGAGTTCCCAGGTTAGTTATTAATTATAAACCTCTTAATACAGCCCTTAGATGGATAAGATATCCTATACCCAATAAAAAAAGATTTACTAAACAGACTTTGTAGATCAAAATTATTTTCAAAATTTGACATGAAATCAGGATTTTGGCAAATACAAATCTGTGAAAAAGATAAATACAAAACAGCTTTTACTGTCCCTTTTGGTCAATATGAATGGAATGTTATGCCATTCGGTCTCAAAAATGCCCCTTCAGAATTCCAAAGAATCATGAATGATATCTTCAATCCTTATTCCGATTACATCATTGTTTATATAGATGATGTTCTAGTTTTTTCCTCTAATATAGAACAACATTTCAAACATCTTTCTACTTTCATAAAAATAATTATACAAAATGGTCTAGTAGTCTCTCCTACTAAGATTGCATTATTCCACAGAATTAGATTTCTTGGTCATTACATCCATTTAGGTACTATAACCCCAATAGAAAGATCAATTTCTTTTACCGATAAATTTCAGATGAGATTAAAGACAAAACTCAATTACAAAGGTTTTTGGGTAGCCTCAATTATATTTTAGACTTCTTCCCCAAAATAAACATCCTTTGCAAACCTTTACATCAAAGGCTTCGTAAGGATCCTCCACCCCGGACTTCGGTCCATACGACATTGTCAAACAAATAAAAATACATGTAAAAGATATACCATGCTTACACCTTGCCGACCCTTCGCTTTCAAAATAGTTGAAACAACATGCTTCTAATTAGGATATGGTGGCATTCTCAAACAGGTCAAAAACAACAAAGAACAAGTTGTTCACTTTATATCCAAACATTGGAATTCCACTCAACAAAATTATTCGACAATTAAAAAAGAAATACTTGCTATAGTTTTATCTATACCAAAATTCCAATGAGATTTATTAAACCAAAAATTTCTCTTACGAATTGATTGCAAATCAGCCAAAGACATCTTACAAAAAGACGTTTTAAATATTGCATCAAAACAGATTTTTGCTGTGTGGCAAGCCATACTTTCGATTTGATTTTGACATTGAATTTATAAATGGTTCTTCAAATTCATTACCTGATTTTCTCACAAGAGAATTTTTACAGGGGATACCAATATGCCAAGACCCAAAAAAGACAAAGATAAAGGCAAAGGCAAAGCCACCGCGAACCCTCCAATACACCACCAAAGCCAAAAGGCTTAACATCACCAAAACATGGCTCCAAATGGAAGAAAACAACCAAACATTCCTACAAAGAAACACCTTCGACAACAAAAACATATCATCCGAACCCATGCTAGCCTTTAATCAAGTTAGCCAACATACTACCAAAAGAAACACTTTTGTTACTTGCCCGCCTTTTACAAAACGTAAAGAAAGAGCCATCCAGTGCCATAGAGGTAAGTAACAATCCTTCCCGCTTGCTACACAAAAACAAGTGGAATACAAAAGAATTTCGAATGAGGTGGTTATTAAGCCCTGTGCAACCCTCTTTCTCAAAGATCAAAATTTTTTCCCAAAACATCTTTCAAAAAATATTGACTCAGGAAGATGGATTCTTTGATAAAGATCCAATCAAATTTGCAGAAAACATATTTCCAAAAAATTGGCTTTTCAAACCTCACAATACAAACAAAACCCTTGCTTATTATGAGCAAATTTTAGTGGAGACAGAATCGGCAAGGTTCACTCACTTTGCTGATAAAAACAATACAGAAAATATCCTTTATTCCACTATATCCATCAAGAAAGTCATACACCCTCACACCGGGAGCCTCACCCCATACACCCAGAAAATTCCAAACCGTGCTTACCCAAAGCCCGCCATACTCCTCCTCATATACATACCGGGACTACCAACAAGCTTGGTGGAACGTCTTTTTCAGACGAATACAAATTTCCAACACTCTTGGTTATTATTCTTCAAAGATAACTTCCCAAGACAAAGCCTACCAAACCGGTTTGACTCCCCGGTGGGATCTCTTTGGTCCTTTAGACATAATATTACATCCCACAATCAAACAGGATACAAAACTTTCAAAGAACACTTCATACCAACACCTCATGATATAAGGTTCCCATGCCTTATGCATTTCTTCATCATATTCAGAATCTCTTGGGTAACAAAGATGGGAATTTGAATACAATACATCCAATAAACCAGGTGTACCCGCATTTGTCCGAAAATACAAAACAAAATGGTGGGATGGATTCAGATTTCTTGATCAAGGATCCGAAGCTGCGGTTAAAACATGGCTAAATAGCCAAAAACCCAAATAATCGCATCCCCATCAAGTACATCGTTTTTAGAGAAAATCCATGGCAAGTGCAAAGACTTGCAGCAGTCCAAAACAGAGAGGAATACGCAACATCCTCAGACGATGCTCTCGTAAGCGGAAGAATCACAATGTGGATCTTCTAAATCTCAAAACAGTCAAGACGGATCCTCCCACCATATCACAAAGTGGAAACACTAATGAAGACGATGCTACGGGATCAATCGGGATGAGATTAAAAGACATCACATGCAGCTACTATTACAAACGGCGTAAAAAAGGCTACACACCGGAGCGTAGTAGACATACACCGTTCATACATTGTTCACTATTCATACACTGTTCGACGTTCACTTTACACCGTTCAAAGACCGTAGCACCTCTATAAATACACCCACTCGACATAGAAGAAAGGACCTCGAAATTTTCCAGATTTCTCTCTTCTTCTCTCTCCCTCTCACTTGTAAATCATCCTCTCTTCCATCTCCATCCTCATCTCTTCCATCTCCAAGCTCTCTTACCTTGTATCCCCTAGTTTCAAAGTAAGTTAGTTTTCATATACATCGTTTTATACAGGGTTACCAACTTACATGATAGTTGGTTAACCATTTCTTGTAATACAAACATCAATACTCCCTGGAGTGCGGATTACCGCCTAGTGGATGACTTGATGCTTTAGTTTCTGCATCTTTCAATACATGTAATTTCAGCTTTTCAGCTTTATATAATACAAGTTCATACCACCTTCATGGTTGGTTTTTGTTTATGCATACTCTTACTTTATATTATATATATTGCTTTCGGTCTTTACATTATCTTTAATTCTCGCGATTTTATTTAAGTCGTTTACCTTTTGTTCTTATACATTCTTCCCTCGCTTTCATATAGATCTGTTAATCTCTATACATTCTTGTTCTCTCATATAGTACTCCGATCCTAACCCCTTTATGGTATATATATATATATATAATTTTCAGGACGGTCGCCAATTGCTTGCCTTGGTCTTTTACTATGTCGCAAGTCTTGTTCCTTGTTAGCTAGAACAGCAATGGGAGAAGCGCAAACAACAATAGTTCCATAATCCGATAACGACTTCTACTGCAATATAAATAAAATTCCCTCATTGGTATCTCAGGTTAAATTTTATTTTGTTTTGTAAAAAAAAAAACATATTTTTATGCAAAATGACAGGTCAAAGGTGCACCATGGTCGAATCACTTAAATTAGTTGAAGTACCAAGACAGATAATTAGTGACTTATTATATTTTCTCTTTCGGGCCAAATCAGATTTATTAGCTGTCTTTCTTTACCAAAAAAAAAAGATTTATTAGCTGTCTTCAGTCTAGATCGATATAAAATGAAAAAGTCCAGCAACATTTATTTTTGATCTGCCAGCACCAAAGTTAAGCCCATTTATGGTCCAAAAATAATCTAGTTGGCTCTATAACTCTTCCCGTAACGAATGGCTAAAAGTCCTTGGTTGTCCTTCAATAAAATATTTCAAAGATGCAATATTTTTACTGTTCTTCTAGTTTTCCCTTCTGTCATGATTTCGTGGCTACTTATAAATGCCCATATAATTTTTTTTTTTTTGGGACAGTCGTCTATTGCTTGCCTTGGTCTTTTATTATGTTGCGAGTCTTGTTCCTTGCTAGCTAGAACAGCAATGAGAGAAATTTCGACAACCAACAATATTTCCCGAATCCGATAATGACTTTTTACTGCAAAAAAGAAAAAAAATACAAAAGTAAATGAAATCTCCTCGTTGGACTCAGGCTAAATTTCATTTTTCTTTGAAAAGAAATATTATATATGATCGAATCACCTAAATTAGTTGAAGTAACAAGACAAGTAATTGCTGACTAGTGATGGAGACTTGTGATACTTTCTCTTTCTTTCTGGCCAAATCAGATTTATTAGTTATCCTCTGTCTAGATTGATATAAAATAAAAAGCCCAAAAAAGTTAATTATGATTTGCCAGCACAAAAGTAAACCCCATTTATGGCCCAAGTTGGCTCCATAACTCTTCTCGCGGCTAACATCGAAAAGTCAATGATAATCCGTCAATAAAACATTTTGAAGATGTTATTATTTGATTTGTTAGAAAGTCTAATTTAGAAATTTAAGTTGATGGATGGAAGGAGATCACATAAATATATATATATATATATATAAAAACATATAAAATCCATTGTTAAGCGACATAAAACAACACTTCAATGCTCCTCTCACATGCAAGCTGGATTACGAGCAACACATGGAATCTGACTAATAAGGGAGTGGACACACATTGGGAAAGGGTGGCACTAGCGAAACCAAGTTAAGAATAATAAAGCAGAAAATAGAATTGAGAATTTTTATAAATTTCGATCTATATATTAATGAATGATATATCGGTCTATTTATAGGCTTTAACATAAGATTATTTGAAGATAATATCTCAAGATATACACAATCAAAAGGAAATATATGTGAAATATACACGCAATCTTGAAAGATACAGATAATCTAATAAAAATATCATAATTATCTCTAATATATGAAATTATCCTATAGAAATCCCTAATTATCTCTAACATCAATTGAGTTTGAAAGAAATTGTTTCTTTATGAAATTAGCACTCTATGGATCCGAGCCAAGGTGGCGCATGGTGGTGCATATGATACCTCCAAACTTCCGTTGACAACGACATTTCAATACCTTGATCGTCTAATAATGATGAGTTTGGTGGTGGTGTTGCTTCTCGAAATCGAAACGAGAAGCAAAAAGTGAAGAATCAAAGACTAACAGCATGAGTTGTTTGTCGTCGACTTTGCTATCAGAATAGTAACTAAACAAATGCGATCGATACAACTGGCATTACTATAATAAGTGGAATAAGCTAGACACTATAGAGCAAGAGTTATTGTACAAAGACGCGTCTTCGTGATGTTGAAAAAAAAAATTGGGGAAAAAGAAAAGCTCAGCTTGGTGCCATGTCTGCAACATCGTAACACGACCATCGAAATGCTTAGTTAGATGCAAATAAGGCACTTGGGTGGACACTTTCGAGTTGGGGATGGATTTAATTTGCACCCTAAGTGCAAAGTGTACTGAGGTGGCCTTAGGAAAGGACCAAGTTGAGAATATTGAGGAAGTAGATTTGAGGAATATCCGAATATCTTCTATATATATATATCAATAAAGAATACATCAACATATTTATAAGTTTTATTGTATAATTATTTTAAAATAATATCTCAATTAAGATATTTACAATCAAAGAAAGATATATGTCTTTGGCCTATTTATAAGTTTTATTATATAATTATTTTAAGATAATATCTCAAGTAAGATATGAACAATCAAGGAAAGATATATGTGTAATATATAGACAATTTTAAGAGATATGGAAAATCAATGGAAATGTCATAATTATCTTTAACTTAGGAAATCCCTAATTATCTTTAATATGATTATTCTTATTGTTTGCTCTTTATTCACCATTTCATGACTATTTATAAATCTCTTTACAATTATTTTTTTTCCTGAAGAGTAGCCATTCATTTTCAAACGCTTTTATAATGACGTCCTGTATCAAATTGTAGTAATGACAAGATCGGATTTAGTCACACTTTAACAAAGAACGGATAATACCGATTTGCCTCGGCCTCAAAATCCAATTTTACATAGCAAAGTCCGTCCATAAATTAACAAGAACAGTTATTCTTGTTAATTATTGATATGTCTCGGAAAATGTTAATGAGTGCCCCTAAGGCACTTGTTACAATTCATTAATTATATTTTGGAAATATTAACATTTTTATTTGAAGCATATCATATTTTTGGAATTCATTTATTTTCGATTCCCAAAATGTGTTGATATGTGTCATTACTAATTTTAGCAATCTTATTTAGCGTTCTTGAGGCACTTATTAATAACATTCTTTTTCATTTGTTTTTTCACCTAGTTATCAAGCACCGTCTCACTATTATAATCGCCACCTGGTAACGCCACCATAAATGCCGCCAAAGTCGAATAAAATCGCATCGACTTTTAGAAGGCAAGTTGTTCGTCACATGAAAATATTTTATAAAAATGAGAATCCTTTAGGCTTTTAATCTGTAAGTTTGTGGGTCGAATTCTTAAATTTTTTACTTGGAGCAATCTCCGGTCATCATGCCACCACATGCGGTGCACAGCATGGGAGTTGGGTACAAGTATGAGGGAATGGGATAAAAAAAAATTTCATGCGCTTGAATCTACTTGACTATTTAAATAATCCATGCTAAGGAGGTTGTGAGAAACCATGCCATAACAAATAAAAGACATTTGAAGTTCATGAAAAATAAAACTAATAAATTGAGAGCAATATGTCTATTAGAAGGCTGTGAATGGTTATTTGTACTTCTAAAGTGCAAAGGGGAGTATACTTTGCAAGTAAAAACCTTCAATTGTGCACACTTACAATAGATCTTTGTATGTTCCTCCAGTCAGCACCAAATGGCTAGCGTATAAATACCGTGATAGGTCAAGGAGCAATCTCACATGTACATAAGCTAATGTGAAGAGAACAATGGAATTTGAGAATGTTTTGAAATTGTCAAAGGCAAATGGTATATAGAGTTAGGAGAATGACAATGAATATGATCACGTCGAATGAGGAGGAGCAATAAGATATGCCCAAGTGTTATTGTCAAACACTTCTAGATTTAAATTCAAGATCTGCACGTCATTATAACTAAGCCATGTGGAAGAGGACTTCAAGTATAGAGGGATCTACATATTTCTTGATGAATTGAGGAATAATCTAGTTGGCTCTAATAAATTTTTCTACAATTAATTTTGAAAAGTCAACGATTGTCGACCAATAAAACTCCTCCAAGACAATATTTGACTATTCTTCTTGTTTGCCCTTCTGTCACGATCTCATGGCTATTTAAAATTCATATGCAATTGTTTTTCCGGGCGGTAGCCATTCATTTGTGAACTTTATCTGTTGATGTACTGAATCAAATGAAGAAGCCTACTTGCAATGAATTAGCAATCCTCGATGACTTATTTTCCATCTTACTTAAATCCAATAAGATTGCCGCAAAATAAAATACAAAATACAATTACATCAGGATCTCAAAAGTCTAACTTTCTGCGGTCAACACGTTCAATTGATTGGATTAGCGTCTCACGATGAGAAGCCGAATACTCTTTTTCCTTATTTACAAGTTTCCAATCATCAACTAGAACTATTTTAGGTGTAGTCTGACATGTTTGCACGAATGCTTCCAATGATTGCCAATTCAATTGCCAGCGAACGACACTGATGGGCCTCGGCCTCCTATTCCAAGATCCAGTTTCATCTAGCAAAGTCCATCGGAAATTTAACAAAAAGAATCGTTCTTCTTCAAATTATTAATACTTTTGGGCGATTTCTTCTTTTTGGAAAAATATTAAAGAGTGTTCCTATATCAATTGTTAAAAGTCACTAACTGTGGTTCGAACATGTAAATATTTTTATTTGAAGCATTCCACTTTTTTGGAATATGTGTCTTTGTCAATTTCAAACGTGTTTTGATATGTTTTTACAAATGTCCTTGAGACATTTGCTAAGAAGAACCTTTTAACCGCTACCAGAAAATGCTGCCATGAATGCCAATGAATATGTTCACAGGAAACGAGGAGGAGTAACATGAGATGCTTAGATGTTACTGTCAAACACTTCTAGATGTAAATCCAAGATCTACATATGTCATTAAAACTAAGCCATGTGGAGGAGGATTTCAAGTCTAGAGGGATCTACATATGTCTTGATGAATTGATCAATAGACTAGTTTGTTGGAGTAATATAATTGGCTCTGATAACTCTTCCTGGCATTAACGTTGGAAAGTCAACAGTTGTCGACGAATAAAAAATTTCCAAGACAATATTTGACTATTCTTCTATTTTGCCCTTCTGTCACGATCTCATGGCCATTTAGAAGTCCATATGCAATTGTTTTCCCGGGCAGTAGCCATTCATTTTTCAAACCCTATATGGCGATGTACTATATCAAATAAAGAAGCCTAGTTGCAATTAATTAGCAATCCTTGATGACTTGGTTTTCATCTTAATTAAATACAATAATGTTACCACAAAATAAAATACGAAACACAATTACATCAACATCTCCAAATTCTTAACTTATCGGGGCACACTACCTTCAATTTATTGAATTAGCATCTCACGATGAGAAGCCGAATATTCTTGTTTCTTGTTTACAAGTTTCAAATCATCAAATAAAACTTCTTTATGTGGAGTATGACTTGTTTGCATAAATGCTTTCGATGAATGCCAATGCAATTGCCAGTGATGACAAGATCGGATTCAGTCAGGCTTTGACAAGGAGAGACACTGATGGGCCTCGGCCTCCTGTTCCAATATCCACTTTTATATAGCAAAGTCCATTGGAATGGTCACTAACTGTGATTTGAACATATTGATACTTTTGGGAGATTTTTCCTTCTAGAAAAATATTAGAGTATTCCGACGACACTTGTTAAAAGTCAATAATTGTGGTCTGAACATATAAATAGTTTTATTTGAAGCATTTCGCTTTCTCGGAATATGTCCCTTTTTCAATTTCTAAGATGTTTTTATATGCACTGTTACCAATCTTAATATTTTTAATTAATGCCCTTGAGGTATTTTTAGCAAGAACCTTTTAACTGCTACTGGGTAATGCCGCCATAAACACCACAAGTTAAGGGACTAGATTTGAAACAAACAAGCAATTAAGTCGGTGAAGAATAAGTTGTTTTCACACAATTAGGAGAAACAATGGCCACCCCCGATCGCAATATAATGAGACTGGATCTAAGAGATGGCTTAATAGTATATCTGAAAATTATGTACTCACAAGAAGAGCCCATGGGCTTTCCCAGTGTTGTTCCTCATGCTCCTCCCGTTATTTCCTTAAGAAACTTTGTTCACCCTTGCACCCCAAGATATAAGTAGTCGTTTTCGATTGAGACAATGTATTGTTCATTTGATTGATTCATCTTCTAGTTTTCTTTCATTCAATCACTAATTTGGAATCTTGGATAATTTCAGAATTTTACGTATGACTTAAGATCGTCTGAACCCTCTTTTAGTTGAAAGTAATCGGACACTTTTGCTTGTTTTAAGCTTCATGATCTCAGGCCAACGTTGCTTAATCATTAGTGCCCGGACCGATTAAGGGACTTTGAAATTGAATGGGAACAGAAATAATGGGTTGAGTGGGCATACAAAAGGTTGGAAACTCCAATTTTTTGAACCCATAGATACTTCTCGAGTTAGAGCTAAAAATGTATCCATTCAATCGCATTTTCAACCAAAACCTCACAATCTCTCTCTTCCCTCTTTAACTTTACAAATATATATATACCGAAATTATAATTATTTTTTATTTTAATTTTCTTTTATTTTTTATTTTTTATTTCCTTTTTTTCTTTCTTCTTCTTCCTATGGCCGGTGCGGCGATGGCTGGCAACCGGCCAGGCGAGCCTCGAGCTCATCGAATCTAGCGAGGCGGAGGTCTCGTCGACACCCGGTGAGGCTCGAGCCTCGCCAATCTAGTGAGACTTGAACTCGCCGGCATCGGGCGAGGCTCGAGCCTCGCCCGACACCGGCGAGCCTCGGGCTAGCCAAATCTGACAAGGCGGAGGCCTCACTGACGTCCGGCAAGGCTCGAGCCTCCCCAGATTTGGTGAGGGGCAAGCTTGAGCTCGCCCGATCTGGCGAGGCGGAGGCCTTGCTGACATCCGGCTAGGCTCGCCTCCCTGGCGTCTCTCTAACATCGGTTAGCTTGAGGCTTGCCTGTGGCCAGTGGCCAACTGTCATCGTGGCCAGTGGCTGACTAAAGAAGAAGAAGAAGAAGAAGAAGAAGAAGAAGAAGAAATAATTTTTAAAAGATAAAAAATAATTAAAATTCGATTTGTTAATATAATTATTTTAAAAATTATAAAAATTGTCCATTAAATTTGTGTTGTATAAAACTATTTTAGCAATACCATTTTTAAAAAATAATATATATATATATATACATACATATATACATATATATACATACATACATATATATACATACATACATATATATATATATATACATACATACATATATATATATATAAGGAATAAGATTTCTTAAGTTTAGTTAAATGGGTCGAGTATGAGTCGAGTATAGATTGGGTCAGATATGAGTAAAAAAATTTGCATTGCAATAAATGGGTCATAAACGGGTTAAATGGGTCGATTTGGGTCGGACCATTTATGACCCGACCCACCCGTTTAACGGGTCTAACCATGACTACAACAATTTGTGGCAAGTCTTGAGGCATTTCCTCCACACCCGTGACTACTGGAGTTTGGTTTTCTTCCATGGTATCGATATCGATAAGGAGGTAATTTTGGATTCGGCTTTATGTTTAGTGGCTTGAGTACTGATTTTTACACCGGAGTGCTAACCTTGTTTTGCAAGTTACTGTTTTCTGCAATAACAAGGATAGAAGATTGAGGCCCGGGGGGAATCGATGGGTGTTGCAGAAGCTAGGTGAAAAGCTCTGGCACCATGTCACAGAGTCAAATGAAAGAAGAAGTTATGAGGAAGATTGTATTCTGTATTTCTTGAACGAATATCGTTACAAGTATGTACTCCTCTTTGTAATACAATGAATGTACTATTAGGAAAGAATAAAGGTTGATGAAATCACAATCTAATCTTGGATTGATTCATGAAAACGATATCATAGATGATCCCAATTATGATCCCAAATGATTTTCGAATATCTAGCAGAGTTTATTTTTAGGGTGACTTTTAATATTTCATATGGAGTTAGGGTGACATTTAATATTTCATACGGATCCTGTCACGTATTATTTTGGTAATAAAAGAGGATTTCTTTTGATCAAAAAAAAAAGTCGGTGAAGATAAAAACTCGAATTTGACATGCTGAGTTTGAATATTATCGGATTGCTAGATAGAAGCAGAATTCTACTATTCCGTGGCAAATGATATTTAGTCTGTGGTTAGGGAAATTAAACATGCATTCATTCTCATTTTAAATTAAGCGGAGAAAGTGGGGAAAGAAAAGACCGCTCCTTTCTTATGTCAATACAAAACAAAAGATTTTCTCTCATTCCTCAAAGATTACTAATCCTAATGAGCAAAGAAGAAAATAGAGTTACGCCGCGTTACCTTCTTTTTATCTTGTAAAGACACGATTTTATCCATATTGATTTATATCAACAAGAGATTCTCATTCATTTTGCCGGCGAGAGTGAGAGATTTATTTTTCAATAACCAAAATCACCTTATAAAGCCTGTGAGAGGGCTCTTATTAGAGGCCTTGATACATATATAATTTGAAATATCCAAGAGAAAAACGTGAACATAACATAAATAAATAGTGTTTTTAAATTGTAATCAAATCATATCCATTTCTCATATGGAATCCAACTTTTATATTCTTAAAGCTCTATGGCTCAGGCAATTTTTACAGACTTAAAACAGTTCATAATGCGAAGTATCTCCAACGATTCTAGACTACCAAATCTCAAACAGCTTAGTACCAGACTTTACATGAATTTTCTCGAGCTTCTTCAAGTTAGCACAACCCATTTGAGAAAGGATGGACTCTGTGTTTCCACCAAGGAGTATTGAAGTAGTTCATCAAGCTTAAGACTTATTGCTTTGGTACTTCGGATTCCACGAGTATCACCTCCTATCGGAAAAAACCATCATTTACCACGTTATTTTCTTCACTGAGAAAACAATTAGATCTATCCTCCTAATGTTGAAAAGCATCGAGAAACCACATATGAAAGCGCGTAGGAAATAAATCAACTCTGATAGAAATGATAACCAAAATGAATATGATGATGACCAATATTCTTAAAAAGGAACTAAGCTGTATCATTACCTGCGCTTAATCCTCAACCTCGAATATGCTTGGGCATGACTCCGATGCCACTTCCTCGTTGAATAAAAACTTATCATCTTTTGTTCGTTCTTCATTTAATGCCTCGATGCTGATCATCAACTTCCTTTGAACATCCTCTTGAGGGAATTCCTCTAGCTCCTTTAATGTGGTGTCCCACTCCTCTACACTTTTTCCAGATAAAAGAGAACCTAAAGCCTCAAGAGCAATAGGAAGACCGTCACATATAGTTAATGATCTTTTAGAGTGAAGGATGTATTTTGCTATAGGATAATCTCTTCTAAAGGCATGTCTGCTAAAAAGTTGAAGAGAATGACCAAAATCCAATCCAGTAAGTTCATAAGTCCCATCAACTGTAGGCACTTCGAGAATTCCATGATCTCTAGTAGTAATGATTATCTTGCTTCCCTTACCAACCCACTCACACTTCTGTATGAGCATCTCAAGTTGACTTGCATGGTCAATGTCATCAAGTAGAAGAAGCACTTTTTTAGAGCATAACCTTTGCTTGATCACCTTTTTCCCTTCCCTGATATTGTGGATACCAAGCCATTGTCTTTTAAGGATGGTCGATATGAGCTGATTTTGCAAGCACATAAACTCTATTTCTCGAATGTTAGAAAGGAAGCAACAATTATCAAAATCATTAGAAAGTTTATTATACACTACTTTGGCAACGGTCGTCTTTCCTACGCCACCAATACCATAGATTCCAACTATCTTGGTTTCATGGTTGTGTGCACCTATCATCCTCATGATTTCATCCACATGATTGTCTACTCCGACTAAGCAATCAGATGCTGCTAAGTAGGCAGTTCTCAACTCAGCCAAAACTTTATTGATGACTTCTTTCACAAATTCACCTGTGCCTCTGAAAATTTTGGAGGAAAAAACGTTAAGATATTAAGCTGACTAAAATAATCCATAAAAAACAATTGGATTGCTCATGACACAATTAATTACCTGTCTTGCATGCATCGGAAGTCCCATCCTATTAGTGCTCCAACTTCTTTGAGAGCAGCCTTCCACTTGTAGATAGTCTCATCACCAGACTGCTTCTTCTTTGCGTGAGAAACAAAGGCGTTGTCGTAGTGATTAGTTTGGTAGTTTATGTCGGATGGCCCGACATCATAGAAGATGGGTATGATCTTTTGCCTCCTTATATTCTTGCTTTCCACCATCTTGACCAACTCTGTAAGACACCTTTCACTTTGAGCATATCCTTTAGACAAGATTGGTATTAAGATCTTTGACTGCTCAATTGCTTGGAGAAGTTGGCAGCCAATCTCTTCCCCAGTGCGGAGCTCTTCATCTTCTGTATATGCCCGAATTCCAGCATCAATCATGCTGGTGTACAAGTAATCAGTAATATCCACACGAGTATCTGATTCTCTAAAGCTCAAACACACCTCATAATCATAACCTGATGATTTCTCCATTTCCTGATTATTAGAAGTGGCGTTAATTGGTACGTAAACAACACTTATCGATAGATATCACTTGAACATGAATAATCTACTTAATGCAATCACTTGTAGACGGTTACCTAACAATTAATTCTATAAACCAATCCAATCATAACATAGTATCAAGATAATCGCCACGATGAAGTCATTTAGACATGCTTAGGGAAAATTAGACAACTGAAACTCATGAACAAGATTTAGAAATTGGTAGCCCTCTCAACAGCGACACAAAATCCACGGGCACATGAAGTTTTCGTTTCTACGCGAAAAATTTTGAGTAGAATTCTTCAAAGACGGATTCCATCAGTGCTTTTTACCTGATGGGCTTCATCAATGCTTTCCACCTGGGCTTCATCAGTGCTTTTTACCTGATGGGCTTCATCAGGGCTTTCCACCTGGGCTTCATCAGTGCTTTCCACCTGGGCTTCATCAGTGGTCTCCACCTGATGGGAACAATGGGCTTCGTCCACCCGACAGGGTTCCCAGTGACCGGCCCTCCATCGTGTGAAATAGACTTCTGGTATGTGCTTAAATTTTTCATAGTCATCTTTCTCGTGGTCCGCCCGTACATTTTCATAGAATTCATGAGACATGTCAAAAAACGTGAGCTTTCGGATTGTGGGAATGTGTTCGATGCCGGAAGGTATCTTTTCCAACCATTGACAGCCGCTGATGGTTAGGTCTTCAAGATTCGGCATTGTTTCCTTCTCCAAACTCATTGATCTAAGCCCCTCCAATTCATCAAGCAGTAATATCTTGAGCTTTGGAAACTGTCCTTTCTTGAAATCCCATTGTTCTCCATCATAAGCCCAACGCAGTTCCAGCTCTACTAGCTCTGGCAATTTTCCGAGAGTTGAAAGGGGATCTTCCTTTAAGTGACTCCATCTTAATAAGATCTTTGTCAAACATTTACAGGACAATATCCAATCTGGCAACTCCTTCAAATGGCCATGCAAGTAAAGATGTTTAAGATACCTGGGAGGAGAAGATAAGCCGTGCAGATCAATTATCTCGTACTCGTCAAATGAATGTACATTGAGGGATTTTAGCTCCTGTAACTCCTTAAGGGAAGTGCACAATTGGTCACCATGTTCTTTTCTCAACTTGGTGATTCCCAGCCGCCTTAATTTTGTCAGATTCCGAAGATCTTTCAATATGTTGTTGTCTGCTTCCACGAAACAGAGCTTTTCTAGGCACCTCAACCCGCCAACTTTGCATGATGCCTTGAAGCCAATCAGGTTGTAACTCTCCATCAAGGGGTCTTTCTCGTGATGATACATCAGGATGTGACGAATTCTTTCAAGTCTTGCAACTTGTGGAGGCAATTCAGTGACCAAGCTATGTTTAGCATCCAAAAATTCTAGACGTGTAAGCTTTCCAATGGAGCCTGGGATTACTTTGATTGACGTATCCCTTAAACTCAAATACCTAACATTGGTTAGCTTGAACACTTCATCTGGAACGATCTGTAAAGGCGCACCTGCAAGATCCAACACCTTGGAATGCTCTAACTTGGATCGAAACGATGGAGTCTCAAAAGTCTCCAACAGTGAAGCTTCGGAAGTCGTTTTCTTGTCCGCACTGGAGGGGACGTTGGCCACGAATATCGAAGAAAGTTTGCAGGTTTTCTCTTTATTGAAACCCCTGATTGTTCCCTGGACGGATAGGTATCTAACGCTTTCAGGCCAGTTAGTAATTCCCCAACTAGTTATCCTTTCTAGGTTGCAATATTTGGACAATGAAACAATAATCTCTTGCATGAGGTTATCCACTCGGAATGTGGAGAGCTCTCCATCACTTCTTTTTTCTGCCGGATAAATGCACTTTCTATCAAGAAGATCATTGAAAAAACCCTCTGCTTCTCCCAGATCGGATAGAAGCCCTTCTGCAGCCCATAAACGAGAAACTCTCTTGCAACTGAGCCCGTTATCCTCGGGGATAATGCTCAAGTACAAAAGGCGGAATAGACGGTCGTCACTGGAAAGGATCTTCAGTACTTGTCGGATAAGGTTAAATGAGGGGAGGATCATAGGCGCCCATATATCTGTTCTTTCTTTCCTGTTGCACAAGTGGAAAACGATTGCTCCAGGCAAACTCCCAAACTTTCTAAGAATGAGTTTGCAAACTTCCTTCAATGGAGAAGATAAATCCCCAGAAGGGGATTTCTTCAAACAGAAATGCGCCCATGGCTCTTCTACTAAAAGATCCTCCAGTTCGTAAATTACGCATTCGAGGCCGTATGTGTTGATTGGGCTGTCGCGTCTGGCCATAAAGATCACTTTGTGTGTCTTGAATAAGCGGGATACTTTCTTTGAAATTTTTTGAGTTCTCGGATCAACTAAATTATCGATCACAATGAGACATCTTGCTTTATCATATTCTGAGGAGTCTGTGAAATACTTTACCTCCACATGATCCGCGTCAAAGTCATCCGGGAAGGGAGGCGCGCTCTTGAAAAGAAGTTGCAGAAGTATTTCTTCACGGATCATCCCAGAATCATTTATTTGTGGAGAGCTAATCCAGGCGATGGTACCAAAATGCTCCTCCCTCACCCGGACATCTTCACACACCTTCCTGACCAAGGCCGTCATCCCCAACCCTCCCCTTACCAACACATGGGTCGTTCCAGAGTAGTCCTTAAGAACTAACTTGACCAGCTGCTCCTTGTGACCGTGCAATCGGACCAGATCACCTCCTTGGGTCACACCTGAACCTCCTGGAAAACATTTCATGACAGAACTTACTTCCCATATGGGGAACCCGCCGGTGGCAAATTTTTCGTCTGAGTCTCTGCCATCTTTTCGGGAAAAGGCATCCAGCTGATACCTGCGTAGACGTCGACCCCATTTCTTAGCACTTTCTCTTGTAGCCCGAGCCAATGGAGCGAAAAATAGTGAAGCAGATTGTGGAGTATCCTGGGATTTGTCCTCGGATCGAACGTCCACAATCTCTTGCCATGGTTCCTCCATCTTTCCTTTCTGTCACACCGATCCAGAGATCCAGAATTCAGCTATTGTAGTTGCGCTCTTGCCAAGTTTGGTCAATCGCAGGGACTGTTCGATCAGGAATAAGAGCATCGAGGGTTAATTCTCGAGAAGGTCCTCTCTCATCAAAAGTCAAATCAAGTTCTTCAAGCCATATGGGAAGTCGGGTGGACTATTTTAGATTGGATCAATGGTTTATGCCGGCCCAAACAAAGGATCAATGGTTGATAATAACTTAGGCGCCGTGAGGGAGCACGTATAGGGTAGATAATCTTCGTTCCAGTCACCCCTCTCCACCTTTTATATTCAATATATATATATACCGTCTTTCTCTGATCTTTTCCCACCTCGATCACCAGATTTTCATATTATGGAAATAAAAAATAATATATTATAGGAAAACTTTCATATCACATATTACAAGAAAATATGGAAAAATATATAAATGGTAAAGACAAGAAGCTTAACGTTTCACTCTTTTTAAAACCTTTCAAGAAAGTTACTTAATAATTCTTATAAATATGACAAAATCTAAGAAAAAGGAAATTATAGAATGGAATGGGTTGGTGATAAATGTCACATTAAGAGATTCATCTTCCTTCACAAATAAGATAGTTAGAAAATTGAACGAATAATCCCACGTTTCTTATTTCAGTATAAGAAAAGAATTCAGTAACGTTGCAATACCACAGTACCGATTTGTTTGATCATCTGTTGATATCCTTAACCATCATGCCCCTTAGGCAGAGATGGCAGTCTGGTTTGGTTGTCCATCGGTAATTGAAGCCTATAGGGAATATTCTCCTGATCTGGTGGAATTTCCCCATCAACGGTCTTACATTTTCAATGTTTGGCATTGGTCCAATTGTGCTAACATTGTCCACATTTGGCAAAGGCATGTTTTGTTGAACATTTTGATTCGTCAAATTATTATTCTTATCTTCATTCAAGTTAGCCTATGCAGGATTAACTTGATGATTCCCATCAATAGAACTAGCCACATTTGCATTATATTGAACTTGACTAGAAGTTTCAGGCCTTTGAAAATTCTCATTAGTGGTGGTGGAATTACTTAGATGAAATTACCAATATTATTATACAGAGCAGAGGAGGTCGGAGATACATATCCAATTATCGCCAGATTTCCTTGAATTGGAAATGGTTGGTTGGATAATCTAGGCCTAGAGGTGAATTCCTTGACAACATTGATGATCCTCGGCCTAATGACATTGAAAAGGTGCCTCAACACGTGGTTAGTCATGTTGTTTTGTTACTCCTCGGACAACCTTTCATAGTGGCCACCATAACTGGATTTGGATCCATTTCTCTCCTCTGCTCTTCAGTGAGACGTCCTGGAGTATCAACATTCCCACCTTATTTATAATCTCCCACTACATCGACGGCTGACGATTCAGAAAGGATAGCCTTATAATTTCCATGTTGTGGCGATTGGTTGTTGCCTACGGCTTAGTTGGACTCTGATTAATTCCTACTCCTTGCTAATACACTTCCACATATCAAAATGCAATTGTCCCAGGCGTGCCAAGAAGATATCTGCTAAGAATTGGTGAAATACCTTTTTGTCAAAGGTTAATCATTGATTTTTATTGAATTGGGATTAGTGTCAATTCGGATAAGAATTAAATTGCATAACAAGAATAGAGAACAACTAAATATAAAAGAAAAAGAAATGTTGGTACTGGAAACTGATAATTGATATTGAGAAAATACATAAGTTTTTTGTTGATGATCATCAATTTTTCACAACAATTCAACCCGGCTTTACATAGCCTACTACAAAATATAACTGCTTATAAGCAATTTATATTTGAATCAATGATTATAACCGCATCTCCATAACTTTAAGGTCCATGATTGCACGTTGACCTTCTTTACAAATGGTTACAACTCAATTTCTAATTGGATTTACTCACCAATCCGTGTCTTTATTTTCAATAAGTATTTTTATTCCAAGTCCAACACTTAGAGATAATTGTATGTCAGCGACCATATATCATAGTCATCGATAATCATCATATTCATCCATAAGTATATAGGCTATTGGTAACTCACCGATGATTGAATCGCACTTTATTACCGAGCTTTATATCCATTCCAATTGGCGTCATGTTGATTAAAAAGATTTGGTCATTTTTTGGTTTCAAACACTTCTAAATGAAAAATTCAAGGGCATACATGAAGCAAATTATTACTTTTGATTCCTTGATCTATACCCATGTTGAAATCGCAGATTTCAAGTCAAACTTCATATACAACTGAGCGTTACTCGCATGTTCGAAGTTGCTTAGTCGTAATCGATTGCAGAACCTTAAGTCCATAATGTGAACATTCTTACCACTAGTAGATTTCTTCTTTTTATCCTTTTCGTTTTTTTTTTTTTGGTGAACTTACGATAGACAGAAAAGAAAGAAGACAAAACTATACTCAAACGCTCTTTTATTACTGGCTAGGATTGCATCCCACATATATTTCAAAGAAAGAAAACAACATTTAGAGCTAATTGGATTATCAAAGATAATTCAGAAACATTTTTTTAAATGAAAAGGCCAACATATGCGAACATTTAACTAAAGTAAGGGAAGTGATACCAATACGATATACCAACGCTATTAGGGAATCTTCATCGGCTATACTTTTCTATTACCACCATGTTAGAATAGATGATAATATTGTAGCGTGTCAAGTATAAGATTGAACACAGCCAAATATGTGAATTTAGTGGGAAAGAGAATAGAGAAAAAAGAAAAGTATCACATTATTTAAAATCAATGATTGACACTTTGGAAATTATTGAGGTGCCCGTTTTAAAATGTTGGGCAAAACAGGTTATTATTGAGGATGTGGTGTATAGTATAACAGTTAATATATCTTAGTTGACTCATTATTTATTGGGTCAAGCTTTTAAGTAAAAGTGGATGTAATTCGATATATTGACGAGTTTAGACTTGAACTTTGATAATCTCTTCAAGTAAATATATCAGCTTTTAACTGCATTGACCTAACAAGTGATATCGAAGTTGATGGTGCATATAGGCGAGGACCAAGCATGTGTGGACCGGTGTTTCTTGATTAATCTCGAAAAAGGAAAATCTTGACATGACTCCCTAATTGAGGTGGCAGTCGATGTCCCCTGCAATCCAACAACCCAAGATTAGCGTCAATGAAACTTCCCGTGCACGCCTAGCGCAAATTAAATTGCAAGGTAGAATACGACATGATGAGGGCGAGGTACAACACTACCCAATTACCAAGACATAATGTACTAGATCCGACGGCCCAAAACGAGGATCCGACGCCCTGATTCATTTGCTGAAGTGCAAACTACTTTTTAAGTGAAGTTGCAAATCAAACTCGTCGCTCCCATTTCCAGCTTCAACAGAGGTTTGTTACATTTAACTAAGATTAATTGAAAAGGCGTCATTGGGGTTGATTGTTACTAGGCTTCTTAATGTAACGATTGGAAGAGTTTTCCTAATATAAACTACATTAATTGATATTGTAATTTACCGTTTTATAGGATTGGTCTAAAGTGAGATTGAATGTTTCTTAATTAGTTTAATATGGAGTTGGCTAGTGTGGACCGAGTTGAACCTGGCTCACGATGAGAATGCTTAGTTGGAAACTCTATAAATTGTGTTCAAGTCTCTCCTCTAACCATAATTCTCGCAAATATCTTCACATAAGGAGCGTTTATCTAGCGCTAAAGGTGAGGGGGCCATCTCATTGAGCCAGTGATATAGAGGGCAATAGAGGAGAAGAACTTGCGCGTGGATCATCGTTTTTCGTTTCCGCATCAAGAATGATGAATCCTAAAACAGGGGTATTAATATTTCTACTAAATTATCTGTATTCTTGTTCTGGTTATGGAGATCATAGGATTGCACGTTTTGCATCCAATATGTGGTATCAGAGCAACCATAACTCTAGAACTCGAACACATAGAATTTTTGTCCTAATTCTGTGATTTTCATAATTTTGTGTTTAATAAAAATAAAATTAAATTATAAATTTGGATTAGGCTCAGTGAGACAAGCAAAACCGTGGGCGACACATCATCGAGGAAGGCCCCATGCGTCCCCACGTGAGGCCACGTGCTGCCAGGGCGTTGAGCACGCGCCCCACGCACGGTCACGCACCCACACACGCTCCCACACGCAGGGCGCCACTCACATGTGCAATCGGCTGACGTCATGATGACGCTAGCAATCCCGAGCCTAGCCCGAACTGATACGCGGTGACTCGACCCGACCCAACCCGACGACCTTGACCTGACCTATTGACCCACCCGAACCAGTCAGCCGGTTGGACCGAACGGTTGGACCGAACGGCTGAGCTGGGAACCAATCGGACCGCTACCAGTCGGACCAGTTTTGACTGGTTAGATTCGCTCGCGCATGAGCTCCACGCACTGCACACTTAGGCAGCACGTGCGGGCCCGTGGTGGCTCCAATCGACGTGTGGTTGGTAGCTATAGGTTCGTATGAGAATTCTCTATGTTTTTGTGTATTTATTTTGTATTTTTGATGATTTTATGGATGTGAAAATCCAAATGAAACCCTAAATACATGTATTTTTAGTTTATTTTTGCGTATTTTTCTTGTGTTTTTATGTGATTTTAAAAATACAAGTGTTAGGTTACTGGTATGTTATCATATAAATATTATAAAAGTGTGATTCTTTAATAATACACAATAATGTGAATAAAGCAGTGTAATTAGCATGATATGTGATTTTTGTGATTTACTACTCCTATCACTAAAGTTAAAATCACATGTATATGGTATATGTAAGAAGTCAAATTTATATACCTAGTATGAGAGAGTTTCAAGGATTCAATCGAGTTGTGACCGCCAAAATGACACACTTGATTGGGTTTGAGAAATTTCGGTCTCGTATAATGATTGGAATGTCTCTTGGTCTAATGCATAGTCATACTTCCAAAAGAAGGTGATTATGTATTAGTTCATGTAGGGATACATGATGGTATGGTAGAGAAATGACTGATCCTAGTGATTCATATGCCAAAAGGTGATGAATTCACAAATGTTGGAATATATTTTCATAACCGCTATCATATGGGCAGTGTACAATTGCATGTCATATATTCTACCCAAAAGTGATTATGTGATTTTACATGTAACTCTCTGGATGTGTACTTATACGTCAAGTTACACCGTGTTCACATGATACTAATTATATGCATTGCTTGTTTTTTAGTCACTTTTTCTATAAACGGTAACTATGTCACAATTTGGGTTTTTGCTGGTTCAAACTTTAAGAGATAGAGAAAAGATTTTCTATTTGCTATAGAGATGGCAGATATTCATATGGCTTTTACTGCCGATCGGCCAGCATATCTTGCTACCAAGAGTATAGAGGTTCAGAAAGCATATTTTGCTGCTTGGGAAAAGAGCAATAGAATTTGCTTACTGTCTATGAAGCGTTCCATTCAGGAACACTTGAAAAGTGGTTTGCCTGTGGGCTACACTACTAGGCAAATGATGGAAGCCTTGGTGGCTAGAAACCATGTCTCGTTTAATGCTGAGATAGGGACACACCTGCAAACACTATTTAGTATGAAGTATGATGGTTCTGGTGGAGCTAGATATTATGTTCTAAGGATGATAGATTTGCAAACAAAGCTTTAAGCTCTCAATGTTGATATTCTCACTACTTGCATTGTGCATCAAGCTCTAAATACCCTTCCTCCTAATTTTGGGATTATCAAGACCAATTATAATTCTCAAGATGAGACTTGGTCAATTAATGACCTGATTGCAAGGATAGTAGTAGAGGAAGAAAAATTGAAGAAAGATAAATTGCACATTGCGCTTTATGCTTTTAGTTCTGGTAGTGACAATGGTAAGAAGTTGAAAAATTATACTCACAAGGGCAATTTTGAAGTTGTTGGTCCTTTCAACAATAAAGGAAATTCTAAAGTTGCTGGTCCTTCTAACAATTTGGGTCCTAAGAAAGCATTCTTTAAGAAGGATTGTGTTATTTGCTACTTTTGTAGAGAGAAATGACATGTAAAGAAACGCTGCAATAAGTATAAAGTTTAGTTGTCCAAGAGAAATAAGGGTGAACCTAAGAGTAATGATTCTTTGGCATTTGTTTGTGAATCCAATCTATTTGAAACCCCTACTAATTCTTGGTAGCTAGATAGTGGTGCAACTAATCATGTTGCTTTTATCATACAGGGGTTCATAAATCGCATGACGCCAAATCAAGATGAATTAAAGCTCACTATAGGAAACAACATTGAAGTTGACATCGAGTTCGTGGGAGATGTTATTTTAATTTTAGATTCTAGTTTTAGGATGATATTGAGAACACTTTTTACGCACCTTCTTTTAGGTGGAATTTAGTTTCTGTGTCTTGTTTGGACATGTGTGGATACTCTATTGATATAAAGAGTAATGGTATTTCTATGTTTTATAATTCAAATAAGATTGGATCTTGCAATTTATCCAATTGATTATATCGATTGAGTTTATCTCCCAATGATATGTACGTTACTTATTCAGTTGAAAAAGTTATTTCCAAAAGGCCTCTACCTAAGGAACAGTTTTATGTATTGTAGCATAAATATCTTGGTCACATCTCTAAAGAAAGAGTAGAAAGGCTTATAAAGGCTGACATCTTGCCTACTCTTAAAGGTGATTTAGAGACTTGCGTATATTGTTATAGAGGTAAGATGACTAAGATAAAGAAGAAATCCACTGTACAAAGTTCTGACTTATTTGAGGTTATTCACATTAACATTAGTGGATCATACACGACTACTTTGTACAGAAATTTTTATTTCATCACATTTATTGATGACTATTCCCGATATGGATATTTATACTTGATTAAAGAAAAGTCCGAGTCTCTTGACAAATTCAAGATTTTTCGGACTGAAGTGGAGAAACAGTTGGGAAAAGTTATAAAGATTGTCAGATCATGGTGGTGAGTATTTTGGTAGGCACGATGATGATGGATAACTTGAAGGTCATTTGCTAAATATTTAGAGGATTCCGGGATAATAGGTCAATTTATTATACTCGGAAGTCCTGAGCAATCGTACTCTTATGAGCATAATGAAAAGTATGATTAGTGGGACCAATTTACTTGATTTTTCGTGGGGTGAAGTTTTGAAAACAACTATTTATATTCTAAATTGTGTTTTTACTAAAGCGGTTCCATTGACTCCTTTTGAGTTGTGGACTGGATGTAAACCTAGCTTGAATTATCTTAAAGTTTGGGGATGTCCGGCAAAAGTGAAGTTATATAATCCAACATTAAGTAAGTTGGATTCTAAAATTACTCGATGTTACTTCGTATCCTACCAAGATTATTCAAAGGGGTATCATTTTTATAACCTTAATGGAGGTACAAGAATTGTAGAATCTCATACAACACAATTTTTGGAATTTGATGTAGCCGAAAATGGAAACTAATCACAAACTATTGAAGATGATAGTATGGTGGGGATTACTAGATCCCTGTCTCATCCTGTGCAGACAATTATGCAGCTTCATGCGCCACAAACTGAGCCTGTTGTGGCCCAGGATTCTATTGTTGAGGTAATTCCTGATGCAATCGCTCGAGCCCCACAGTTTTAGAATGAGGTTGAAGTAGCTCAACTCAGAATGTGAACTAGGGAAAGACGTTCAACTATACCACCACACTATGTTGTCTACCTAGAAGAGCATGATCATTATATTGGCTACGTTGTTAATCTTGTGACTTATACAGATGCTATTTCATGTCCTCAATCAAATTTATGGCTAGATATGATGAAAGATGAGATGCAATTTATGAAACACAATGGTGTTTGGGAGCTTGTTGAATTGTCTGAAGGTTGTAAACCTATTGGCTGCAAATGGGTATACAGGACTAAAAGGGATTCCAAAGGGAAGATTAAAAATTTTAAAGCCAGACTGGTAGCTAAGGCTTTCACTCAAAGAGAATGAATAGATTATGACGCAACATTTTCTCCAGTTTTTTCTAAAGATTCCTTTAGAGTGATTTTGGCATTGGTAGCTCATTTTGATATGAAGTTACACCAGATGGATGTTAAGATTGATTTTCTAAATTAAGACCTTAATGAGGAGGTTTATATAATGCAGCTTGAAGGTTTTGCGGCAGAAAACTCAGATAAGCTTATATGTAGATTCAAAAAGTCTATTTATGGCCTAAAACAAGCTTCTAGATAGTGGTATTTGAAGTTTCATAGTGTTGTTTTTTCATTATGATTTATTGAGAATAAAGTAGATCAATGTATATATTGGAAGGTCAGAGGGAGGGAATATATTTTTCTCATACTTTATGTGGATGATATCTTGCTTGCTAGTAATGACATTGATTTACTGTATGAGACAAAGTGGATGTTATCAAAAATTTTTGACATGAAGGACCTTGGTGTGGCATCTTTTGTTCTTGGCATTGAGGTCCATAGGGATCGTTCTCGCCGTTCATTGGGTTTATCTCAAAGCGCATATATTGATTACATTTTAGAAAGATTCAGTATGCCGCATTGCAAACCAGGAAATGCTCTTGTTATTAAGGGTGATAGATTGAGTTTTTCACAATGCCTTAATTCAGATTTTGAGAAAGCTCAAATGAAGAATGCATCTTATGCTAGTGTGCTTGGAAGTATCATATGTGCTCAAGTTTGCACTAGACTAGATATTGCCTTTGTGACAGGGCTTTTAGGTAGATATCAATCAAATCCAAGATGCGATTACTGGGTTGCTGCCAAGAAGGTTTCAAGGTACTTAAAGAGGACAAGAAATTATATACTGATTTATAGACATGTTCTGAACTTGCAACTAACAAGGTATTCGGATGCAGATTTTGCTAGCTGTCAAGATGATAAGAAGTCAACAACAAGATACAAATTTATGTTGGCAAGAGGTGCAGTATTATGGAAGAGTGAGAAACATAAATCTCTATCTTCTTTTACAATGCAAGCGGAGTTTGTAGTATGTTTTTTCAACTGCTATTTAAGTTATTTGGCTCCAAAACCTCATTAGGGAATTAACAGTTTTTGATTCTGTAGATAAACCCATACAGTTATATTATGACAATAACTCTACAGTGTCGTTTATTAATAACAATAAAAGTCTCAATAGGTCTAATTACATGGAGGTCAAGTTTTTGACCATAAAGGAATCGGTGTAGAATTGTGACATTGCAATAGATCATATTCCTGCATATGATATGATTGCAGATCCACTAACTAAAGGCCTACACCCGTATGTATTTAAGTAACATGTCATTAGCATGGGTTTAGGAGTATCTTTGGATACTGTTATTTAATGGGAGCTGTTTTTACTTTTCCTTTAATAAAGTTTACATATGTATTTGTTGCATTTAGTAACATTTTAATATATATATATATATATATATATGTATATAACAACTTTTACATTCAATAAAATATTCTTTGAATGGTTTGTTATTATGTTAAATATATATATATTGATAAAAGTCTCAATATATTATATAAATCTTGAGTGAAGGCTAGGAGCATTCGGTTATTAGTATTGTGCATATGTCTTGTTATATATAAAGAAAATACATAAAGAAAGGTTAACCATAAAAACAAGGCATAGATAGGTTCATTGGAACCATAAAGACATTGTCTAGTGGCACAAGTTTTGTGACACTTATGGTAAGAAAATGATGACTAACAAATGGGATCTCTCTATGAGAGATGTTATCCATTTGCCACACTACCATATTAAATCAATATCAATAAAATTGAAAACATTCGTAACCATGGAAGGCTTTATGTGTATTTATGCAGTTACCGCCATGATTCAATATTTGAAACTTTATGGGATGTGATTGACTATTAAGAATTATCTCTAGACCAAAGTGTGCACATACAGTACAATTTTAATTAATATAGTCCAAGTGGGAGAATGTGTGAGTTTTCCTAATGTGGACTACATTAATTGAATTATAATTTACCGTTTTATGGGATTGGTCTAAGGTGAGATAAAATGTTTCTTAATTAATCTAATATGAGGTTGGTTAGTGTGGACCGAGTTGAATCTGACCTGTGATGAGAGGGCCTGGTTGGAAACTCTATAAATAGTGCTCAAGTCTCTCATCTCTCACAAGTATCCTCACATAAGAAGCGTTTACCCAATGTTAAAGATAAGTGAGCCGTCTCATTGAACTAGTGATATAGAGGATAATAAAGGAGAATGACTTTGCGCGTGGATTATCATCTTTCACTTCCGCATTAAAAACGATGGATCCCAAAATAGGTGCATTAATCTTTCTACTCAATTATCTGTATTCTTGTTCTAGTTATGAAGATCATGTGATTGCACATTTTGCATCCAACAACGATGTCCATCATAGAGCTTTGACACACAAATGATTGCTCTCAGGAAAAAAATTGTATAGGGATTTCTAAATAGCCATGGCAAGAAAATCTGCATCTTGGAAACCTTGGTCGACAACCTTTGACTTTTTCAAGTTAGTTGTGGCAAAAACTTATCAAAAAATATAATAAAAATAAAAATAAAAATTTGGTTACGAGAAGATCTTTTTTTTTTTTTTTTGTCAGTCATACTCTATTTATACTCTAACTCTCAAACTTTTGCCCTACCTCCTTATAGGGTGTAGGAGTCGAAACCCACTCATGACAAGAAGATGACTAACATAACTATTGACGAAGTGAAAAGAACTATGATGGAGGTTTTTTTTTTTTTTCCCCTGCTAGTGATTATACAAATAAATGCTGTGGCATTTTGTTTATTATATGGATGTTAATTTAGTCATAAATCTTTCAACTTCACCAATGTAATCCTAAACCTTTACACAATACTCCAATATAATCCTTCAAACCAATTGCTGCCAAAAATCGTTGATGTGGAAATCCATGAGTAGTTCAAGTTAGCATGCCATGTAAGATAGCTGATGATAGCTAGACACCACGTCACCAATTTTTGGTAACAATTGATGGAGGGCTTTGTAGGACCATATTAGCAAAATTGAAATATTTATAACTAAATTGGTTATTGTTCTACATATTTAGAGCTAATTGGGTAATTATCTCAATAAAGTTTTTTTTGCCTCCCAAAAAAAAAGTTTGGCTCTCCAATAAATTAATTGCTTGTCGTAATTTTTTATTGATTATAAATGCATTAAAAGTGTAATCAAGCTCTCAAACTTGTCAAATTGGTGCAATCAAATTCTTTCATTAATACCACTAATTTGGCTAACAAAAAAATGTTGGCTTGACATTTTTTTTTTTTTTTTTAATTATTTTCTCTCTCCCATGTGACATTTTTTATTATTTTTCTTCTTCAAATCTTATTTAAATTAAAACATAAAAGGGAATATTTTTTCAATTTAAATAAATTTTACATTTTTCCGACACCGCCCTAGAGGGCCTAGTTATTTTTTTTATAGCATTTTTCATTAGTTAAAATGGCAGTGTTAATAAAAGGATTTAATTACATTAATTTGACAAATTTTATGACGTAATTGCATTCTTTCACGACAATTTTTAGAATTTCTAATACACTTATCCATTTTTATTGTATTGCAAGTCTTGTTTCTTGTTGTTTAGAATAGCAATAAGAAAAACATGAGCAACCACCAATGTTTTTCAGAATTTGATAACGAATTTTTACAGAATAAATAAATAAATAAATCTCCTCACTAACATCTTAGACTAAATTTTATTTTCTTTTGCCAAAGAATATGTTATTATGAAAATAGGGAGGGCGGAGGTGGACACTGGCAGAATTATATACGCCAGTTGAAGTTAACAAGGATCAAGACTTATCGCATGGTAAAAGACCAGGGAGATAATTGAGGCTGACAAAATTAAATTGTGGTCGGCTTGCAAAAATATAAATCCCATTTATGGTCGAACAAATGGTTTAGGCGGCTCCAGTAACTTCGTGCCCAGCTAAGGTTGAAAAATCAATAGTTGTCGACCGATAAAAATATTTGGATTAATATCATAAAAAACCCCAAACTGGTACATATGTGACAAATTTACCCCAAACTATTTTTTTGACCATGAAAAACCACAAACTAGTACACATGTGACAAATTTACCCCGAATGATGATAAAAAACCCTAAACTGGTATATTTATGATAAATTTACCCTAAAATAATTTATTTGATCTCAAAAAACTCCAAACTGGTAAATCTGTAGCAAATATACCTTCCACTAAATTAGATTTAATACCACAAAAAAGTCACAAAAATTGTAAACTGTGATAAACGACGCTTAAAATTCTAAATTAGTATACCAAAGTCAACATCACGTGTCATTTAACTTAAGAATTTGATAGTAAAATTTAACTAAAACTGATAGAGGGTAAATTTGTCATAAGTGTACCGGTTTTGGGTAAATTTGTCAAAGGTATACCAGTTTGGGGTTTTTGGTGGTTAAAAAAATAGTTTAGGGTAAATTTATCACAAATGTACCAGTTTAGGTTTTTTAGGGTATTAACCCAAAATATTTCAAAGACTCAAATATTTAATTGTTCTTATCTTTTGCCGTTTTGTCACAATCAAATGACTAGTTAAAAGTAGCTATGCAATTTTGTTTTCTGGGCAGAAACTGTTCATTTTTCAAACTTTTTATTATGATAATTTGCTGTCTCAAATTAAAAAGCCTAGTCAAATACAATTGCAATCCACCATGGGAGGCAAATTCTCCATCACATGGTGCTTTTTATTTTGCAGGTTTAAGATATTCCACGAAAATTTGAATTGCAACATGCTTCTAACCTGTAAATTGTTCGAGTCGAATTCTTGAACTCTTTCTATGGAGCAATTTCCGGTCATTAGCAATAGCCATTCACTTTTCAAACTTTTCATTATGATGTGCTTTATCAAATTAAGAAGCCTAGTCAAACACAAGTGCGTCGACTTTGGAAAAGGCAAATTCTCCATCATATGGTGCATTTAATTTTGTATATTTAAGGGATTCCACGAAGATCAGTATCACAACATACTTCTAATCTGTAAATTACTCAAGTTGCCGACCAAAATAAAAATTACTTGAGTCGAATACTTGAACTTTTTTATATAGAGCAATTTTCGATCATTACCAGCAGCCATTCATTTTTCAAACTTTTTATTATGATTATGTGCCGTATCAAATTAAGAAGCCTAGTCACATACAATTGCATCAACTTTGAGAAAGGAAAATTTTTCATCAAGTGGTGCATTTAATTTTGAAGATTATTGATATTCCACGGAGATCATTATCGCAAAATGCTTTTAATCTGTAAATTACTTGAGTCGAATTCTTGAACTTTTTTACAAGAAGCAAATTCCGGTCATTAACGTAGCCATTCATTTTTCAATTTTTTTTTTTTATTGTGATGACGCGTTGTATGAAATTAAGAAGTCTAGCCAAATAAAATTGCATCGACTTTGGGATAGGCAAATTCTCCATCACATGGTGCAATTAATTTTGTGGATTTAAGATACTCCACGAAGATCAATATCGCAACATGCTGCTAATAAGTAAATTACTCAAGTCGAATTAAGGAATATCAATATTGCAACATGCTTTTAATATGTACACTAGTCGAGTCGAATTCTTGAACTTTTTTATATGGAGCAATTTCCGGTCATTAGCAGTAGCCTTTCATTTTTTAAACGGTTTTTTTTTTTTTTATGATAATGTGTTGTATCAATTTAAGAAGCCTAGTCAGATATAATTGCGTCGTATTTGGGAAAGGCAAATTCTCCATCGCATGGTGCAATTAATTTTGTGGATTTAAGATACTCCACGAAGATCAATATCGCAACATGCTGCTAATAAGTAAATTACTCAAGTCGAATTCTTGAAGCTTTTTATTTGGAGCAATGTTCGGTCATTAGTAGTAGTCACTCATTTTTCAAACTTTTTTATTATGATGATGTGCTGTATCAAATTAAGAAGCCTACTCAAATACAATTATATCAACTTCGGAAAGGCAATTCTCCGTCACATGGTGCAATTAATTTTGCATATTTATAATATTCCACGAAGATTAGAATCGCAACATGCTTCTAATCTGTAAATTACTTGAGTTGAATTCTTGAACTTTTTTTTTTTTTGTCAAATAGTAATTTTTATATATAGGGACCAAACCGATTACAACCAACAGCTATCACATCAGCGTAAATAAGTTCTAATTGTGGCACCCCCAAACAGCTAGGGTCGCCACAGATACCTATCGCTCTACCTAATGAATACTAGTTACAAATCTTTGATATAAAGAGGTTTAAAGAAGGACCGAGGTCCATAGGCATTTTTTTTTTTTTGAAAAGAGTTTAGCTCAGCTCATAGCGAAATCAAAGACGAGTCTCACCATCCCTCTACTCTCTTAATGATGGTACAATGCACACCAACTACACATCGAAGGAAAACATAAGCCGAGCCACTTTTATTTATATTTTTAAGATGGACATCCTTGGTCAGTACAACCAAAAAGCATGGACTTTCAGCTAAACTTGTCTACAGCTCGAAAGACAGATCTCGACCCTCTACATCGATCATGTATAACCCTCCATCTACAAGTGTCGGCTATCTCCAAAAAAAGACGTCGGCTCCCACTCCTCACGCAGTCCATCACACCCATCCTGGTGCATCGGGCGGTGGCGGCGGCAACATCCCCCATATCACTCCGTCACGGCGGACGTGGACAGACAAGAACTCCTAGATGACCGGGCTCCCAGCCAGGCCCACATCATACATCACTAGCACACGAACCCGTATGAACGTCAAACCAGGGATGGTGACACAATCAAGCTTCGTACAATCGACCTCCACGTCAGATGGAAGGCCATAAAAGGTACCCCACGTGACCGAAGAGAGAGGCATCTTTCTACTCTGAAATGTTGGTCCCCAAAGGGGTGAGTACAACCACTCAGCAGGTAAAATATCCATTAAACTACTCAATGCATCAAACAGAACAATCATGACATCATAGTAGAGTGCATATCATTCATGCATCCAAGCATAACTTACCTTACAACCATGCATATGTCATCATACCATATGTGCATACACCATCATGCGCTCATCATCAAGCATTCATGCATATACCATCATGCCATAGGTGCAAATACAACCATGCACTCATCATCAAGCATTCATGCATATCCATGTCTTACATGTACATACCACCATGCACTCATGCACATCATAACATACAGCCATGCATACATGTCACCGTACCACACATGATTCAATTTCAACTTTTTATCTTTCATTTTGGGTCACCACATTTTTTTTTCCCGGGACCAATAATTGCTTCCCACATTTTATCGCTCGCACCCAATCAAGCATCGCGAGGAACCTCTAGCATACATCTCCGGGCATCCGGCACCCCCACACTCCGGGCATCTCGTATCCCAACTAGCATGAGGTATCCCCCCCGGCACACACCTCCGAGGCTTCCGGCACCCCCACATTCCGGGCATCTCGAAACTCCCGAGGACATCCGGCACACACGCTTCGGGTATCCGGCACCCCCACACTCCGGGCATCCCAACACTCCCGGGGCATTGTCGGCTCACACCTCCGACGGTATCCTCATTTATCATAATTTATATTCACATTTGTGTCTCAATATCAACATGGCACATGATGTAATGGCAACAAGGTCTATTTCAACTTTTGACATTATGTACCATGCTATATGATATCATATATGCAACACAATACATCACATCACATGATACAAGTTCTTTTTTTTTTTCCTGAAAATATATGAATGTTCGGATGAAGCATCATACACAATTCCGAAAATACTTCCAATTTAATGCATAACCGGAACTCCAAAAATTATGAAATTTTGATAGATTATAAACAACACCTAAAGGTAGTTATCTCGTAAATACATTATGCCAACAGAACTCTACAAGATTGAGTACGGTCCATGCATTGCAGATTTCGAAATTCGAACAATTCCGTTTGCACAGTTTCAGAAAACATTTCGATTAAATACCCAAATGAACTTCAAAAAGTATGAAATTCGAACATGTGATAGTAAAGACATAAGGGCAGATATTTCATGAAGAACACTACACCAAAAGATTCCCATATAATGCAATACAGAACACGCATCACAGCACTACTAATTCTGTCCGTTCCACTTGCACAATTTTTGAAACATTTTTCGTTAAATAGACAAATGAACTTAAAAAATTACTCAAAAATTACGAAATTTAAATATGTTGTAGGAAAAACATAAGAAAAGATATTTCATGAAGAACACCTTTCCAAAAGAATCTCATAAAAAACAGTATAGACCACGCATTGCAACTTACAAGGTCCGAACACATCAGGTTGCACAGGTTTAAAACAATTTCCGATTAAATACCCAAATAACCTTTAAAAATTATGAAATTTGACTATGTAATAGCCAAGACCATGAGGTAGATACTTCATCAAGGCAAAAAAGTCATATTCGCCCTAGGTAATCAAATATAGGCGGTTAAAACTTCTGTTCCTAGTTCCGAAATTTCCAGATCCAGTCTTTTCAAAGAATAACAATTTCACCCACTTATACTTGTTTTTTCTGTCCCAAATTTGAGTATTTTATACTCCAAGAAGTCCTTAACAACTTTCATTTATAATTCAAAGCCAAAATCGAACTCGAACATCACATGCAAGTCACTAGAACATCCAAGGTCGAGCTGTTTTCTCAAGAACAGTACACTAGGCTAGAGGACCACCCTTATAGCTTCAATTTTTCACGTTCTAAACCTCCGAAATTTTTACCATTCAATCACACACACCAAGCACAGCATGCAAGAGTAGATCAAGGGATCCCACTTGCCTCTAGACCGAGCAACGGTGAGCACAACGGCGGCGGGACACGGCGGCGACGGACGGTGACGCACACCCCCTCCTCCTTCCTTCTTCCCTTCTTCCTTTCTTCCTTTCTTCCTTCTCTTTCTCTCCTCTCTCTCTCTCTCTCTCGGACGAACCCTCCTCTCTCTCTCCCTCTCTCTCACTTAAACCGGCCATCATTTTCCCCTAATTTCCTTCCCATCATCATTAGCCATCATCACTTTTTGCATGGGTGACACTTGGCCATCTCCATGGGACAAATGGGGGAGGGCATGCAAACCGGATTCCCCCCTCCTTCGTGTGACAACAGCCCTTCATGGGCTTGGGCCTGCCTTGGGTCGACGGCAGCCGCTCCTCCTTGGGCTTCATGGGCCGGTCGAGAAAGGGGTGGGTCTATGGGCTGGTTTGGTCTTTAAATGTCCAGCCCATCCTCATCCTAATAATCCACCTTAAACCTTAATTATATAATCACCTAATTGAAATTTATAATTCACAAAACTTTGTGATCTAATTTAATAAATTCCAACCCATAAATCACATGGCCAAAAAATAGAATTTTCCTATCAAATAATTACCCACCAAAAGCTTGGCCAAAATCTCAATGCAAAACATGAATTAAAGCACCTCTAAGGATTGACAAGAAATTCTAGGATGCCACAATTCTCCCCTCCTTAGAGAATTTCGTCCTTGAAATTAGATATTACTTATGTCTCCTCGAACAAATGAGGGTACCTTTCCCTCATCTCGTTTTCACTCTCCCATGTGGCTTCCTCCACATCATGATGTCGCCATAACATCTTAACCAAAGGAATCTTCTTAGTCCTAAGAACTTGCTACTTTCGATCCAACACTTGCACAGGCTCTTCAATGTACCTCACTTTCTCATCTACTTTGATGGCTTCATGATCGAGTATGTGACCAGGATCCGGCTGGTATTTTCTCAGCATTGACACATGAAACACATCATGTAAATTTCCCAATTTAAGAGGCAACGCCAAACGATAAGCTACATCTTCCATTCTTTCAAGTATTTCAAAAGGTCCAACAAATCTAGGGCTTAACTTACCCTTCATTCCAAATCGAGATATTCCTTTCATTGGAGATACTTTAAAGAATACATGATCTCCCACATTAAACTCCAAAGGCCTTCTACGCCTATCTGCGTAGTCTTTCTGTCTACTCTGAGTTGTTTTAAGTCTTTTCCTGAAAATTTCGACAGCTTCAGTGGTAATTTGTACCAGTTCAGGTCCTACCAATTTCTTTTCACCTACTCCATTCCAACAGATAGGAGTCCTACATCTCCTTCCATATAATGCTTCATAGGGAGCCATGCCTATACTTTTCTGAAAACTATTATTATAAGCAAACTCCACCAAATGCAATCTTTCATCCCAATTCCCTTTAAAGTCAATCACACAAGCCCTTAACATATCCTTTAATGTCTGGATTACTCTTTCTGTTTGTCCATCTGTTTGAGGGTGAAAAGCAATACTAAACTGGAGTTTAGTTTCTAAGGCAATTTGAAGACTTCGCCAAAAGTTCGAAGTAAATCTCAAGTCCCAGTCTGAGGTAATAGTTACTGGAACACCATGTAAGCGTACTACTTGACTTACATATATATCTACATATTTGTCCATTGGGTAGTCTATGCGAACTGCTAGGAAATGAGCAGACTTGTACAAAGTCCGTTGTTATATGTTCCAATTTCCATTCTGGTATATCTAACGGTCTCAAGAGTCTTGTAGGTTTGCGATGTTCTACTTTTGTTTGTTGGCACGTCAAACATTGAGAAACGTGCTTAGCCGTATCTGCTTTCATACCATTCCACCAAAATTGCTGATGCAAATTTCTGTACATCTTTGTACTACTCGAATGAACACTATAATTACTCCTATGTGCCTCCGACAGAATTTCCTTCTTTACTTCTTCATTGTCGGGAACACAGAGTCATCCTTAGCATCTTACCACTCCATCTTCAAAGACTTGAAATTCTGGTTTTTTTTTCCTAAAGACACTGCATCTTTCACTTTTATAATTTCCGGGTCAAACTCTTGCAAGATCTTAACTTTCTGAATAATTTCAGGTTCAATCCTTAATGCACTAAGCATACTGGTAAGATAATCCACTTTTAATTTAAACTCTGAGTCCGCTACGGACTTTAACAAGCTCCATTCCACCATTCTTAAACTGGCCATCTCCATAGCTGACTTATGACTAAGAGCATCCGCTACTTTATTCGCCTTCCCTGGATGGTATCGTATCTCACAATTATAATCCTTTAACAACTCCATCCACCTCCTTTGTCTCATGTTCAACTCCTTTTGTGAGAATAGATATTTCAGGCTCTTATGATCTGTAGAAATCTCAAAGTTTTCCCCATATAAATAATGCCTCCATATCTTCAAAGCGAACACTATAGCTGCCAATTCTAAATCATGCGTTGGGTAGTTTAGTTCATGGGGTTTCAATTGTCTAGAAGCATATGCTATGACCTTGCCATGCTGCATCAAAACACATCCCAATCCTTTGTGAGATGCATCACTATACACTGTAAAACCATCAGATCCAGTTGGTATAGTCAGGATTGGAGCCGAGGTCAATTTTCTTTTAAGCTCCTAGAAACTCCTTTCGCATTCCCCATTCCATTCAAACTTCGCGTTCTTTCGAGTCAATTTTGTTAAAGGACCTGCCAATCGTGAAAACCCTTCAATAAACCTTCTATAATAACCAGCCAATCCTAAGAAACTCCGTATTTTAGTAGGTGTCGTCGGTCTCGGCCAATTTATTACCATCTCAACTTTCGCCGGGTCCACTACAATTCCTCCTCCTGAGACCACGTGCCTCAAAAATATTATCTGGTCTAGCCAAAATTCACACTTGCTCAATTTGGCATACAGTTTATGATCTCTCAGAGTTTGCAAAACTATCCTAAAGTGTTGTTCATATTCTTTAGGCCCTCTTGAATATATCAGGATATCATCAATAAAAACAATCACAAATTGGTCTAAATAAGGCTTAAATACCCTATTCATTAGATCCATAAATGCAACCGGTGTATTTGTCAATCCAAATGGCATGACAAGGAACTTGTAGTGTCCATAACGAGTCCTAAACGCAGTCTTAGGAATGTTTTCTTTCTTAATTCTTAACTTATGGTATCCCGACCTTAAGTCAATTTTAGAGAAGACCGAACTTCCCTGGAGTTGGTCAAATAGGTCATCAATTATAGGCAAAGGATATTTATTTTTAATGGTCACTTGATTCAGTTGCCTATAGTCAATGCACAAGCGCATCGACCCATTTTTCTTTTTCACAAACAAGACTGGTGCACCCCAAGGTGAAGCACTTGGCCTAATGAATCCTTTATCAAGCAACTCCTGTAGTTGCACTTTCAACTCCTTCAGTTCCATTAAGGCCATCCTATACAAGGCTTTTGATATTGGTCCTGTTCCAGGCATTAATTCAATTTCAAACTCAATTTCTTGTTCCGGCGGTAATCCAGGCAACTCCTTAAGAAATACATCTTGAAATTCATTAACCACTCGAATTTCATCAAGCTTAGGCTCTTCCTTAGTATAATCTTTAACCAAGGCTAGGTACCCTTGACATCCTTTGTCAAGTAACGCACGGGCTTCTATTGTTGAAATAAGTGCTATAGATAGGTTGGTCTGACCTCCCAAAAATTCACAACTAGACTAATCAGTAAAATAAGTTGGATCACTTTTCTATAACAATCCATTTTTGCCCGATACTTATGAAGCCAATCCATTCCTATGATAACATCACAATCATACATAGCCATTACGACCAAGTCTATTTCCATATCCTTTCCTCCCATTGTTATCTTACAATTTCTACACACCAGCGTAGAAAATACCATATTCTTTAAAGGCGTAAAAACACAAAGAGGCGTCTCAAGAGACGTAGTTTCTATTTTACTCAACTGTTTATATCTTTCAGACACAAATGAATGCGTAGCACTCGTATCAAACAATGCATATGCCTTCTTGCCATTTATGAAAATCGTACCTGATATAACATTTCTGGAAGCTTCCGCTTCCTCTTGGGTGACTGTATACACCCTTCCTTGTGCTGGTGACCTCTGAGGATTCCTTGGTAGGTTTGGTCTAACAGCACTCTGCTGTCCCTGTCGCACCAAGCCAACACTCATTTGCGACCTTTCTTGTGGGCAATTCCTCCTAAGGTGTCCCACTTGTCCACAACCATAACATCTCAATCATCCATTGTAAGGTCCTAGGCCATGATTCCCATCACACTTTCGACAAACATCAGGCTGATAAGGTGCTTTCCCTATATTCAGGTCATCTTTAGCTCTCCCAAAATTTCCAAAATTGCTCTTTTTCTTCGCATTCCAAGTCTAACCTTGACCAGGATAGGGTCTCTTACCCCTTCTCACATCACTAAAGTTCAGCTGTCTCTTAAACTACGATTCCTCTCTCACCAGCTCTTGCTCCACTAACTGTGCCCTTTTATAAATCTCATGATAATCTCTTATGTTCAAAGACACCAGTTGTCTTCTAATATCAGTCCTTAATCCTTTTAGAAATCTCTTAGCTTTCTCCTCACGATCCTCAATCAATTTGGGAGTATACCTAGATAATGCAGAAAATTTTGCCTCATACTAATCCACTGTCAGCTCTTTTATTCCAATTGAACAAATTCAGTGATTTTCTTATCCTTAGCACAATCAGAGAAATGCTTCCTATTGAAAGCTCTAACAAACTCTTCCCATTTCACATCAGTACCTGGTGGAAAGATGGTATCCTTCGAAGCTCTCCACCAAAACTTTGCATTTCCCTCCAACTGGTACTCTGCCAAAGCTATTTTCTTGGCATCATTGTAGTCCAACAACCAAAAAATTTGCTCCATTCCATCAATCAAATGTTCCGCCTCCTCAGGACTTCCTATTCCACTAAACTTAAGTGGCTTCAATTTCAGAAATTGTTCCACCAATCCTTGAGAGCGACGTTCCATTCCAGGTTGTTGCTGCGCTTGCCTATCCATCAGATTTCCAATATTGGCCAATGCCTGCAAGATGTCTTCCATTCGGGGTTCAGCCCTTGCAGCAGAGGCTTCAGCCCTCGATGGATGAGCACTTCTAGCTCACACCATGACTTTCCTGCAATTTCCAAGCATTGCCTCAGGAATAATCTGAGATTCACTGTCTCCTTTAAAAACAACAGCAACTAAAGAAAAATAAGTAACATAATCATGTTACTGGTACCTAAAAGCAACTCATAATAACCACTGGGAATCTACGAGTGAATACCCATCACCCGTTATTCAAAGTTACCCAACTATTCCAGTTAATATCCTATGGTGTGCATTGTCATCATGCTCCTCAATTTCCAAATGAGGCACCATATCACTCCAATCTATATCCATTGCTCTGATACCAAAACCGACTGTGGCACCCCCAAACAGCTAAGGTCGCCACAAATACCTATCGCTCTACCTAATGAATACCAGTTACAAATCTTTGATATAAAGAGGTTTAAAGAAGGACAGAGGTCCATAGCCATATTTTTTTTTTTTGAAAAGAGTTTAGCGCAACTCATAGCAAAATCAAAGACGAGTCTCACCATCCCTCTACTCTCTTAATGATGGTACAATGCACACCAACTACACATCGAAGGAAAACATAAGCCGAGCCACTTTTATTTACATTTTTAAGATGGACATCCTAGGTCGGTACAACCAAAAAGCGAAGACTTTTAGCTAAACTTGGCTACAACTCAAAAGAGAGATCTCGACCCTCTACATCCATCATGTATAACCCTCTATCTACAAGTGTCGGCTATCTCCAAAAAAAGACGTCAGCTCCCACTCCTCACGCGGGCCATACACCCATCTTGGTGCATCGGGCGGTGGCGGCAGCAACATCCCCCGTATCACTCTGTCATGGCGAACGTGGACAGACAAGAACTCCCGGATGACCGGGCCCCTAGCCAGACCTACATCATACATCACTAGCACACAAACCCGTATGAACGTCAAACCAGGGATGGTGACATAATCAAGCTCCGTACAATCGACCTCCACATCAGATGGAAGGCCGTAAAAGGTACCCTGCGTGACCGGAGAGAAAGGCATCTTTCTACTCTGAAATTTTGGTCCCCAAAGGGGTGAGTACAACCACTCAGTAGGTAAAAGATCCATTAAACTACTCAATGCATCAAACAGAACAATCATGACATCATAGTAGAGTACATATCATTCGTGCATCCAAGCATAACTTACCTTGCAACCATGCATATGTCATCATACCATATGTGCATACACCATCATGCACTCATCATCAAGCATTCATGCATATACCATCATGCCATAGGTGCAAATACAACCATGCACTCATCATCAAGCATTCATGCATATCCATGCCTTACGTGCACATACCACCATGCACTCATGCACATCATATCATATAGCCATGCATACATGTCACAATTTCAACTTTTTATCTTTCATTTTGGGTCACTACATTTTTCTTTCTCGGGACCAGTAATTGCGTCCCACATTTTATCACTCGCACCCAACCAGGCATCGCGAGGAACCTCCGGTACACACCTCCAGGCATCAAGCACCCCCACACTCCGGGCATCTCGTACCCCAACTAGCATCACGAGGTATCCCCCCCGGCACACACCTCCGAGGCTTCCGGCACCCCCACATTTTGGGCATCTTGAAACTCCCGAGGACATCCGGCACCCCCACACTCCGGGCATCCCAACACTCGCGGGGCATTGTCGGCTCACACCTCCGACGGTATCCTCATTTATCATAATTCATATTCACATTTGTGTCTCAATATCAACATGGCACATGATGTAATGGCAACAAGGTCTATTTCAACTTTTCACATTATGTACCATGCTATATGACATCATATATGCAACACAATACATCACATCACATGAAACAAGTTCTTTTATTTTTTCTGAAAATATATGAATGTTCGGATGAAGCATCATACACAATTCCGAAAATACTTCCAATTTAATGCATAATCGGAACTCCAAAAATTATGAAATTTTGATAGATTATAAACAACGCCTAAAGGTATTTATCTCATAAATACATTATGCCAACAGAACTCTACAAGATTGAGTACGGTCCATGCATTGCAGATTTCGAAATTCGAACAATTCCGTTTGCACAGTTTCAGAAAACATTTTAATTAAATACCCAAATGAACTTCAAAAATTATGAAATTCGAACATGTGATAGTAAAGAAATAAGGGCAGATATTTTATGAAGAACACTACACCAAAAGATTCCCATATAATGCAATACAGAACACGCATCACAGCACTACTAATTCTGTCCGTTCTACTTGCACAGTTTTTGAAACATTTTTGGTTAAATAGACGAATGAATTTCAAAAATTACAAAATTTGAATATGTTGTAGGAGACATAGAAAAAGATATTTCATGCAGAACACTTTTCCAAACGAATCTCATACAAAACGGTATAGACCACGCATTGCAACTTACAAGGTCCGAACACATCAGATTGCACAGTTTTAAAAAAATTTCCAATTAAATACCCAAATGACCTTAAAAAATTATGAAATTCGACTCTGTAATAGCCAAGACCATGAGGTAGATACTTCATGCAGGCAATGAAGTCAGATTTGCCCTAGATAATTAAATATAGGCGGTTAAAACTTCTGTTCCTAGTTCCGAAATTTCCAGATCCAGTCTTTCCAAAGAATAACAATTTCACCCACTTATACTTGTTTGTTTTGTCCCAAATTTGAGTATGTTATACTCCAAGAAGTCAAAGCCAAAATCCAACTTTAACATCACATGCAAGTCACTAGAACATCCAAGGTCGAGCTGTTTTCTCAAGAACAGTACACTAGGCTAGAGCACCACCCTTATAGCTTCAATTTTTCACATTCTAAACCTCCAAAAATTTTACCATTCAATCACACACACCAAGCACAGCATGCAAGAGTAGATCAAGGGATCCCACTTGCCTCTAGACTGAGCAACGGCGAGCACAACGGCAGCGGGACACGGCGGCAACGGACGGTGACGCACAACCCCTCCTCCTTCCTTCTACCCTTATTCCTTTCTTCCTTTCTTCCTTCTCTTTCTCTCCTATCTCTCTCTCTCGGACAAACCCTCCTCTCTCTCTCCCTCTCTCTTGCTTAAACCGGCCATCATTTTCCCCTAATTTCCTTCCCATCATCATTAGCCATCATCACTTTTTGCATGGGTGACACTTGTCCATCTTCATGGGAAAAATGGGGGAGGGCATGCAAACCGGATTCCCCCCCTCCTTCGTACGACAACAGCCCTTCATGGGCTTGGGCCTGCCTTGGGTCGACGGCAGTTGCTCCTCCTTGGGCTTCGTGGGCCGGTCGAGAAAGGGGTGGGGCTATGGGCTAGTTTGGTCTTTAAATGTCCAGCCCACTCTCATCCTAATTATCCACCTTAAACCTTAATTATATAATTACCTAATTGAAATTTATAATTCATAAAACTTTGTGACCAAATTTAATAAATTCCAACCCATAAATCACATGGCCAAAAATATAATTTTCCTATCAAATAATTACCCACCAAAAGCTTAGCCAAAATCTCAATGCAAAACATGAATTAAAGCACCTCTAAAAATTGGCAAGAAATTCTAGGATGCCACACTAATAGAGGGGGAGGGGGAAAAGCAGCCCAGTTACTTCTCTTGGAATTAACCCTATGGGCCTTCGCAGCCCAATTAGCGGTAACATTCGCCTCACGACGAAAGAAGGCTAGGGAAAGGTTGGGAAAAAACGAAAGCAGGAAGGCAGCTTCGGAGAAGAGGCTTCGTTCTGGGCATGGTGGCGAGCGCTGACCCTTCAGTGTCTCAATGAGGGTTTGGCAATCTGATTCAAGAGTCAGCGCAGCATGAGAGAGGCCTTGATCAATCAAATGATGGAGAGCAAGCAAGCAAGCGTGGATCTCTGCCTGCAGAGTCGAGAAGGCAGCAAAGCTATCTGAGAAGCCATCGGTAAGTTGTCCCTGCGAATCACGACACACACAAGCCATAGTCCCTTCCCTGCTTCCTAGTTGATAAGATCCATTGATATTGACCTTTAAAACCCCCAGATCTGGGGGTCTCCACATAGGGAAAAATCGCATCACGTCCACTCAAAAGGCTCTGCCAACCCCATGACGGACAAGAGCCTTTTTCTGCCTCATCAAACCGTGTGGTTGGAAAATATAATCCTTTAAAAACTTTACCCCACAAAGAGGATGGGTGAAGAAGTAGTCGCCATGCTTGCTTACCAAGCATGGCTAAATTAAAACTGAGGAGTCCCGTAACTCTAAACCACTAGCTGCCTTTCTTTGTTTTAGTACCTCCCAATTTGGCCAATGGATACCTGTTCGTTGTCTACCATTCTGCCACCAAAATTTCGCAATTCTTTGTTCAATAGAGGTATAGAGAGAAATGGGTAGTCAAAATATGGACATGGCGTACTGTGGTATGGATTGTACTACAGCCTTCAACATAATCTCTTTCCCCGCCTTTGAGTAAAGGTTTTCCTTCCAACCTTCCAATCTGGTATTCACTTGAGCTAGTATCCAAGAGAACATATCCCTTTTCGACCAACCCCAATCAGATGGTATACCAAGATATTTCCCACAACATTGCAGTATAGGTACTCTAATTGCATTAGCCATATTTTCGTGTAGAGAAGTAGGGCAAGATTTACTAAAAAATATACCAGATTTGTTGCAGTTCACCTCTTGACCCACGGCAAAGCAATATTGATTCAACAGATTTGATAAATTTTGACATTCCTGAACTGATCTTTCTATAAAGAAAATTGCATTGTCTACAAAGAGAAGGTGTGAAAGAGTTGGGCACCATCTGTTGAGTTTAATACCTTTGAGTGTCTCCATATCGAGTGCATTATGAATAAGAGATGATAATAGATTGGATAAAAGGATAAAAAGGTATGGGGAGAGAGGATCTCCTTGGCGAAGGCCCCTGGTAAGATGAAAGGGCCTAAGCTGATCGCCATTCATGTTGATACAGAAAGATGTAGTGGTGATACACTGCATGACCAAAGTACTCCATAATGGATGAAAGCCTAACTTAAGTAGATAAGCATGTAATAAGTCCCATTCGACTCTATCATAGGCATTCCGCATATCCAACTTGACAACAGCATGAAATTTGCACTTCCTCCTTTTAGATCTAAGTTGATGTAAAATCTCCTGTACTAACAAGATATTATCTTGTATCTGGTGCCCACCCACAAAAGCAGATTGTTCCTCAGAAATTAGAGTTGGTAATAGAGGTTTCAGTTTATTTGCAAGCACTTTAGAGATAACCTTATAGGCATAATTGCATAAACTAATAGGGCGAAATTGATCAAGACTCTCAGGGTGAGGGAGTTTTGGGATCAAAGCAATAACTGTTTTATTTAAGGCTAAAGGGAAACGGCCTGAGAGAAAGAAATGCTGAACCTCTTTGAAGAAATCATCCTTGATAATATCCCAATGAGTCCTATAAAAAAGACCAGTCAGCCCATAGGGACCAGGAGCTTTGGTTGCTCCCAGCTGAAATGTAGCTAGTCTCAACTCTTCCAAGGTCAACAATGATGTTAAAGCGTTGTTCATGGCTGGCGTCACCACTGTAGGACACTGATCTAAAATCGGTTCAAAGTTGCGAGCTCCGATTGTGGTATATAATGATGAGAAGAAAGAAGTTGTCATCTCCTAAAGCCGACTAGGATCCCTGACCCAATCCCCTGTTTCGTCCCTAAGCATAGTAATCTTATTCCTTTGTCGCCTCTGGATTGTAGTTGCGTGAAAAAAGCATGTATTATGATCCCCCCATTTCAGCCAATGTATTCAAGATCTCATGGCCCAAAATTGTTCTTCGTGCTACCATGCATTATGTAATTCAGTTTTCAAAGCCATAACTTTGGATCTATCATAAGGAGGCATAGACTGGTTAGTGATTTGTAGAAGCTACTGCTGAATTTCAGTGATGTGAGTATGGTTATTTCCGAATTTGAGACTACTCCATCGAAGCAAAGCATGAGCAACATGGCGTAATTTGGTAGAGAGGCTCGAATTCACCAGCGAACCCAAATGCCAGGAAGATTCAATAATCTGGCGACAATCTCTGTCCTCATTCTAGAAGGCTTCATATCTAAAAAACCTCTGACTTCGCTTTTTAGAAGCGATAGTAGATAATAGAAGGGGACTGTGATTAGAGGCAACAGCAGGGAGAGCATAAGCTTCTGCCGAAGGAAATTTTAATCGCCAGTTCAAAGTACATAAAACCCTATCCAGTCGTTCTCTAACAAGTTCATCCCTATCTCGATTGTTCTGCCAAGTGAAGGCACAACCTTTCTATTCAGTGTCCATAAGAGCACAGTTACTTAGGATAGCATGAAATGAAGACAAACGGGATAAATCTACTGGTCTTTTGCCCACCTTCTCCCATGGGTAAAGGATGTCGTTGAAGTCACCTAGACAAACCCAAGGAGCATGATTCTCACAGCTGATCATGTGCAGCTCCTGCCAGAACAGCCTCCGAAGGGGATATACCGCCGGAGCATGAAGACAAGTAACACGGCAGGTGCTGTCATCCTCAGAATCATGACATAAGAAGTCAAAAAAAAGAAGGGGTCGACTGAATCGAAGTCAAACATAGGTTGTCATTCCAAAAAAGAGCCAAACCCCCAGCTGAACCCACCGAACTGACCACCCGAAGATTACCAAAATGGAGGCTGCGGTGTAAACGTTCGAGAAAGACCTCACTCTGTTTAGTCTCCATCAAAAAAAGAAGGATAGGCTTTTCTTTAGCCACCAGGGCTTTAAGCGCTTGAACTGTCAGGGGATTGCCCAACCCCTGACAGTTCCAACTCAGAATTTTCATCGATGAGGTGGTGGCTGTTGAGGGCCAGCCACCGTCGCCCATAAATAAGCTTGAGTTGCTTCCAAAATGGGAGTATCAAGAAGCACAGATTCATCAAAACCAGGAGGAACAGCACCCTTTAGATCATAAGGGTTATAACGCCTTATCTTCTTTGCAGGTCCTATCTTTGGAGCAGGACGAGAAACCTTGGACTTTTTAGCCTGAACAGATGGAGATTCCTGAGCCTGAAAGCCTGGTAAGTGTGCTGTGTCAGGTATGAGGTCAGACTAGATAGAACAGCCAGGTACAACACCAGGTAGGGTAGAAATCCCCTTCAATTTAGCTGTTGCTGGAATGAGTGCTGCATGATGCTAGGTCCCTATCAAGATCTTCGGATTTTCCTGATGTGCAGCTGCTGTAACTTGCTTGTTTGAAGGAAGTACTGAGGTATTCTCTGGTGTAGTAGCAGTAACGAGTGGTGGGGGCAAGAACATGAGTTGGGAAGGTGGCGTCTCAGGTATACTATCTACTGACTCATTCGTGGAGTGTGGAGGGTTATAGAATGTTTGCCAGTAAGGACTAGCTTGTTTAGTTTCTGCTTTCAGCCATGGACCATAGACCATAGTATCCCGTCCTTCAAATTTTGACTCATCATAGGGGATCTCTTTACATGACATAGCATAATGACCCAACCTTCCACAGGAGTAACAAAAATGAGAAAGTCGCTCATATCAAAAGTCAAGCCAGAAGAGTTTGCCCTCGATGCAAATGAGTTTACCTGTCCTTAAGGGATCCTGTATTGTCAAAACAACCTTTGCCCTAGCAGTCCTAGAGATCATGCCTTCTTTAGTATCAACTCTCACTTCAATTACCCGCCCAAGATCTTGCACAGCCTTAATAATAGTCTGTTCAATAGTCCATTCCAAAGGCAATCCCAATATTTGTACCCAAAAAGCACACCTGGAAAAATCATAAGAGTGCAAGGGAGTTGTAGACTACCATGACTTTACAATTACTAGATAACCTGAAAAGAGCCAAGGACTACCATCAAGAACACGTTGTTTATCGGCAAGAGAGTGGAATTTAGCTACGTATAGTCCCCCTTTGTGGCACCCCGAAACACCTTAGGTCGCCACAACTACCTATCGCTCCACTAGTTACATCTCTTAGTAGAAGCATTGTAGTTCATAGGCATTATTATTATTATTATTATTATTATTATTATTATTATTATTATTATTATTATTATTATTATTATTATTATTATTATTATTATTATTATTATTATTATTATTATTATTATTATTATTATTATTATTATTATTATTATTATTATTATTATTATTATTATTATTATTATTATTATTATTATTATTATTATTATTATTATTATTATTATTATTATTATTATTATTATTATTATTATTATTATTATTATTATTATTATTATTATTATTATTATTATTATTATTATTATTATTATTATTATTATTATTATTATTATTATTATTATTATTATTATTATTATTATTATTATTATTATTATTATTATTATTATTATTATTATTATTATTATTATTATTATTATTATTATTATTTTTGAAAATGGTCCCAGCTCAACTTATTAGCGGAAGCATAATTGAGTCTCACCATCTCTCCCTCCAATAACCATAATGCAATGCACACCACTAAGCATCATAAGAAAAGATAAAGCCAAGACACTTTTATTTATATATTTTCATGATGAATTTCTCGGGTCAGTACAACCAAAAAGAAAGCCAAGACTTTTTAACTACACTTGGCCACATTCCAAAAGATATCTCGACCCCTATAACGATCACGTGTCATCCTCCATCTATCAGTGTCAGCTACCCCAAAAAAAAAATGTCAACTCTCTACCCCTCACGCGGCCATCACACCCATCCTGGTGCGTCGGGCGGTGGTGGCGGCAACATCCCCCGAATCACTCCATCTCGGCGGACGTGGACCGACAGAAACTCCTGAATGACCGGGCCCCCAGCCAGGCCCACATTGTACATGACCAGCACGCGAACTCGCACAAACGTCAGACCAGGGATGGTAACGCAATCTATCTTCGAACACTCTACCTCCACATCGGATGGGAGGCCATAGAAGGTACCCCGCATGACAGTAGGGAGCGGCATCTTTCTAATATGAAATGTTGGTCCCCGAATGGATAAGTACAGCCACTCAGCAAGTAAAAGATCCAATAAACCACTCAATGCATCACACAATACAATCATAACAATCATAGTATAGTACATGTCATTCATGCATCCAAGCATAACTTACCTTGCAGCCGTGCATATGTCATCATGCCATATGTACATACATCCTCATGTACTCATTACCATCATGTCATACATCTACCATGCCATAGGTGCACATACAACCATGCACTCATCATCATCATATCATACAGCCATGCGTATGTCATCATATCATATGTGCATGATTCAATTTCTACATTTATCTTTCAATTTGATCACCCCATCTTTCTTTCTTGGGACCAGTAATTGCATCCCACATTTTATCACTCGCACCGCAATCCAGGCATCGCAAGAAACCTCCGGCACACACCATCGGGCATCCAGCACCCCCACATTCCGGGCATCTCGCATCCCAACTAGCATCATGAGGCATTCCCCGGGCACAAACCTCCAAAGCTTCCGGCACCCAACCATTCCGAGCATCTCGAAACTCCCGAGGACATCCGGGCATGTATCACAATACAACCGGGCATCCAGCACCCCCCATCCCAGGCATCCTAACACTCCCAGGGCATTATCGGCCCACCTCCAATAGTTTCCTCATTCATCATAATTCATATTCACCAGTTTATGTCTCACAATCAACATGGCACATGATGTAATAGCAACAAAGTCAAATTCAGCATTTGATTCTATATGCAATGCCAAATATCATCACATGCTCAGCAAGATTCAATCACCTCTATCAATATAATTTCAGCATTTAAAATTCGCACAATCCAGCTTGCACAGTTTTAGAAAATATTTCCATTAAATACCCAAATGGCCTTTAAAAATTATGAAATTTAAACATGTGATAGTCAAGACATAAAGGCAGAAACTTTATGAAGAACACATACCCAAAAGAACCTCACACAAAAGATATAGCTCACGCATTACAGCTTGCAAAATTCGGACACGTCAGATTGCGCAGTCTTAGGAATATTCCAAATTAAATACAGGAATGACCTTAAAAAATTATGAAATTTTACCACGTGATACTCAAGACCCTAAGGCAGATTTTTCATGAAGACATCAAGGCCATATTCGTCCTAGATAATTAACTATGGACGGTTGAAGCCCCTGTTCCTAGTACCGAACATTTCAGGTTTAGCCGTCTCCGAAAAATCACGATTTCACCTACTTATCTTCCTTCTTTTCCTCTGAATTTTTGATATGTTTTACCTCAAGAGGTCTACTACAAATTTTATTAAGGGATCAAGGTGATATTTTCAAAGGAAAGTCACTTTATAGTCCACAAAGTCACTGGAGTTCAGTACAACATTTCCAGATCTAACGTCTTCAAAAGAAAAATCGTTTCACTAGGCTATACTTGTTCGTTTTACCTCAAATTTGAGTATGTTAGTCTTCAAGATGTTCTCTACAACTTTCATGAGTGGGTCGAAGTGAAATTCTCAGTAAAAGGTTATATGCAACACATAAAATCACCAATAGGTCAACAAAACAGCTTCAGATCTAACATTTTCGTAGAGGGAGGGTTTCACCCCTCAAAAATCAGCCATTTTGTCTCAAATTTTAGTATTTTATACTTTAAGATGTTGTCTACAACTTTTAGGCAGAAGTCTAAGCCAAAATCCGACTCAAACATCGCATGCAAGCCACTACAACATTCTGGGTCAGACTGTTTACTCGAGAACAGTTTACTACTTCAAAAGAACACCCTTAAAACTTCGGTTTTTCACACCCTAGACATCCGAAATTCATCACCATTTGATAATACATTCTAGACACAACATGCAAGAGAAAATCAAAGGATCTAACTTGCCTCTAAATTGAGCAACGGAGAGCACAACGGCGGCGAACGACGGACGCACGAGCGGGCTTCTTTCTTGCACGGCCTCCTCCTCCTCTCTCTCGGTTTCCCTCACTCTCTCGACAGCTTTCTCTCTCTCTCTCTCTCTCTCTCTCTCTCTCTCTCTCTCTCTATTTCTCAAAACCAGCCACTCTTTCTCTTTATTTCCCTTTTATTCAATCATTTGTAATGATTAGGAGCTGCCCAAGGTGGCCAATGGGTGTAACACCTCTTTTTGCCACTTGGCAAACACCATGCACATGATGGGCTTGAAGATGGGCCGGCCTCCCCCCCTCGTTGGTCGACGGCAGCCCTTCATGGGCTTCATGGGCCGGCCTTTTGGCCCACTTTAGGTCCAGTACTCTTGGGCCTAAAGTCCAAACTTAAATAGCCCTTGTTTACTATTAACAATTCATTTTAATTCCCTCTTTTATAAATTCCAAATTTACAATTTCATATGGCCATAAAACTTGTATCCTTAAACTATAAGAATCAAATCTATGAGGCGCATAGCCAAGAACAAATTCTTCTTGTCAAATTATCCCATGATACTAATTTGAATAACCCATGAACATAAGATACATTTCCATCCACATAACACTCGGTCTTAAAAGAAAATCAATAGCTAAAGCATAAACCAAAGGCAATTTCATTACCTAATCATAGACTTTAATACATCTAGAGGTTGCCTTGAATTTTGGGATGCCACACCCTTCACGTTGTGTGATATCAACTCGGTCAGTCCTCCATGCTTTCTTAAGTGTACTTTGGAATGCAGGGAAATTTACAATAGGGTCTGACAAAAATTTTGCACGCCAAGATTAAGTTACATTCCACCAATTTTGCAGGTGATGGTTATTCGTTCGAGCAATCTATATTAATCTCTGTGGTAAGTCTCCCCAATCTTGAATAGAGAGCAGCAAGGCGATCAGAGTCACTATATTCTTCAGAGTCCATGCCGCAGAGAGAACAACATTTAAAGAAAGAGGGGCCAACTAAGTGGAATCGCACAGCAAGGGACAATCAGGTAAAGTCGCAGAGATGCGAAGACCCCACATGCAAATTCAATCGCTGATTGAAGTCTTAGAAGTTGACAAGAGAAATAGGGGAAGATAACTGAACAGTGAAACAAACCAAGTGAGACTGAGGGAGAAGGCACGAAGGGAAGACTTCTTCGTCAAATACGGACCGCCATCATCGCTGGATACAATCGCAGCTGTCACGAACACCGGGATTCGGAAGAGAAACAGAATAAGACCGCCCTGGATGAAGATGAAAGGAAAATTATAGAGTGCGGAGAAAATTCAAAGTGAACTTTGGGGTTAGGGTTTCAATTTCCACGAGTGGCCATGGGTAAAAGAACACTGCATGTTGAGAGGAAGGGACTCTGCATATTGAGAGGTTTTCACCACCACCAATTCTTGAACTTCTTTAGATGGAGCAATTTTCGCTCATTAGCAGTAGCCATTATTTTTCAAACTTTATTATCAGGATGCGCCGTACCAAATTAAGAAGTCTACTCAAATACAATTGCTTCAACTCTGGGAGAGGCAAATTCTCCATCATATGATGAACTTAATTTTGAATATTTAAGGACACGCGGACCCCTGGAGTGCCATAACTTGGCAGAAACGGACACTTATGTGCCATAACTTACGAAATGTACATTTAAGTGCCAAAATCAAAGAAAAATGGATCACTTTAGTGCCAATCCGACCAAAATGCTGATGTGTCAATTTTTCAGCGAAGCAAGTGCAAAACGGCATCGTTTTGGTGCCGACGTGGTAAAAAAATAATATAAAAATTAATTAAATTTAATTTTAAATTTAATTTATTAAAAATATTTAAAAATAAAAATTTTAATATTAAAAAATTTTAAAAAATAAAATTAATTTTAAAAAAAAAACAAAAGAAAAGAGGGGAGGCAAACTGAGCCCTCAACCACCGCCAGGAAGGGCTAGCAACGAAGCAGGGAGGGTTGGCCGGGGTTGTTGGGCCTTGGCCAGGGGTCGATGACCCCAGCCCACCGGTGGCGAGGGCTTGCGAGCCCTCGCTCCATATCGAGGCGAGGGTCGCAGCCCTCGCCTAGATCTAGCAAGGGTCGACGGCCCTCCCCAGGCCTAGCCAAGGGCCGCCGACACTCGCCGGATCTAAGCAAGGGCCGTGAGCCTTCGCCTAGATTCGGCGGTGAGGGCTCACGGCCCTCGCTCAGATTTGGCGAGGGTCGGCAGCCCTCACCCAGCCGAGCCAAGGGCCGCCGACCCTCGGCAGATCTAGGCGAGGGCTGCGACCCTCGCCTCGATCTAGGGTGAGGGCTCGAAAGCCCTCGCCACCAGTCGGCTGGGGACGCCGGCCCCTGGCCAGGTCCTAGTGACCCCAGCCGACCCTCCCCACTCCGTCACACGGGCCCTTCCGACGACGGCGCCCTCAGCCCCCCCCCTTTTTCTTTTCTTTTTTCTTTTTTTAATTTATTTTTTTAATATTAAAAATGTTATTTTTAAATAAATTTAATTTTAAATTTGATTTATTTAATTTTTATATTATTTTTTTACCATGTCGGCGCCAAAACGATGCCATTTTTGCATTATTTTGCCATGTCAACGTGCAAAACGGCATCATTTTGCACTTACTTCGCTGGAAATTGCACACGTGAGCATTTTGGCCGGATTTTGGCCGGAGTGGCACTTAAGTGATCCATTTATCTTCGAATGTGGCACTTAAGTGCCACTTCCGTAAGTTATGGCACTTAAGTGTCCCTTTGTGCCAAGTTATGGCACCTGGAACGTTCTTATGCCAAGATTTAGGGCGCGTTTTGTAACGATTCTGTTCCGGAAAGTAGATTCTGATCAGAACTGATTCTTTTTTATTCTGTTCCCGGAAACTGATTCTAAGCATTATAAGCCGTTTGGTAACTGTCCAACATTTCTAATTCCAGAATAGAATTACGTTTGGTACCATGCTCATTAATTTGTTCCAAATCAATTTTTTTTAATTTTTAAATAATTTTTTTACTTTTTTCTTTTCTTTTTTCATTTTTTCATTTTTTCTTTTCTTTTTTCCTTTGCTTTTTCCTTTTTTTCCCTTTTTTTTCTTTTTCTTTTCTTTTTTTCCTTTTTCTCATCTTCTTCTTCTTCTTGTGGCTGGTCGCCAGATCGACAACCGGCCAGACGAGGGCCGGTGACCTCACCGGAGCGTCACCGGCCCTCGGCGAGGCCGGTCGTCATCGGCCGAGCCTCGCCTGCAGCTGGGCGAGGCCTGCCAGGCCACCGGCGGGGCTGGGCAAGCCTCGCCTGGCCACTGGTGGGGTTGGGGGTCGCGAGGCTTGCCCAGCCCCTGCCTAGCCTCGGTGAGGCTCGACCTCTCCAGATCTGGGGAGGCCGAGCCTCACCGATGGCTGGGCAAGCCTCCGACGAGCTCGCCAGACCTCGCCCTGGTCTGGTGAGCCTCCAGCGAGCTCGCTGGAACAACGGCCGACGGCGGCCGGTGGTAGCAGTGGACGGTGGCGACAGACGGCGAATGGTGGCGGGCGGTGGTGGATGGCGGTCGCGAGATGGCCGAAGGGAAGAAAAAGAGTTCTTGATTTTGATTCTCAAATTCGTTCCCGGAACAAGAATCAAGTTTTTTTTTGTTCTTGATTCTATTCCCAATCTGTTCTCAGGAACAAAATTTTTACCAAACGCGATTCTAGGCCCAAACTGATTCTGGAAACAAAGAATCGGAATTTGGCCCTGTTTGGATGGTTACCAAATAGGGCCTTAAGATATTCCACAACAATATAGTAACATGCTTTTAATATGTAAGTTACTCGAGTCGTATTCTTGAATTTTCTTATATGGGGCAATTTCCGTTCATTATGCTACTATATCTCGTGCAAGGCAGAGAGTTGGGTACAAGGTTGAGGAAATAGGAAAAAAAAATTGTCATGGGCTTTAACCTATTTGATTAGTTAAATGCCTATTTGAAAATTGCCATATCAATTTGTAAATTAAATTTGTGTCCAAAACCTGATACATCCTATTCTTTTCATTTTTTTTTCTTTTCTTTTTTCATATGGTGAACATGCAGAAGCGTGCCAATAAGCTTGCTTTCTTTCTCATGTCCATCTCTTTTCACTACAATTATTAAAAAAAGAAATACGTAAAGGGTGTAGGTCATTTGTGGCTTGCTCCTCGGATTCCATCTCAAGAATCGATACAATTACGGGAAAATCACCGAAATTTTTTTAAATTTATTGCATTTGTGATAATTTAATGAAAGAAAATTGGCCAATTTAATTATAAACATTTTGCAACTGTGTTAACTCAGTCCATTCGATCAATTTTAGCTGGCTGGCACTAACATGAACGTTGAATGATGTGGATAATTTCCAATAATATTTTTTGAATTTTTTTTGAATTTTTTTTCTCTCCTTTCTTCCCTTCTCTTTTCTTCTCCACAGTGGCTGGCAAGTCTGGGGCATGGGCCATGAAGCCCTCACCCAGCCTCACCCAAATCTGGGAGGGGCTTGGAGGCCATAGGCTAGGCAACTTTGCCCTAATCTAGGTGAGGTCAACCTCACCATAGCCTCTTCGTGGGTGAAGGCAGCCTCTAGCGAGCGAGGCAATCTTTGCCCAAGCCCTAGGTGTCAATGACGGTTCGTCGTCCTATGTTATTCGTTCGTATCTTCTTCGTGAGAAGTGTTTTGGTTTCTTTTGTGATTCCCGAAGTCAAACGATAAGTCCGTAAAAAAATAAGAATAACAGCATTAGTTCATGTAGGGAATAACGGATCCCCGAAAAGCGGATTCGACACTAAATCGAACCCCTAAATCAATGCGGAAGCGAAGCCCAAAAAACAACACGTATCACCGATCGTAAAGCACACCACGGATTTGAGCGTACCTTGTTAGCCACAGATTAGACACCGATGCCAATGGAGGAAGAGATCCTGAGCAATTCGATCCGATGAAGCCTTGAAGGGAAGAATTAGAAGCCGTATGCCTACTGTTCCTTTTGAGAGAGAAAACACGCGGGAGAGAAAAGACGTGCGTAATTTCTGATTCCAACAGATGTCTTCTCTCTCTCTTTCTCTCCCTTTTATACCCCATTCTTTCCACGGGCCCTTTTTCCCGTGGGCCGGACTTTCTGGGCCCAGCTTGGGCGGACAGGGCCTTAAGCCCAATAATACATAAAGCCTTCATCTCCCACTCGCACATGGTGGGCCGAACAAGAATCTCTTTACCTCTCTTCAACATTCATACCGGTGAATAATCCGTGCGACCAGCATACTTTGAGAGCTCGTTGCTATACATCTGTTAGGAATATATAGCAGCTCATAATTGGGCGTCACACTCTGAGTAGATTTAGTAAGCAGTACCGTAGATCGATCGATCACATTTATATCTCCCTTGATCTCTTTTAAACAATGATATATATATATATATATATATATATATATATATATATATTGTATTCACAATTATAATTATCACAAAGACAATCATAATTGGTCGACCAATGAATACAAAACCACAATGTGATTCTCCAAAATCGATCTTCCTCTTTCCTTCAAACTCTCAATTTCAGTCCATCTTGCTTTTCTAGAAATGCCCCATTAGATCGAATCATCTCATGACCATTGGCAACACCCTAAGATAGCAAACACTAAATAGAAATCTTGAGAATAAGTAAGAGTCCTAAGGGGACTAAAAAATTGAGGAACTCTTTTCCTCAAGAGTCTCACACGTCATAAAAGTTGAGATCAAACTTTTTGCCACTCTTATTGGTCGTCTCATGCATACGTAGTATGAAATACGTATTACGGTATTAACTCCTTTCCCTTGGAGCGTATGTCTACTCTTTTCAATACCGTACAGATGATAGTTCAGACATACCCAATGTCTAACTTGAGTTCACGTATCTACTCATTCACAAAATTCATCAGAACTCACATCTGGCATCATAGACAGATAAAGTAAAATATGTGGGTTATTTTACTTTCGGACATCTATAGTATTATGTCCTCATCTTAACACTCAGTTAAGGCGACATATGTATTTTAAGCTTGAGCTCTCAATTATCACCTAGATAATAAGCTTAAAAAAACAGTCTCATCTCTATTTATCACACAGTAAATAGAGGCGATTACCCGTGTGAGTGGGTTAATCTTATATCTGTCCGACATACTTCTCAACTTAAAATAATGCACTAAGCATTAAGATGCATAAAGATCACACATAGATTCATAGGCATTAATCAATGAAAAACAAAATTTCATAAATGTGAACAACTCAGGGAAATTACAATCCAGTACATCAGACTCTACGCAATCCTAGAGATTTTACATGGCCACAAAACACATCTCTAGGTATTGGCTTTGTCATAGGATCTGCTACCATTCTATGCGTAGATATGTACTGTAAGTTCACATCCTTTCGTGCAACCATATCTTTCACAAAGTTATACTTGGTATCTATATGTTTGGTCTTGCCATGATATTTTGGATCTTTGGTGTACGCTATAGCTGCTTGGCTATCACAGTTAACCAATAACGGATTTGCAGCTTTCTCAATAACACTTAAATGATCCAAAAATCTCTTAAGCCAAACTCCTTCTTGTACCATTGCTGATAATGCCACGAACTCAGCTTCCATCGTGGATAAGGCTATACACGTTTGCTTCTTACTGCTCCATGATATGGCGCCATTGTTTAGTAAGAAAGCAAATCCAGAGGTAGATTTTCTTTCATCTAAATCTCCTCCCCAATCAGCATCCGAATAGCCTTCAAGTTGCAGATCCTTTCCTTGATAATTCAACTTGAAATCAGCAGTTCCCTTCAGATACCTCAGTATTCTCTTCACGACTTTCCAATGTGCTGGACCTGGGTTGGATTGGTATCTACTCACCATTCCAACTGCAAAACATATGTCAGGTCTTGTACACATCATAGCGTGCATCAAGCTCCCAACAGCACTAGCATAAGGAACATGTTTCATTTGTTCCTTCTCTTGTGGAGTCCCTGGACATAGTCTATGGCTCAATCCTTCACCTTTTTGCAATAGGAGTGTCTATGGGTTTACAGTCTTGCATACGAAATCGTTCAAGAACCTTATTTATATAGGTTTCTTGCGAAAGAGACAACGATCTCTTCGAACGATCTCTTGAAATCTTAACTCCAAGAATGTATGCAGCCTCGCCCATATCCTTCATCTCAAAGTTAGAAGACAACCATCTCTTGACAGTATTAACCAACTCCATATTGCTTCCGGCAATCAGTATATCATCAACATACAATGATATGATCACAAATTGATCCTTGGATCTTTTGATATATACACAATGATCCTCATCAATCATTTTAAAATCATATGCCATTATGGCATTATGAAAATGTATATACCATTGTCTTGATGACTGCTTAAGACCATATATCGACCTCAAAAGTCGACATACTTTTTCTTCTTGGCCTTTTACTATGAAACCAGCAGGTTGTTCCATATATATCTCTTCCTCTAATTCTCCATTGAGGAAAGCAGTCTTTACATCCATTTGATGTAACTCAAGATCCAAACTTGCCACTATTGCCAGAATAATGCGAATCGAGGTAAATCTCACTACAGGAGAAAACGTATCTTCATAATCAATTCCTTCTTGTTGATTATACCCCTTCGCCTCAAGGCGAGCCTTATGCCTTTCAATCGAGCCATCAGCCTTTCGCTTTATTTTGAGAACCCATTTGTTCCTAATAGCTCTGCGTCCTTTTGGAAGATCAACCAGTTCCCAGACTTGGTTTGATTCCATTGACTCCATTTCCTCTTCCATTGCATGAATCCATTTTTCTTTACTAGGGCACTTCAGAGCCTCATTGATATTTCTTGGCTCATCCTCATCTTGTGGAGCAACCATAAAAGTTTCCCCTTCAATATCAAAACGTCGACGGGGAATACTTTGGCGACTTGTTCGCCATATAGGGGATTGTACACTTTGTACATTATTCCCTATTATGCTCCCACTTGGATTAACACCACTAATATCATTATCTTGATCCAAGGTCTCAAATAGGGAGTGATCTTCCCCTATTTCGCCCTTCTTAGGAAACTCATCCTCTAAGAATGTGACATCTCGTGATTCAAATTCAGTTATACTCCCACTTTCCTACTCACCAATGAACACATACCCTTTCGAGTGTTCTGAGTATCTTATGAAAATACTCTTCTTTCCTCTGGGACTTAATTTCCCAAACTTGTGAGAGGACTCATGTGTATAGGCAGCACAACCCCATGGCTTAAGAAAACTTAAGTCCGGTTTTCTACCTGTCCATAACTCATATGGAGTGGAAGTAACTGATTTGGAAGGCACTCGGTTAAGTATATCGGCAGCAGTTAACAATGCATCACTCCAAAAGGTGATCGGTAAGTTAGCATGCGCCATCATAGACCTAACCATTTCCAGTAGGGTTCTGTTTCTTCTCTCCGCAACACCATTTTGTTGAGGAGTATATGGAATAGACAACTGTCTTTCTATTCCTTTTTCATCACATAATTTTTTGAACTCATCAGATAAATATTCTCGACCTCGATCGGATCTCAATGCTTTTATTTTCTTGTCTAATTGATTTTCTACCAGGTTCATAAATCTTTTGAAACAACTTATTGCTTCAGACTTATGAGAAATCAAATAGACATATCCGAATCGAGTATAATCATCAATAAAGGTGATGAAATAAACAGCCCCATGCCTTCCTCTCACATTCATTGGACCACAGACATCAGAATGGATTAAATGCAGAGGAAATTAAGCTCTTTTACTTTTCCCAAATGGTTTCCTTGTCGTTTTCCCTTCTAGGCAATGCTTACATATGGATAAATCGACTTTTTCAATATTGCCCAACAAGCCCTCTTTGGCTAGTCTATTCATACGTTGTTGGCCAATGTGACCAAGTCTAGCATGCCACACATTCACATCATTATCATATTTATTAGGAGATGTGATAAGGGAATAACAAACATTTGCATTAATATACTCAATATCCAATACAATAAAACCAACTAGAAAATAACCACAACCATAGTAATTTGTCTCCAAAAATAAATTCACACATCTACTAAAGAAGTTCATATTGAAACCTAATTTAACCAACACCAATACAGACACTAAATTCCAACGAATCTCCGGAGCATACAGCACATCATGAAGGAACAAAGTGCATCCATCACGCATATTCAGTTGGCATGTGCTAATTCCTTTCACTTCAGCTCTGGAGTTGTTTCCCACATAGATCCACTTAGTTCCAGTTGGTACTCGTCGGAATTCCACGAAGGATCCTCTATCCTTCGCTACATGGTCCGTCGCTCCTGAATCCACAGTCCACAAAGGATTAGACTCAGTTAAGAACACAGAACTCGACACATAAGCAAAGTTCTGAAAAGTACAAGAGGTGCATACCTTCTTTGGCTCACGACAGTCGCGAGCATAGTGACCCTTCTTGTCACAGTTGTAGCATTTCACCCTTGCTAGCTTCTTCATGTGAGGACGCTTTCCTCTATCATGTTGGTTAAACTTGGGTTTCTTCCCTGAAGGACCAGCTTTTTCCTTGCCTTTCCCCTTATCAAACCAGCTAGGGCGCTTGCGCTTGGAGCTCGAAGCTCCATTTGAGCTAGAACTAGCATAATAAAGTTCAGCATCCGGCTTAGCTGCCAACAGGCGGTCCTCTTCCAGCTCAAGATGACGCATTGCATCCTTAAAGGTTTTGATATTTTCATTATGAGTCAGGTGCACCTTCATATGCTCCCAACTCTGAGGCAAGGAACGAATCACTGCTTGCACTTGCTACTCATCTGTGAGGACATGGCCAGCATCTCTCAGCTCAGTTATCATGTTTAACATCTTTCTAAGATGTTGCTTCATGGTCTGACCATGAGGCTTCTTATAAGAGTCAAACCTGATAGTGAGCTACCTCAGTCTAGTCACCGAAGTGTGACCAAATCTAGCTTCCAAAGCCTCCCACATTTCCTTAGCATTGTCAAAATGCCGAAACTCTCGCATGACGTCATTTTCCATGCTGCTCAGCAACGTGATGCAAGCTAGAGAGTTCATTCTTTTCCACACAGAAAAAGCTTCTTTGTCCTTTTTGTGCTGTTCAGTGGTTCCCTCTTCAGGTTCTACCATGGTCATAATAAGAGCCTCAAGTGCTTCTTGCTCTTCCAGAACATACTGGATTTTCATTTGCCAAATCTCATAGTTGTCACCATTGAGCTTTTCACCTTTGTTCAGCTCGGCAACTATGCTCTTTGTGGCTGAAGCCATTGATCTGAATAAATTAGACAAAATATGCACGAATTATTAATGCCTATCATTTATGCATCCCTATTTGCATAGACCCATCATATTAATGAATAATTTCAAGTAAGGCTTCAGAATCAAAAGGTCACTTCGTTTCCAATCATCCTCCAAAAATCCTAACTTAAAACTATCATTAATATGATTGTCATATCCAAAATCAGTTCTATGAAGCTACAAAAACTTCTAAAACTACCCGCAGCTAATTACCCACAGCAACCAGCAATAACAGAAAGCAACTAGAATAGACATGCATATAAAAAAAATAATGCTTTCAATCAATACAACTAACATATTAGTTGTTACATCTATAACAATCGGGTAGTAAACAATACTTTGTATGTCCACAAAGCACACTTAACATACATCAGCCAATACAACTAACACATAGTCAGCACACGAACTGGGAAAGATCCTCTTTTGTTCAATTTCTTGATCTTTTCCCTTGTAACAATCGAGTAATATTCATTTACAAAATCTATTACAATTTTCTTATAGGAAGCAGCTCCGTTGACATCCCATATACGATTCAACACATCTTGCCATTCAGGTGGAAGAGTGCTTATGAAAAATCGCACCATCTCTGACTGTGACATAGGACGACCATTCCATATGACCTGTTGAATTTTCCCGTTGACTTCGAGGACGTGATCAATTAAGTCACCACTCTCCCATCGATGATCAGTCAGCTCAGCTATCAACTTAGACAGCCTTTCCTTTTGTTCATCGGTCACTACGCGAATAGGTGTGCGCAACCTCAGGGGAGGCATTGTTCCTGCAACAAATGCAAAACAAATAAGGGATTACATATAATCCACATAGACTTAATTGAAAAAGAAACACATTCCTTTCCTCCTCCCTTTTTTTTTTTTTTTTTTGGGTCAACGGTCAACGGCTAGGTCAACGGTCAACGGACCGGTCAGACCGTTCGGGCGGACCGCTTGCACGTGCCGCGCGCATGCGCGGGCTGACGTCACGCAGACGTCAGACGGCACGTGCCGTGCGCGTGCCTGCGTCCACGGGTCGGGTCGGTTCGCGGGTCGGGTCGTCGCCCGGCCAACCGATGTCATCGCTGACGTCATCGATGACGTCACCCCAGCGGTTACTGACCGTTGGGTGACGTCATGATGACGTTAGCACGCGCTGGTCCGCGGACTGGCGCGTGCCGATTCGCCGGCCGGCGGCGCGCACGCGCCGATTCGCCGGCCGGTGGCGCGCACGCGCCGATTCGCCGACCGGCGCGTGTGCCGCACGCGCTGGGCGAGCCAGCGCTTCTGGGCGCGTCGCGCCCACGAGCAGCGCCTTCTGGCCGCGCGTGTGGGCGTGTGCGGCGTCGCCCGGCGGCGCTCGACATATCCCCAGACTCGTCTCGACGTCGCCTTTCATCCAGTGCTTTCAGAATTTGATTTTGACATTCGAAAACTCAGAAAAAAAAGGGCGAAAAGCGCTCAGGTGTCGGGATTTTCGCCCGGTTCCGTACGGCCGAAGTGATTTCGCAAAAAATCAATTAAAAACATCAGAATTGATCGGGAAAAATGTGAACTAGGGCTCTGATACCAATGTAGGGAATAACGGATCCCCGAAAAGCGGATCGACACTAAATCGAACCCCTAAATCAACGCGGAAGCGAAGCCCAAAAAATAACACGTATCACCGATCGTAAAGTACACCGCGGATTCGAGCGTACCTTGTTAGCCACAGATTAGACACCGACGCCAATGGAGGAAGAGATCCTGAGCAATTCGATTCGATGAAGCCTTGAAGGGAAGAATTAGAGCCGTATGCCTACTGTTCCTTTTGAGAGAGAAAACACGCAGGAGAGAAAAAACGTGCGTAATTTCTGATTCCAACAGACGTCTTCTCTCTCTCTTTCTCTCCCTTTTATACCCCATTCTTTCCACGGGCCCTTTTTCCCGTGGGCCGGACTTTCTGGGCCCAGCTTGGGTGGACAGGGCCTTAAGCCCAATAATACATAAAGCCTTCGGTTCACAAGCACGACAGTGCATCGTCATCTTCAGTCTAGCATTCACAAAGCGCACACCATTTCTCATGCTGCAATCCGCCCATTAAATTAAGGAGATATGCATAAACAAAGCAAACTAACATCATCACCTAAGCTAATGAAGGCAGCCATGGCCTCACTAGCTGTGAGTGAGGTAGACTTGGCCTGTGGTCAGCTAGGTTATGGCGAGACTGGTCTCGCCTAGATCTAGGTGAAGTTGCCTTGCTCATAGACCTCGGGCCTTGCCTAGTCTGAGCAAGGCTGGGCGAGGACTGTGACCCTCGCTGACCACTATGGGGAAAAAAAAAAAAAGGAAAGAAAGGAAGAAGAGAAAAGGAAAAATGAAAATAAAATTCGAAAAAATAATATATCATTAAAAATTATTCACGTAAGTGGTAGCTGGATGGACTGAATTGACATGATATCAAAAGGTTTAAGATTGAATTGATACAAAAAAAAGTTTATGATTGAATTCACACGTAATTATAATAGATTGAGGATTTTTTTTTTTGGTAACTCTCCCTACACTTATCATCGATTAGGAAAAAGGAACAAAACAAAGAATGGACAACATTGATGGGCCATGGCTTTGGGTGGGCCTTGGCCCCATTCCATCCAAAGCATTTTGCTAGCAGAGTTTCCCTCCATGAATTCTGGACGACAATTTTCATTGTTCGAAAAACTATTGACGGGGCTTTAATCTGGACCTACAGAAGCTTTTATCCAAGAGTTTCGTCTTCACCAATTGCCGTCACCGCCATCACCTCCTCGGAGGTGGTGGGGACCTTGGCGTAGTGGTCTATTATGGCCCTGAGGGTTCTACGTTGAGCCTGAGGGTTCGACTTATTTTTTTTTACTCAACAATTACTAAATGATTTCTACTAGTTTTCTTGATTTGATGAAGTCCATCGTACTTCTTTGGCACTCGCATGATTTTGCCAGGAAAAGATTCTATGTGGCATTTCTGAATGACCACGACAAGAAAACTAATAAATGGTTAATATCCTGAAAAACCTCAAACTAGTGCAAATATTATAAATTTACCCCCAAATTAATTTTTTGACCATGAAAACTTTCAAACTGATACACACGTGACAAATTTATCTCAACTGACTATAAAAAAAAAAAAAAAAACCCAATTTGGTATACTGGTGACTGATTAGCTATGATATGTCATCTAACTTAGTAATTTGACAGCAAAATTTAACGAAAACTAACAAAAGGTAAATTTGTCACGAGTATACCAATTTGACGTAAATTTATCAAAGGTGTAACAGTTTAGAGTTAAATTTGTTTGAAATAAATTATCACAACTGTATCAATTTGAAGTTTTTCATGCTATTAACTCTCAATAATAAAATATTTGCCTCTTGGATACCTTTTAATTGGTGGACTACTTTTGACTTTTCCCAGTTGGTTGTGGGAACAAACCTATCCAAAAATGAAGGAAAAAAAAAAAGCGGGTTGTGGGGACGAGACTAACTTAAATATTGTCCATAAAATTAATTTCTGTGGGGCTTTGATTTTATCTTGATCTTGGCAGAGGACAGCCACGAAAGCCTGCGTTGGCCAGAGAATGAAAAGAAAATAAATAACAAAGTCCGCTTCTCCAGTCGCCTATTACTTGCCTCGGTCTTTTATTATGTTGCGACTTGCGAGTTTTGTTCCTTGTTAGCTAGAATAGCAACAGGAGAAACGTGAAAAACCAACAATATTTCCAGAATCCGATGGTGACTTCTTCCGCAATATAAATAAAATCCACTCGTTTGGCATCTCAGGTTAAACTTTATTTTGTTTTGCAAAAGACGCATGATTATGCAAATAGACATATCAAAGGTGCACCATGGTCGAATCACTTAAATTAGTTGAAGTATCAAGGCAAATAATTACTGACTGGTGATGCAGACTTGTTATATTTTCTCTTTCTGGCCAAACCAGACATATTAGTTGTCTTTGGATTAGATCGATATAAATGAAAGTCCAACAATATTTAATTTTGATTTGCCAGCACCAATGTAACCTCATTTATGGTCCAAAAATAATTTAGTTGGCTCCATAACTCTTCCCGTGACTAACGGCTAAAAGTCCTTGGTTGTCCTTCAATAAAATATTTCAAAGATGCAATTATTTCATTCTTCTCATTTTCCCTTATGTCATAATTTCATGGCTATATATAAATCCGCATGTAATTTTCTTTCCCGGCTAGTCGCTTATGGGTCGCTTTAGTCTTTAATTATGTTGCGAGTCTTGGTCCTTGTTAGCTAGAACAGCAATGGGAGAAACGTGGACGACCAACAATATTTCCATAGTCCGATAAAGACTTCTTACCGCAATATGAATAAAATCCCCTAGTTGATATCTCAGGTTAAATTTTATTTTATTTTATTGCGAAAAACATATTTTCATGCAAATAGACAGGCCAAAGGTGCACAATGGTCAAATCACTCAAATTAGTTGAAGTACCAAGACTAATAATTAGTGACTTATTACATTTTCTCTTTCCGGCCAAATTAGGCTTATTAGTTGTCTTTGGTCTAGATTGATATAAAATGAAAGTCCAACAACATTTAATTTTGATCTGCAAGCACCAAAGTAAACTCCATTTATGGTCCAAAAATAATCTAGTTGGCTCTATAACTCTTCTTGCGACTAACTAACGGCTATTTATAAATCCCCATGTAATTTCATGGTCCAAAAATAAAAGTCCTTGGCTTTCGTTCAATAAAATATTTCAAAAATGCAATTATTTTATTGTTCTTGTTTTCCCTTCTATCATAATTTCATGGCTATTTATAAATCCCCATGTTTTTTTTTTTTTCGTTTCTCGGATAGTCACCAATCGCTTGTCTTGTCTTTTATTATGTTGCGAGTCTTGTTCCTGGTTAGCTAGAACATCAATGGGAGAAATGTGAACAACCAACAATATTTCCAAAATCCAATAATGACTTCTTAAAGCAATATAGATAAGATCCCCTCGTGGGTATCTCAGGTTAAATTTTATTTTGTTTCGCGAAAAAGATATCTTCGTGCAAATGGGCGGGTCAAAGGTGCACCATGGTGGAATCACTTAAATTAGTTGACGTACCAAGACAAATAATTAGTGACTTATTATATTTTCTCTTTCTGGTCAAATCAGACTTAATAGCTATCTTCGGTCTAGATCGATATAAAATGAAAGCCCAGCAACATTTAACTTTGATCTGCCAGCACCAAAGTTAAGCCCATTTATTGTCCAAAAATAATCTAGTTGGCTCCATAACTCTTCCCGTGACTAACAGCTAAAAGTCCGTGGTTGTCCTTCAATCAAATATTTCAAAGATGCAATTATTTTATTGTTCCTCTCGTTCTCCCTTCTACCATAATTTCATGGCTATTTATAAATCCCTATACAATTTTTTTTTTCTTTTTGGGGAACAGTCGCCTATTGCTTGCAGGTCTTTTATTGTGTCGCAAGTCTTGTTCCTTGTTAGCTAGAACAGCAATGGGAGAAGCGCAAACAACAATAGTTCCATAATCCGATAACGACTTCTTACTGCAATATAAATAAAATCCCCTCATTGGTATCTCAGGTTAAATTTTATTTTGTTTTGTAAAAAAACCATATTTTTATGCAAATTGACAGGTCAAAGGTGCACCATGGTCGAATCACTTAAATTAGTTGAAGTACCAAGACAAATAATTAGTGACTTATTATATTTTCTCTTTCCGGCCAAATCAGATTTATTAGCTGTCTTCAGTCTAGATCGATATAAAATGAAAGTCCAACAACATTTATTTTTTATCTGCCAGCACCAAAGTTAAGCCCATTTATGGTCCAAAAATAATCTAGTTGGCTCCATAACTCTTCCCGTAACGAATGGCGAAAAGTCCTTGGTTGTCCTTCAATAAAATATTTCAAAGATGCAATAATTTTACTGTTCTTCTCGTTTTCCCTTCTGTCATGATCTCGTGGCTACTTATAAATGCCCATATAATTTTTTTTTTTGGGGACAGTCGTCTATTGCTTGCCTTGGTCTTTTATTATGTTGCGAGTCTTGTTCCTTGCTAGCTAGAACAGCAATGAGAGAAACTTCGACAACCAAAAATATTTCCCGAATCCGATAATGACTTTTTACTGCAAAAAAGAAAAAAAAATACAAAAGTAAATGAAATCTCCTCGTTGGACTTAGGCTAAATTTCATTTTGCTTTGAAAGGAAATATTATATATGATCGAATCACCTAAATTAGTTGAAGTAACAAGACAAGTAATTGCTGACTAGTGATGGAGACTTGTGATACTTTCTCTTTCTTTCTGGCCAAATCAGATTTATTAGTTATCCTCTGTCTAGATTGATATAAAATAAAAGCCCAAAAACAGTTAATTATGATTTGCCAGCACAAAAGTAAACCCCATTTATGGCCCAAGTTGGCTCCATAACTCTTCTCGCGGCTAACATCGAAAAGTCAATGATAATCCGTCAATAAAAAATTTTGAAGATGTTATTATTTGATTTGTTAGAAAGTCTAATTTAGAAATTTAAGTTGATGGATGGAAGGAGATCACATAAATATATATATATATATATATATATAAAACATATAAAATCCATTGTTAAGCGACGTAAGACAACACTTCAATGCTCCTCTCACATGCAAGCTGGATTACGAGCAACACATGGAATCTGACTAATAAGGGAGTGGATGCACATTGGGAAAGGGTGGCACTAGCAATACCAAGTTAAGAATAATAAAGCAGAAAATAGAATTGAGAATTTTTATAAATTTTCGATCTATATATTAATAAATGATATATCGGTCTATTTATAGGCTTTAACATAAGATTATTTGAAGATTATATCTCAAGATATACACAATCAAAAGGAAATATATGTGAAATATACACGCAATCATTAAAGCTATAGATAATCTAATAAAACTATCATAATTATCTCTAATATAAGAAATTATCCTATAGAAATCCCTAATTATCTCTAACATCAATTGAGTTTGGAAGAAATTGTTTCTTTATGAAATTAGCACTCTATGGATCCGAGCCAAGGTGGCGCATGGTGGTGCATATGATACCTCCAAGCTTCCGTTGACAACGACATTTCAATACCTTGATCGTCTAATAATGATGAGTTTGGTGGTGGTGTTGCTTCTCGAAATCGAAATGAGAAGCGAAAAGTGAAGAATCAAAGACTAACAGCATGAATTGTTTGTGGTCGACTTTGCTATCAGAATAGTAACTAAACAAATGCGATCGATACAACTGGCATTGCTATAATAAGTGGAATAAGCTAGACACTATGGAGCAAGAGTTATTGTACAAAGACGCGTCTTCGTGATGTTGAAAAAAAATTGGGGAAAAAGAAAAGCTCAGCTTGGTGCCATGTCTGCAACATCGTAACACGACCATCGAAATGCTTAGTTAGATGCAAATAAGGCACTTGGGTGAACACTTTCGAGTTGGGGATGGATTTAATTTGCACCCTAAGTGCAAAGTGTACTAAGGTGGCCTTAGGAAGGGACCAAGTTGAGCATATTGAGGAAGTAGATTTGAGGAATATCCGAATATCTTCTATATATATATATATATATCAATAAAGAATACATCAACATATTTATAAGTTTTATTGTATAATTATTTTAAAATAATATCTCAATTAAGATATTTACAATCAAAGAAAGATATATGTCTTTGGCCTATTTATAAGTTTTATTATATAATTATTTTAAGATAATATCTCAAGTAAGATATGAACAATCAAGGAAAGATATATGTGTAATATATAGACAATTTTAAGAGATATGGAAAATCAACGGAAATGTCATAATTATCTTTAACTTAGGAAATCCTAATTATCTTTAATATGATTATTCTTATTGTTTGCTCTTTATTCACCATTTCATGACTATTTATAAATCTCTTTACAATTATTTTTTTTCCTGAAGAGTAGCCATTCATTTTCAAACGCTTTTATAATGACGTCCTGTATCAAATTGTAGTAATGACAAGATCGGATTTAGTCACACTTTAACAAAGAACGGATAATACCGATTTGCCTCGGCCTCAAAATCCAATTTTACATAGCAAAGTCCGTCCATAAATTAACAAGAACAGTTATTCCTGTTAATTATTGATATGTCTCGGAAAATGTTAATGAGTGCCCCTAAGGCACTTGTTACAATTCATTAATTATATTTTGGAAATATTAACATTTTTGTTTGAAGCATATCATATTTTTGGAATTCATTTATTTTCGATTCCCAAAATGTGTTGATATGTGTCATTACTAATTTTAGCAATCTTATTTAGCGTTCTTGAGGCACTTATTAATAACATTCTTTTTCATTTGTTTTTTCACCTAGTTATCAAGCACCGTCTGTCTCACTATTATAATCGCCACCTGGTAACGCCACCATAAATGCCGCCAAAGTCGAATAAAATCGCATCGACTTTTAGAAGGCAAGTTGTTCGTCACATGAAAATATTTTATAAAAATGAGAATCCTTTATGCTTTTAATCTGTAAGTTTGTGGGTCGAATTCTTAAATTTTTTACTTGGAGCAATCTCCGGTCATCATGCCACCACATGCGGTGCACAGCATGAGAGTTGGGTACAAGTATGAGGGAATGGGATAAAAAAAAATTTCATGCGCTTGAATCTACTTGACTATTTAAATAATCCATGCTAAGGAGGTTGTGAGAAACCATGCCATAACAAATAAAAGACATTTGAAGTTCATGAAAAATAAAACTAATAAATTGAGAGCAATATGTCTATCAGAAGGCTGTGAATGGTTATTTGTACTTCTAAAGTGCAAAGGGGAGTATACTTTGCAAGTAAAAACCTTCAATTGTGCACACTTACAATAGATCTCTGTATGTTCCTCAAGTCAGCACCAAATGGCTAGCGTATAAATACCGTGATAGGTCAAGGAGCAATCTCACATGTACATAAGCTAATGTGAAGAGAACAATGGAATTTGAGAATGTTTTGAAATTGTCAAAGGCAAATGGTATATAGAGTTAGGAGAATGACAATGAATATGATCACGTCGAATGAGGAGGAGCACTAAGATATGCCCAAGTGTTATTGTCAAACACTTCTAGATTTAAATTCAAGATCTGCACGTCATTATAACTAAGCCATGTGGAAGAAGACTTCAAGTATAGAGGGATCTACATATTTCTTGATGAATTGAGGAATAATCTAGTTGGCTCTAATAAATTTTTCTACAATTAATTTTGAAAAGTCAACGATTGTCGACCAATAAAACTCCTCCAAGACAATATTTGACTATTCTTCTTGTTTGCCCTTCTATCACGATCTCATGGCTATTTAAAATTCATATGCAATTGTTTTTCCGGGCGGTAGCCATTCATTTGTGAACTTTATCTGTTGATGTACTGAATCAAATGAAGAAGCCTACTTGCAATGAATTAGCAATCCTCGATGACTTATTTTCCATCTTACTTAAATCCAATAAGATTGCCGCAAAATAAAATACAAAATACAATTACATCAGGATCTCAAAAGTCTAACTTTCTGCGGTCAACACGTTCAATTGATTGGATTAGCGTCTCACGATGAGAAGCCGAATATTCTTTTTCCTTATTTACAAGTTTCCAATCATCAACTAGAACTATTTTAGGTGTAGTCTGACATGTTTGCACGAATGCTTCCAATGATTGCCAATTCAATTGCCAGCGAACGACACTGATGGTCCTCGGCCTCCTATTCCAAAATCCAGTTTCATCTAGCAAAGTCCATCGGAAATTTAACAAAAAGAATCGTTCTTCTTCAAATTATTAATACTTTTGGGCGATTTTTTCTTTTTGGAAAAATATTAAAGAGTGTTCCTATATCAATTGTTAAAAGTCACTAACTGTGGTTCGAACATGTAAATATTTTTATTTGAAGCATTCCACTTTTTGGAATATGTGTCTTTGTCAATTTCAAACGTGTTTTGATATGTTTTTACAAATGTCCTTGAGACATTTGCTAAGAAGAACCTTTTAACCGCTACCAGAAAATGCTGCCATGAATGCCAATGAATGTGTTCACAGGAAACGAGGAGGAGTAACATGAGATGCTTAGATGTTACTGTCAAACACTTCTAGATGTAAATCCAAGATCTACATATGTCATTAAAACTAAGCCATGTGGAGGAGGATTTCAAGTCTAGAGGGATCTACATATGTCTTGATGAATTGATCAATAGACTAGTTTGTTGGAGTAATATAATTGGCTCTGATAACTCTTCCTGGCATTAACGTTGGAAAGTCAACAGTTGTCGACGAATAAAACATTTCCAAGACAATATTTGACTATTCTTCTATTTTTCCCTTCTGTCACGATCTCATGGCCATTTAGAAGTCCATATGCAATTGTTTTCCCGGGCAGTAGCCATTCATTTTTCAAACCCTATATGGTGATGTACTATATCAAATAAAGAAGCCTAGTTGCAATTAATTAGCAATCCTTGATGACTTGGTTTTCATCTTAATTAAATACAATAATGTTGCCACAAAATAAAATACGAAACACAATTACATCAACATCTCCAAATTCTTAACTTATCGGGGCACACTACCTTCAATTTATTGAATTAGCATCTCACGATGAGAAGCCGAATATTCTTGTTTCTTGTTTACAAGTTTCAAATCATCAAATAAAACTTCTTTATGTGGAGTCTGACTTGTTTGCATAAATGCTTTCGATGAATGCCAATGCAATTGCCAGTGATGACAAGATCGGATTCAGTCAGGCTTTGACAAGGAGAGACACTGATGGGCCTCGGCCTCCTGTTCCAATATCCACTTTTATATAGCAAAGTCCATTGGAATGGTCACTATCTGTGATTTGAACATATTGATACTTTTGGGAGATTTTTCCTTCTAGAAAAATATTAGAGTATTCCGACGACACTTGTTAAAAGTCAATAATTGTGTTCTGAACATATAAATAGTTTTATTTGAAGCATTTCGCTTTCTCGGAATATGTCCCTTTTTCAATTTCTAAGATGTTTTTATATGCACTGTTACCAATCTTAATATTTTTAATTAATGCCCTTGAGGCATTTTTAGCAAGAACCTTTTAACTGCTACTGAGTAATGCCGCCATAAACACCACAAGTTAAGGGACTAGATTTGAAACAAACAAGCAATTAAGTCGGTGAAGAATAAGTTGTTTTCACACAATTAGGAGAAACAATGGCCACCCCGGATCGCAATATAATGAGACTGGATCTAAGAGATGGCTTAATAGTATATCTGAAAATTAAGTACTCACAAGAAGAGCCCATGGGCTTTCCCAGTGTTGTTCCTCATGCTCCTCCCGTTATTTCCTTAAGAAACTTTGTTCACCCTTACACCCCAAGATATAAGTAGTCGTTTTCGATTGAGACAATGTATTGTTCATTTGATTGATTCATCTTCTAGTTTTCTTTCATTCAATCACTAATTTGGAATCTTGGATAATTTCAGAATTTTACGTATGACTTAAGATCGTCTGAACCCTCTTTTAGTTGAAAGTAATAGGACACTTTTGCTTGTTTTAAGCTTCATGATCTCAGGCCAACGTTGCTTAATCATTAGTGCCTGGACCGATTAAGGGACTTTGAAATTGAATGGGAACAGAAATAATGGGTTGAGTGGGCATACAAAAGGTTGGAAACTCCAATTTTTTGAACCCATAGATACTTCTCGAGTTAGAGCTAAAAATGTATCCATTCAATCGGATAAAAAGCTTTTGTGTACTTGTAGTTTTTGGCCCAATGTGGTTTCATTTCTTCAGAAGAGAGGTGCACACGTAAAGGTGGTTTTCTCGTCCAAATCAAATAATCAATTATTTGAAAAATATTTTTAAAAATTTGTTATTTGTGTAGTTCATAATAATTAATTAATGAAAAATATTTTTATTATCAATAATAGTACATGCTGAAAATTTTTCATTAATATTAATAATATTTTTCATTAATTCATTTCTTAAAATGAGTGTAAATAATCAAGTGATCATTTTTAGAATTTTTTTTTTTTTTTTGAATCATTCATCTCTCACTAAACAAAGTCAGCCAGTGCAGTAACTGTTACAGCCAGTGTAGCCTTAACTTCAACTTTGAAATTGCTGAAGTTATGTTTCTTATCTAATCCCAACCTATTGGAAATATGATGGCAGATATCGATTTCATATCGATTATATTGCCAATTAATTGATTTAGTTAATTTGTGATTAGCTTGGTAAAGTGGGAATGTAACCGTGATATAATCGTGTATATTTTATTTCCTGTCTTTCTCTTTTAACATATATAGAACAGGGCTCTTGTACATGAATACACAGAAAAATGCAGATCACGATTTCTCCCAAAACACTCTCCATTTTTCTGCCATTTATTCAATTTCGATCATGGTATCAGAGCTACGATCCTAGACCTAGCTTCCGCAACCTCTGAATTGCCCTCTTTTCTTTTTTGAGTTATTATTGTTGTGGTTTTCTAATCTGCAAAACAAACCAAAAAAGCCAAGTTGAAATTCAATCTTCTGTACCATGACAAAAAAGGGGAATGCTCAGGATTCACCTTTAGAAGAAATGTCTCAAGACCATACTCCAACTTCATCGGTTCAAATCAACCCGAATGAACATGAGGATGCATCCATCCAAAATCTAAAGATCCACAAGACACCATTGTTTTTCCTACTATTTCGGTTCAAGCTTTTAGACCAATACACCGGCTTGCGTTTCCATGGTATCCTGTTCAAGGCCAATGGGCCATAGGCCTAGGATAGGGATGGTCTCAATATGGCCCATATGCGGGAGAGAGCTCCCACGTTCTTGGACCACAACCCAGAGAAGATCCAAGCATTGACAGAAATGGAGCCGACTCGAATTAGGGAGTGGATTGGAGGGACCCGAACCAAGGAATCGGGTCTACCTAGGGTCAAGGGATCGGGTCCATACCGAGTCAAGAGCCAAATCCCTACCCGTTTTTTGGACCCGGTTACATACTGTATCTGTTTCCCACAGGTAGCAGCGACCGACCCAAAGCTGGGGACCCACTCTTCACATCGTTGGTGGATGGACCAAATCTGAAAATCATTCCGCTACAGCTCACCGACCTCAACAACAATAGCAATTGGGCACACGATTTCTGTCGAGCCCTCATCACCAAAGAAAAAAAGGGATTTCTGGATGGATTCACGCCTTACCCAATAGAAGAATGCCTTCAACAACATTGGCATTGGTGTAATAAGTTGGTGCGTACCTAGATTGGAAACTGCCTCACGCCAGACGTCGCAACAAGGCTTCCGTGAGATGTACAGACGGCTCAATCAGGAGAAGCTGTTCACCATAACACAAGTCGTCTCCGAATTGAAGCAAGGGAACCTCATGATTACTACTTGCTTCAATTGGCTCTTAGCTCTTTGGAAGGAGCTCGAAGTGGCCGTGGAACAATTGGATGGACCCGAAGCAACACTTCATCAGTATAGGGCCATGATTCTTACTAAGGTTGAATGAGATGTACGCTACCTTTAGGTCACAGATCTTGATGATGGAGCCAACGTTGTCGCTCGGCCAAATTTATTAGTTGGCCGTTCAGGAAGAGAGTTAGAGATTGGCGATGACCGAGCACGCGAGAGCAATTGACCCTTGCTGTTGTGCTCACAGGAGGTTCCCCCTTGCTGGATCCGTCGCTCAGTGGCCATGGAGGAAGCAGAAGCTTTGGGAACCCTGGGCGACTTGCGGTTGCAAGGAAAACAAGTGGGAACCCTAAGAACCCAGGGATGGATGGCCATGATCAGAAGAAGCCATCCGATGGCTTATGTTCACCCATCAATCTGCTTGGATCTAATGGTGGGCAGTAGAAGAGATCTGACGGTGGATATCCCCCCTTTGGTGCACCTAAATCTAATGGCTCTAACTTGGCCACGTCAGCACCAATATATATGGGATCCAACGGAGCATGTCATGCCACGTCATTGCATAGATTAGGTGGGAAAAGTTCAAAAAATAAAGGAAAATTCTATGAATATTGCAAACGTCCACACCATACAATTGAAACTTGCTGGAAACTGCATGGCAAGCCGGGTGATAAAGAAAAAAAGGAAAAATAATTTTTTGCTTATCAGGTGTCGGCACTGAGGTCTGATGGGGCACACCAACCAATTACCCAAGACCAGTACTAGAATATCATGAGGGCTCTGGATCGTTTGACCACAAATGACAAGATTGCAAGTTGTTTAGGTACTATCCTTGGTGAAACAAATTCAATACCAACTGATGCATGGATTATAGATTTGGGTGCCAATGATCATATAATATGCAATGAAAAAAAATTATTTTCCCATGCTCAGAAAAGTCCATATTTATGTTCCGTACGCCTTCCGAATGGTAATGTTACTCATGTCACTAAGGTTGGAACTATTCACCTTAGCTTCGATATTGTCCTTAAAAATGTCCTTCATATCCTAGAGTTTGAGTTCAACATGATATTTGTCTCAAAAGCTTGTGAAGATAATTCTTGTCGTGTCATATTCAACTCCGACAATTGTTTCTTTCAGGACCGTTCGACTAGCTGACCGATGGGCTTGGGTAGTGTTGCACAAGGACTTTACTTTTGGATTAGTTCTTCTGAAGTTTTTGATAAAAGCACCTCTTGTAATGCTATTATCAATAATAAAAATCTTATTTTCCATCAACGCTTGAGTCATAGTGCACATTTCCCTAATCCGAAATGTCCCATTTGTCCCCTAGCTAAACAGTCTCGAACACTCTTTCCCACTAGCACATCTCGAGCTAGCATTGCTTTCTCTTTACTTCACATTGATATTTGGGGACCCTATCACACACAACATCGTGATGGTTCACGATTCTTTCTTACTATTGTTGATGATTATAGTCGTGCAACTTGGGTTTTTTTTATACAGTCAAAGAGTCAAACTTTTCCAATTCTATCAAAGTTTCTCACTCTTATTGAAAACCAATTCAACAAATATGTTCAAAGAATTCGTACGGACAATGGAGACGAGTTCTATACTCCATGAAAGCTCTAAGGGAATAATCTTTTCCATCATCTAAGGGAATAATCCATGAAAGCTCTTGCACGTATACTCCTCGGCAGAATGGGATAGTTGAGCGTACAGATCGGCACCTCTTAGAGGTCGCCCATTCTCTTAAATACCAGGCTTCGATTCCTGAAGATTTTTTGGGAGACTGTGTTGTTACAGCAGCCTATTTGATTAATGGCATGCCAACACGGATTCTCATTGGCGAACACCTTTTCAATTGCTTTATGGAAAAGAAGCAAGAATTGATCACCTCAAAGTATTTGGATGCTTGTGTTATGCCACGACTGTTGGGCCTCGGGATAAAATGGATCCTCGTGCTATTCCATGTGTCTTCCCTCATTGCAAAAGGGTTATAGAGTCATGGAGATCTCTACAAGGAATTTCTTCTAAGCATGATGTAGTTTTTCATGATCTATCTCAACTTCCAATCGTCGCCCTTTGTTATCAGAAGAAGATCTATCTATGGAGTCTCCATATGTAATTATTACACCAGAACAGCCTGCACCAGTTACAACAAATCCATCATATCATGTAGCTGAATCACCCATTCTTTCAAATGAAGAAAATCAACCATCTGGTTCTTTGGTCACTTCTTCATGATAGGAATTGCAGTGTTCTTCACAAGACTCCTTACCTATCATTAATGAAGAAGGAAGAGTAGGGTAGCCTCGGCGTTCTAGTCGACATACACGACCACCCACATGGACAAAGGATTACATATGCCCTATGCTAAATTCTCCAGGTATACAATATCCGGTATTTTCATATGTTTCTTTTAGTCAGCTGTCATTGGAACATATGTGCTACATTAGTCGGATTTTTGAAGAACAAGAGCCGTCTTCCTATAATGAGGCGGCACGTGACCCCAAATGGCAGGATGCAATGGAAGCTGAGCTTAAAGCACTAACTAAAAATCACACGTGGGACATCGTTCCTTTACCTCCACATCCATTGGCTACAAATGGGTTTACAAGATCAAGTTCAAGGCGGATGGTTCCATTGAAAGATACAAGGCTCAATTAGTTGCAAATGTTTTCACGCAATAGGAAGGTTTTAATTATCATGAAACTTTTTCCCCTGTAGCTAAAGAAGTTACTATTCGTTCATTTTTATCCATTGCAGCCCTTCATAACTGGCAACAACATCATATGGATATTCATAATGCCTTCTTACATTGGGACCTAGATGAAGAAATTTACATGGAACTTCCACACGGTTTACGCAGATAGGAGGAGTCTCGTATGTGTCGTCTACGCAAATCCTCGTATGAACTTAAACAGGCTTCTAGATAGTGGTATGCCAAATTCACTACTGCACTAATCAATGCAGGATTCCAGCACTCCAAGCACGACTATGCCTTGTTTACTTGGACTGAAGGTACTTCATCAATTTATTTGTTGATATATGTTGATGACATTCTTATCATGGGGAACAATGAGTTGGCTATCACAAAGTTCATAAAATATTTGCATTTTGCTTTTCATATCAAGGATTTGGGACCTCCTAAATATTTCCTAGGTATTGAAATAGCTCGATCTAACAAGGGAATCTGCCTTAGTCAACGAAAGTTCATTTTGGAGATAGTTCTAGAAGCATGGTTATCAAGATGCAAACCGGCTGTCATACCAATTGAACATAATGCGAAACTGACAACGCATGAATACGATATGAGCTTGTCCTCATCTACTATTGATCCATTGCTGGAGGATCCATCGGGATATCAACGTCTTTTTGGAAAACTAATCTACCTCACCATGACAAGACCCGATATTTGTTATGTAGTACAGATACTGAGTCAGTTTATGCACAAGCTGAAGCAATCTCATATGAGTGCTGCATTGAAGGTTGTGAATTACTTGAAAGGATGTCCAGGACTTGTTATTTTTCTATCTCGTGATTGCAATATGAAGATAACAGTGTATTGTGATACATATCATGCCACTTGTCCAATGACGAGGAGATCAGTTACTGGCTTTTGTATCAAACTGGGGAAGTCGCTCATTTCATGGAAGATAAAGAAGCAGTCAACCGGGTCGCTATCATCAGCTAAATTAGAATATTGAGCCATGGCAAAGACTGTTTGTGAGATAGTGTGGCTGTGTAGGTTACTCTCTGACCTTGGAGTACAAATCGATGGACCCAGTGAATTATTTTGTGACAATGATATTGCACTCAAATTAGCGGCAAATCCAGTTTTTCATGGAAGGACTAAACATATAGAAGTTGATTATCATTTCACTCAAGACAAGATTTGAGAAGGGATCATCACAGCAAGAGGAATCGAAACTGTAGAGCAGCTGCAGATATCTTTACCAAGCCATTATATCAAAGACAACATACATACCTTTTGAGCAAACTAGGTGTCCTTGACATATACAGGCCACTGGCTTGAGAGGGAGTATTGAAAATATGATGGCAAATATCGATTCCATATTGATTATTTTGCCAATTAATTGATTCAGTTAATCTGTGATTAGCTTGGTAAAGTGGGAATGTAATCATGATATAATCGTATATATTTTCTTTCATGTCTTTCTCTTGTAACATATATAGAACGGTGCTCCTGTACATGAATACACAAAATAAAAATACAGATTACTATTTCTCCCAAAACACTCTCCATTTTTTGCCATTTCTTCAATTTCTGTCACAGCCAAACACGTCCTTGTTCCTATTCAGTAGATTTCTTTAGTCACCGCAGCAGAAACAATATAAACCGGAATCAGTAAAATCAAAATCCCACGATATCATTAGAAATCATACCAGCTCTATCACTGTTTTAACAAAATGGGATTAATGACATTGGCAGATGAATACGAACTGGCCTAAGCTTTCTTTGATTTGGTTACCGATCCTCTGATTACTCTCGGTGTGCTTGTGTCCTCTACGTGAATCACCCTCTCGTTGGAGTTGCTATTTCCCTTATTTCAATTTGATGGTGAATTTCACTCCTCGTATTTTCGTGAACTGCTGCTCTAAATATGGGTCATTTTTTTTGCGCTTGAACTTCTCATCCGGGTTCCCTATCTTCATCGGTATCCGGAAAAAATACGGCTCAGTACAATTTTCCTCTACTTACAGATCTGTCAATTTTAGTTCTTACTACAGTTGGACAATGGACTTTGTATTATCCATTCAATCATTGTAATCGACCTGAACGCCTCTTCTTTTACCGATGATTTCGAAGAGAATATGATACATTAATCCTGCTTCTAACTTTTTTACTTGAATTCGAGCTTACTTAGAACTACTTTTACATTTAAGACATCCATTGTGAATATAACTAAAAGAAATGTTTCCCTTCAAACTACTAATATGTGTTTGATGTCGATCAACATAATATGTTCGGGAGATTTTTCCTTTGGAAAATATTAGCAAGTGCTTGCACTTGTTAAAAATCATTAATCGTGCTTTGAAAATATCGACATTTCTATTTAAAACATGTGACTTTTTCCTTTTAATAATGTTCATTTTCAATTCCAAGATGTGTTGATATGTGTTATTAAGTATTCTTAAATAGTTTTGCACTTGTTAAGAAGGAACTTTTCGTATTCTTCTACTATGTATCAAGCGCCATCACTAGCATCACCACCGTCAGGTTATGCCGCCGTAAATGCCCAAGTTAAGGAACTAGCTTTCAAACAAACACGTCATTCAGACAGTGAAGAATGTTTTCCACACAATTAGAGTAAGCAATTATTGGCAAGATTATAAAAAATTAGTTAGCATTGGAGTCAGCGAAATATAAATACAAATAAATTGATACAAACAAGACTCGACACACGTTGACATGTTTTGAAAAAATTAATATTTCATCCTATTGGACAATATTATTTTAGTTATGCCACACATTACCAAAAACCAATACACACTGATGACGAGATTATCCAAAAAGTCCTAAGTCTATTGTACGACTGTCAATTTAGGTTTAAATCTTTCAATTGTATCAATTTATTCCTAAACCTTTTGACGATTATCAATTTAGTTCTAAACTTTTGACTGCTAATTCGGTTATAAATTTTTTAATTGTACCAATTTGGTCATAAATTTTTTGATGATATGCAAATTTATTCTTAAACCTTTTAACGATTTATCAATTTAGTCATTCCAGTCAATTTTGGCTAAAAATCATTAACATAGACTTGAGCAAGTTGTTGCCATCCTATGTGGCATGGTCGACATTGACATTAACAATTTTTGCATTTTTTTAACTTTCTTTTTTTCCCCCTTCACTTTCCCTTTGACTTGTGGCCGGTAGTTGGCCATAGGCAAGGGCTGGCAAGGGCTTGGCCCTCGTAGCTTGGGCGATGGGTGACCTCGTCAAAGGTCGCGACGGTTGGTGAGGGCCGTGGCACCCTCGCCAGCCCTTGTTTGTGGCTTGTCTCTTGTCACTGGCCGAAGGAAAGACTAGGGAAAAAAGGAAAATAAATTTTTTGATGATTCACTAATTTAGTCTTAAATCTTTTTAATAATTTATCGATATAGTCTTTTTTGTCAAAAAATTTAAAACTAAATTGGTACAATTGAAAAATTTATTATTGAATTGGCTATCATAAAATAATTTGTTATATTATTATTGAAAGGTTTAAAACTCAAGTTCGCTATTTCACAAAAATAAAATAAAATTGGACTATCTTCTCACTTTGCCAAAAGGAGATGCCGAAGGGGTTCATTTCTCCAGTCCGCACCCCGGTATACAGCAGTCCCATCGGACCGAGATTCCAGTGTTGGTCGGATTTGTTACCTTATTAAAAAATCAGGTTTTTTTTTTTTTTTTTTTAATTCTATCTTTTTTATGTTGTCGAATTTGGCCAAACACAATATGATTAAAGATTTGGGGTCTATATATGAGTGAGAAAATTACTTTAAATTTTATTGCTTCAATTATCATTCATATTTCAAAATATCATGGGAAATAATGTTTGAATTTTCATGTCAAAATTTGTATTTCTAAAAGAAGCAAAGAGTTACTCATAGACAACTGAAACCACATGGGCAAAAAGCAAAAAATAAAAACTCAATCGATCAAATTTTGCCCATGTGGTTTCAGTTGTCTATGAGTAACTCTTTTGCTTCTTTTAGAAATACAAATTTAATCAGACCAGCCACTAGCACATCTGACGAATCCAAAAAACTGCAGGAAATGCTCGAGTTGGGTAAGAATCCAAAGTTAACGTCTGACCAACCAGTTGTCTCTAGAGTGTTGCAATTAGATTAGCTAGCCATTGTCCATGTTGGATTTCCTTCAAGTACTTCAGCCATTAACTCATTGTATTGGCTTTCTACCTCTTCGGGAAATCAGTGTAGTCACCAACCTGTATGGAATCCCTTAAATAAGGCAGCATATATCATAAGCTTTGTTTGACAATAATCAATGTGTCATCCCAGGATTTTGCTAGGAGTAACGATCACAGATATAAACAATAAAGGCATGATCAACTCTCCAAGTGCCATCCGTAACACAACAATCCTATCAATTGTGAGATTTTGTTTTCCTTTTATATACGTTTGTCCCCTTTACTCCTATATTTATTTTCTAAGTTTTATAGAGCCGAATTTGATGTGTGTGCACATGATTTCTTAATTAGTCTATAGCTATGTTGTCAAATTAAAGAGGGCTATTGTGGCAAGATGAAAACTTCATTTAGACTAATAGATTTTTTAATAAAGAATCTATATAAAGTTGAGTAGGTTCAAGCCTACGCAACTTCATGCCTTTCTAAAAACAAACAATCTATAAATCCACTCTTGTTGGGTAATAACATTTGGATATGTGCATGGACCGGCACTCGCACTAAGTAAGATCCAGGACAGACGTGGGGATTTGAATCCTTCAACAAATGAAAGGATGAACATGAAGTATCTACGCCAAGCTCAAGGCAGGATCGCATGAAGTTTCTATGCTTGAAGTGTGATCCTGGGCATGGAGAAAATGCCCTGACTGGCCATGCCCAAGCCCACTCATTACCTACAAGATTCATCACTTTTACTATTCAACCAGAGCAATGCCACAACACAATCACATTCAAATTTGCTCTCTGCACAATGACGCACGAAAGTGGCTCACAACTGAAGCATCCAGCTTACATTAAAAATAATTCCAAAACCATGTTTATATATAAGAAAGACACAGCAAAGCATTCCAGAAGATCGTGCCTGCCAAATCACGCGGACAATGAATTTCTTCCATAAAGCTACTGATTCCGTTCATTTTGATTTTGAATGAATATATGTTTCCAGTAGATCAACTATTTGAACACGTATTGAGCTGGACTTGCGGATATGCAAACTTCATACCTCGTACAAATGCCCATCTAGCGGTGTCGTTGTTGGTGCCACTGTGCACTAAAACAAAAATCATAATCCTCAGCCTCCAAATCCATTATAGGAGTTTATGATGATGCAGCATCCAAGTATAAAGTTGAAGGCTCTTGGATTCAATCTATCAAAACCACCAACACCAAAGCACATATCAAGTACATGTATAGAAGGAAGAAAGTGAAAAGTAACTAAAAACAACAGGGTGTGATACAGTTATGAGTAGTTTAAGAGAGACATAGGCATCGAATTTTAACCTCCCTATTTTATACGAGTTATGCTTTTGAATTTGCTTTCGCAAGCATTGGGCAAAGTGTGAAATGTAACTAAATAAGAAATAGGCTTGTGTTAATATGAGTTTGGGAATTATTGAGGCAAACAAACTTTACTTTTTAGCTTTAAACATTCACCCACATTTCTTGTTCCGAACACAATCTGTTACTAAACTAGGAAAATGACAGGTCTAGGAAGCTACAAGTACCAAGGAAACAAGAACAACAACTACTAAAAGCTCAAGTAGCAAAAGTTTTTTTTTTTTTTCAAGAAATCAAACAGGTTGAAAACAAAGCCATTGTCAAAATCACAAAAGCAGCCCAAAAAAAAAAAAAAACAAAAGTTAAAACCTATTAAAAGGGCGTAAACAAACTCAAAAATATCGGGAGTATTGTTGTATTTTCTTCTGTTTTGGAAGGAAAATAAGAATGAAATGAAAGAAAATATTAATGTAAATTATAAAAAAAGATATTCATATTTAGCAAAATATCAGATAATGCAATAGTAGATTTCTAAAACCTTATAGCTTCGAGATAGTTCTCCTGTCATCTAATTTATATTATTATAATTGAACATAGCTAATGACCATCTCAACCTCAAACTTTTATTTAAAAATAAAAAATCGATGACAAAAGCAGTGCTAATATATTATAAACCTATTTATCAACAAATAACATGGATGGTCAAAATCACAATTCACCAAAATCAAGAAGAGTGACAAGTAATGAATGCAAGTCTTACCTTTTTAGTTTTAAGTTTAAAGCTCTTCAAGAAATGGTTGACACGGAAAACATTCACTTGAACTCTGCTAGAGAAACTAAAGTAGAGAGACGGTACAGCGAATAAGAGATTATTGAACCATTAATAATGTATCAAGTAATCACAACAATCTCCAGAATAATGGCAAGTCCCATAAAAATGAGGTCCACATTAAAAGAAGCTAAAGAACACACCATTCTACCACAGAAGGATACACGGGCATTGTCATCTCCGTAGACAATTACCTCATCGATTGTCCCTTTGAAGTCAATCATCACCGATAAGACAACCCACACTACAAGAAGAAGTCTTGGATTTGGGATGAAACTAATCCAGGTGGGACTATTCTCCTCAACGATGGCCTCACAAACACCATCCAGTCTAGAAATGGGAAGTTGCCACGTACATTATGGCAGTTCCTTAGATTTATCTCTCTCAATGTATTGCAATTCTTCACCACCTTTTCTACCCCTTCAGTCCATAGATGCACATAGCGCAGTAAGTCGAGATACTTGAAATTGCAACATCTACTTATAAATGCCACTAGTTGCTCGTCGTTGAGTTTCAAGTCTTCTGCATGCAAGACCTCCAACTGTGGGAGTTCAAAGTCGATGGATAAATTCCTTATGTTTTTCAAACCACGGATATCCAAATACCTGATTTCAGGGCAGCTCTTCAGCACACCTGAAATGCCGTCCATTTCATGGGTGAACCAATTACACGTAAAAACAAATTATTAAGGACGTGCATGATAGCCATTCCATTTCTCTATTTTTCTATTTTTTTGCTCTTAAGAATAGGTTTAGAATAGAACTCCGTTTGGTAATGTAATTTCATTTTTTTTTAATTTCTAGAACAAATTTTAAGTTTAGAAATAGGTTTGGCAATAAAAATATTCTACATTTTTATTTTTAGACCAAAATTGAAAAATAAAAACTCTTATCATTATTCGCTCTTACTACTAGCCGGCTACCCACCCATCACCGCCCACCACTACTGGTTGCCTATCACTCACGGTCCATTAGCTACCGCTTGCCTCCTGCCGCTGCTCGAGAGAGAGAAATTTTGTGTCATTATCAAACGAATTTTTATTCCATGAATAAATATTTTATGTCATTATTAAATGTATATTTTTGCTTATAAACTCGTTTGGGAAAAAGAAATAGAAAAATCTATATTTGACCAGAAATTAATCTATGGAACATAATGATTATCATTTACACCTTAATTGTCCGATATAAGATAGACTAGGCTTGAGCGGATCAAGAGGGAAATTGATAGTCCAAACCTACCCATCCATGCTTTTGGCCTGACGAGCCATCCAACCCATGATCACCTCTACTTGATGTATGTTGTAGTGGTAATTTTTAAGAATTCAAATTCAATCTAGTTCTTGAAAGTATCTCAATGCTTAATTTATTTTAGCTTGGTAGTATCGAACTAATAGGCAAAACAATAACCAAACTTCTTAACTGAACACAAACTGGATGGCTGTTACAGCTTAGTACTTCGCATGGCCATACCGATCTCTTTCATAGGCCCTTCTAAAATAAAATGAGCAAATAATACCATAAAAAAATTGTTGGGTCCCTGATGAACTGTTGGATGACTGAGATGACTCTCAACTGTCGATTGATTATCGTCGATCGTTGGACCATTACACGGTGATCAGCCATCTAGTCTTAGTTGATAATCACACAGCACTTTAGGGCAAGGAAGGGTGGAAATGCCCCTCTTCTTTGGTTAGCTTTGTACTTTGACAGGGGAAGCCAGGGGTCAAGGAATTCAGATGCAATATTGTACCATCCAAAGTTGTCCCCTCAATAAGTAGGGGCATTCGTCCATAGCTTGTGTTAATAGGTCTTAATGAAAGTTAAGGGTGCAAATGATAACCATTGCGGTCAGAAATTGATTTATGTAAGAAAACTAGATTTTTTTTTTATTTATTTCTATAGTTGGATGAGTTTCTAAGTAAAAACACACATTTGATAATGACTCAAAATTTTTATTTTCAAAATAGAAATTTATTTGATAAGTTGCTAATGGACTGCGACAGTTAGGGGTGTGCAAAAGAACCGGGATCCGCCCGGACCGCCCGAAACCAGTGGTTCTTGAGGGAACTGGTCCGGTTCCCGATTCCAATTTATGGGAACCGGTGGGTACCAGTCCGATTCCCAGTTCTATATGCGGATCCATCCACCTGCCCACCCGGACCGGACCGATTATTTTTTACTATTAAAAAAATTAAAATTACTAATTAACAAACCTAGCATCAAAAGGCAAGCAGTGCATGAATCCCCTTGACAAAACGTTGAGCAAATGGAAACGTCCATAAGTTAAAAAGTCTAAAGTAGACCTTGACAAAATGCCGAGCAATTAGTGGGCAAAACTTAAAAGGCCAACATGCGAAGAAGCAAGGTTGCAGGAGGAGGAGAAGAAGAATAGGTCTAGGGTTCGCGAGGATAGCAATAGGTTTGTCCATCCCTTTCTTTATTCAGCCCTTCGAAAATTTGCCGTCACCCTTGACAGCAGCCGTCTGTTCGTCTGTCCTTTTCTCTATTTGGCACTCCGGAAAATCATCGTCGCGCTCAACAACAGCTGGTCCGTCTGTCCGATTCTTTCACTATCTCCCTATTCGGCCCTTTGGTGTCGATTTTCTAGCACCGTCACCCTTGACAGAAAGTTAGCAATAAATTCGTGTGGAAGGATCTGCCCAACAAGATCCACCACAAGATCTCTGAGAACTGGGTCAGCACCACCCTCCTCCTTGACCCTCTCGTCGGCACTTACACGTACCTTCTCTCTCTATCTCTATGTCTCTATCTCTGTCTCTCTCTATGCGAATTTGTTTGGATTGAGATTGAAGTCGAATTCGAGTAGTGTTCTTGGGAGTCTCGACGGAGGGACATGAGCTTACTTTTGTCGTGATTGCGCGGGTTGAGAATTAGTGTTGTTTTTTGCGTGGTTGCGTACTTGCATGATGTTGTTGGGGTTGAATCCGTGATGATGTCCGATATGAATATGTGAACTCCTGCTTATTAGGAATTATGTATTTATTGGAGATTTTGAGCTTTGTTTTTGTGGCATCCTAAAATTCCTTGCAAATCTTTAGGGGTGCTCTAATTCATGTCTTGCATTAAGACTTTAGCCAAGCTTTTGGTGAATAATTATTTAATAGAAAAATGCTGTTTTTGGCCATGGGGGATTATGGATTGGAATTTATTAAAATAGGTCACAAAGTTTTGTGAATTATAAATTCCAATTAGGTGTTTATATAATTAAGGATTAGGTGAATTAATAGGATGAGGATGGGCTGGACAATTGAAAGCCCAAACCAGCCCATTGCCTCACCCCACCTTCGACCAGCCCGCGAAGCCCAAGGAAAGGAAGAGCTGCCGTTGGCCCATGGCTGGCCCAAGCCCAACCAAAAGATGTAGGCCCATCTTGCATGAAGAAGGCCATTTGTCCCTCCTAGCTGCCAAGTGTTCCCCATGCAAGATCAATGATTGCTCATCATTGAGGGGAAGAAAATTAAGGGGGATGATGCCGGTTTAGGGAGGAGGTGTGTCGTCCGAAGAGAGAGAGAGAGAGAGAGAGAGAGAGAGAGATAGAGAGAGAGAGAGAGAGAGAGAGAGAGAGAGAGAGAGTTACCGAGAGAAACTGAGAGAGAGGAGGAGAAGGCCGCGCAAGGAAGAAGAAGCCGCTCGTCCGTCGCTCGTAGCCGCCCGTGCGTCCGTCGTTCGTTGCCGTCATGCTCACCGTAGCTCGATTTAGAGGCAAGTTAGATCCTTTGATCTGCTCTTGCATGTTGTATCTAGGATGTATTATTGAATGGTGATGAATTTCGGATGTCTAGGGTGGGAAAAAACCGAAGTTTTAAGGGTGTTGCTTTGAAGTAGTAATCTGTTCTCGAGTAAACAGCCTGACCCAGAATGTTGTAGTGGCTTGCATGAAATTTTTGAGTCGGATTTTGGCTTACACTTCTTCATGAAAGTTGTATATAACATCTAAAAGTATAACATAATAAAATTTGAGACAAAATGGTTGAGTTTTGAGGGGTGAAACCCTCCCTCTACGAAAATGTTAGATCTGAAGCTGTTTTGTTGACCTCTTGGTGATTTTGTGTTCTGCATGTAACTTTTTGCTGAAAATTTCACTTTGATCCCTTCATGAAAGTTGTAGAGAACATCTTTAAGACTAATATACTCAAATTTTAGGTAAAAAGAACAATTATAGCCTAGTAAAACGATTTTTCGTTTGAAGACGTTAGATCTGGAAATGTTGTACTGAACTCCAGTGACTTCGTGGACTATAAAGTGACTTTCCTTTGAAAATATCACCTCGATCCCTTAATGAAATTTGTAGTAGACCTCTTGAGGCAAAACATATGAAAAATTCAGAGGAAAAGAATGAAGATAAGTTGGTGAAATCGTGATTTTTTGGAGACGGCTAAACCTGAAATGTTCGGTACTAAGAACAGGGGATTCAACCGTCCATAGTTAATTATCTAGGACGAATATGGCCTTGATGTCTTCATGAAATATGCCTTAGGATTTTGAATATCACATGGTAAAATTTCATAATTTTTTAAGGTCATTATGGTATTTAATTTGGAATATTCCTAAGACTGCGCAATCTGATGTGTCCGAATTTTGAAAGCTGTAATGCGTGAGCTATATCTTTTGTGTGAGGTTCTTTTGGGTGCGGTGTCCTTCATGAAATATCTGCCTTTATGTCTTGATTATCACATGTTCAAATTTCATAATTTTTAAAGGTCATTTGGGTATTTAATGGAAATATTTTCTAAAACTGTGCAAGCTGGATTGAGCGAATTTCAAATGCTGAAATTTATGATTATTCTGTTTTTGGATGTATTGATTGAGGTGATTGAATCTTGCTGAGCATGCGATGATATTTGGCATTGCATATAGAATCAAATGCTGAATTTGACTTGTTGCCATTACATCATGTGCCATGTTGATTGTGAGATATAAATTGGTGAATACGAATTATGATGAATGAGGAAACTATTGGAGGTGGGCCGATAATGCCCTGGGAGTGTCAGGATGCTCGGGATGGGGGGTGCTAGATGCCTGGTTGTATTGTGATACATGCCCGGATGTCCTCGGGAGTTTCGAGATGCCCGGAATGGTTGGGTGCCGGAAGCCTCGGAGGTTTGTGCCTGGGGAATGTCTCGTGATGCTAATTGGGATGCGAGATGCCTGGAATGTGGGGGTGCCAGATGCTTGGTTGTATTGTGATACATGCCCGGATGTCCTTGGGAAGTTTCTAGATGCCCGAAACGGTTGGGTGTCGGAAGCCTCGGAGGTTTGTGCCCGGAAAATGCCTCGTGATGCCAGTTGGGAAGCGAGATGCCTGGAATGTTGGGGTGCCGGATGCCCGGTGGTGTGTGCCGAAGGTTTCTCGCGATGCCAGGTTGGGGTGCAAGCGATAAAATGTGGGATGCAATTACTGGTCCCGGGAAAGAGAGGTGTGGTGATCAAATTGAAAGATAAGAAGTGGAAATTGAATCATGCACATATGGTATGACTACATATGCATGGCTATGATATGATGATGATTAGTGCAGGGTTGTAAGTGCACTTATGGCATGATGGTATATGTGTGGCATGATGATGATGAGTGCATAGTTGTATGTGCACCTATGGCATGATGATATATGTGTGACATGATGATGATGCATGGTTGTATGTGCGCCTATGGCATGGTAGATGTATGACATGATGGTGATGAGTACATGAGGATGTATGTACATATGGTATAATGACATATGCATGGCTGCAAGGTAAGTTATGCTTGGATGCATGAATGACATGTACTATGTTATGATTGTTATGATTGTATTGTGTGATGCATTGAGTGGTTTATTGGATCTTTTACCTACTAAATGGATGTACTCACCCCTTCGGGGACCAACATTTCAGATTAGAAAGATGCCGCTCCCTATTGTCATGCGGGGTATCTTCTATGGCCTCCCATCTGACGTGGAGGTAGAGTGTTCGGAGATAGATTGCGTTACCATTCCTGGTCTGACGTTTGTGCTAGTTCGCATGCTGGTCATGTACGATGTGGGCCTAGCTAGGGGCTCGGTCATTCAGGAGTTTCTGTCGGTCCACGTCCGCCGAGATGGAGTGATTCGGGGGATGTTGCCGCCACCACCACCCGACACGCCAGGATGGGTGTGATGGCCGCGTGAGGAGTAGAGAGCTGATGTTTCTTTTTTAGAGTAGCTGACACTGATAGATGGAGGATGACATGTGATCGTTATAGGGGTCGAGATACCTTTTGGGTTATGGCCGAGTGTAGTTAAAAGTCTTGGTCTTTCTTTTTGTTGTACCGACTCGAGAAAATCCATCATGAAAATATATAAATAAAAGTGTCTTAGCTTTACCTTTTCTTATGATGCTTAGAGGTGTGCATTGCATGATGGTGAGACTCAATTATGCTTCCGCTAATAAGTTGCGCTGGGACCGTTTTGTTTTCATAAAAAAAAAAAAATGCCTATGAACTACGATGCTTCTTCTAAGAGATGTAACTAGTGGAGTGATAGGTACCTGTGGCGACCTAAGGTGTTTCGGGGTGCCACAGTTTTTATACATTTCTTGGTATCCTATGTAGGTATACAACTGTCACGCCCCGATCTTCTAAGCGTGTGCCCATCCCTCTGTGATTGATTAAATCAAGACGTCCTAGAACGCATCACCGACCAAGGAAGCACGGACGTGTTCAAAGGGCCTCCATGTCGTTTCGGACACCTCGACACGTGTCCGATACGGTTGGGCACGCACGGACACGTGGTCAACATGTGTTGGAGTTTCCGACACGTGGTTAGCTCTTTCCGATAGGTGCACATCGGAGCGTGTCCAGAGGTTTGTGGGCGGATCTATAGGTGCAAAGGGAAGAAGGTGATGGAGGGTGGAGGCAAGGGTGAGGGAGCCGAGGTGATGCTGTGAGCGACAGCAAGGGAGGGTTGCGACCGTCAACTGCAACGCCAACTACAACGTGAAGAAGGCTGTGACCGCCGACTACGCCGAGAAGCCTTCTTGATCGTCTTGGTCGGCTTGGTTAGCTGCGACCGCCGACTGCAACGCCGAGATGGAAAATTGCAACGTCGCGATGGAGGGCTGGACACGAGGCTACAACGGCAAAGGGGGGAATAGAGGCGAGGCAGCGGCGAGAGAGGTGGAGACCGAGCAAAGGGAGAGGAGAAAGAAGGTGATTGCTAGGGTTTTTGCCCTTTAGGCTGTTTTTAGGAAGAAGAGAAAGGAGAGTGACGAGGCGTCAACGGCTTATGGGGAAAGAAAGCCTCATGCAGGGGAAGTGGCGCGGGGGTGGGTGGGGGTGGGGGAAGAAAATGCGTGCTGAAATAAATGGGTGGGACCCTTTAACCCTAAAAAGAAATATTGAACATTAAATAACTTTATTAATACGTGATAAGGCTAAAAAATAAATAAATAGACGGGTTAAAAAGTTACTTCAAAAAATAAAAGCACTAGATATTAAATAATAGTAAATTTTGATCATCGTAGAAAAATATAAATTTATTTTTACTCTAATCTTTCATTAGTTATTTATTTCATCGATAACTTTTGTTAAAGTAAAAACATGTCTTTCCAATTTTTTATGAATAAATTTATTAATGTTATTAATATAGATTTCTTATAGGCTCTTTTTTATTGTTTATTTTTTTATGAATTTGAATAAATTAATTTAAATATAATAATTAATCATGTATATATAAAAATATTTATTTAATATTTAACGTGTCGGAATTCGCTACTTTTTGAGTAATGGGGTGTCGTGGGTTGTCTCATGTCATGTTGCGTGTCGCGTGTCGCATGTCGGTGCTACCTAGTCGCCGACCATTCATTTTAAATGCACATGCGGAAGCAAATAAATAAATTTCCCAGATAACAACAAGATGTGATAGAAAAATAGGGCCATAATTTTTAAAACCGACAATACACTTATATATATATAACTTAACCAGTCATGTCATATATAATGCAAGCTGATATATAGATGCAAGGTCTTCCTCTTCATCCTCATCCTCACCCTCATCCTCATTGGAGCCTTTAGTGGAATACACCAGGGACTCAGGTTCCGACAGGTTGGGGTCCCGGTCCACCACCGAACCACCTGAAGGGTCAGTCGTACCCTTTCCAAAAGCTACTTTAAGCACATAAAAAGGAACCTCGGACTCCAGTATGAGTCCCTCTCTCTGACCATTCAGCTCCTAGCGATATTATGATATATATTGATGGGGCACTTTTTGGGTAGACCTGCATCAACCCAGACCACGGATTTCACCAACTCATATACCCACCCCTTGGGTCTCCATGAAGCGGGATGAAGCACTTTTGTTATGTAACCTTCTTTGGTTATCCAAAATGCTCGGGAGGAGTTGTCATCTATGGGCCTGAAAATGTTATCCCATAACAGGGTGAGACCTTGTCTCAGCAAGTTCACCCCCTCAGATCTGACTATGAAGAAAATACGCTCCAAAGGCTGCCTAAGCACAAACACAAATCAGAGGACTTACCTTAGCCTCAGTCCCATCATGCAAGTCAATATAATTCAAATAACCATCCAACCATTTCAACCAAACAAATCGAACCTCGATCAATCGACTCAGTCAATTCCATGGTCATCTCAATCAATACTATTTATAAAGTCCGACCCTATCCAAGACTACTCACTCTAAGCTGATAGTAGATAGTATAGCTCACTCTAAGTTGATAAATAGTATACTGCTCGTGCTAAGCTGTCATATCGAGGCCCTCAGGCTGATATAGTATACTAATAATGCTCACCAGAAGCTGTTTAGGTATACTGCTCGCGCTAAGCTAACATATCGAGGCCCACAGGTTGATATAGTATATTGGTATACTACTCACGCTAAGCTAACATATCGAGCCCGTAGGCTGATATAGTATACCATCCTAATCATCCAACCATTTCACCATTTTTATCATACCCGATAAAAGTAATCTTGTGTGGGTACATGGTCAGCCTTAGCCAAAATACGACATTTTCCCCTTTTAAAATCCCACTGATTTCAATAATCCACAAATCCATTTTTGGCATTATAAATCGATGCTCGGTGGTTTTCTAATGAACCTTGAAATTATTAAATTTTGGAATAAATTCCCTAAATTACAAATCACATTCAATCAGCACAATTTATCATCCAAAAAAATAATCTGATCACACCATTACAATCAGCAATAAAATTCTGGTCATTTGCTATCTCGGTCTAATTTCCAAAAAATAATAATTAATTAAATAATTTCAAAAATTAATTATTAAATACCCAAAAATGCGACTTAGGTCGAAAAAGCCTAATTAAAAGCGAGACGGGCCCGGAAAAATTCGAAGCACTCTAGATAAATACTAAAGCTTGTCTAAGCTCTAATTACACTACTCTAACCACCTAACATGCAATATCGAACAATTAAATTGCTAATCTATTCTAACTATCCACCTAAACCATACTTAACTTAAACTAATCAACCTTTAAGCATAACTAACTTATTAAGCAGGGATTAGTGAGTAAACTCACTTGATTAACGATCTGCTCGGGCTATAACGATAGGGATGCGGAGAGGATTAATAAACTCCAAAGTGGGTGCGCTTTTCAAGATCTGGAAGGCCACAAAAATGGGTCAAATAGTGGTTGGAAATACCCATGACTTTGGTTTCTATTAGGTGGTTGAAGAAGCTGCTTTGGTGGTCGGTTGAGATGGAAATGGTGATAGCAACTAGTAGAGGGGCTGCAATGGGCTTTGCGGAGCTCGGCGGGTTTCCAGGCGACTCCAGCGACGGCGAGGTGAGCTCGAACAGCTCTAGGGATGGCCTGGGGTCACGGGGGAGGCGGAACGGTGGCTAGGGATGTGCGAGTCTGGCGCGCGAGCAGGTGGACGGCAAACGGGGTTCGGGGCGCGACGGTGGCGTGCCAGCGGTTCAACGAGGCTGCTTAGCAGTGGAGGGGGCTGCTGGTTCAATGCTCTGGAAATTTTGAAGGTTTCACACTTGCTGAAATGCGGGGCTCGACTGAAAAGAGGGAGGAGAAGGGAGGGGCAATCGGTTGGTCTTGGAAGGGGCCACCATGTCTCCTCTCTATCTCTTTGGTCCCCTTAGTGAGGTCCACCATGCAGCTAGCTTCCACAACCCATTTTCCCAGCCTTAAACTTTCTCTAGAAGTTTTGAAGATGGTCCAAATGTTGGGTCCAAGGGGGAGCGACGAATTTTGGTGGTATTTCCCCAAATTCGACTTCAATTGTCTCTTGGATCAACTCAATCCGGCCTCTATAAATTCAACCATCATATCCTCAATCAAATTGGCATTTTTCCATGCCCCTAGATCCAACTTGCATCCCAATTTCGCGATAAAAAACTGTCATTTGAATTTTCCCGGTCAAAAATGGCCCTATATCGATTTTTTACCAAAAATCCTGGTTTGCAGAAAAATTTTCGGAGCCTGATTTGACGTTCCTAAAATGACTTGTGATATGACAGAATTTTCAATTTCTGAAATCGGATTCAAATTTGCGTTTAATTTCAATCCAATGCAATTTTAGAGTGACCTAGGCTACCGGGTAGCTTTCAGAAATTTATAGTGCAAATAACCCATGGCCGATTTTCTTCGAGCCACAATTAACCTCTTCGACATATTGGCGACTCTTGGTGGTAGTGAAAATCTCGAGGTTTCAAATACGGACGGTAGAAAAATCAGTCTAGTGCCGGTCGACGAAAATTTTGCAAATTGGTGGAATCACTCGCGTTTAGCCACACATCTCTATCGAGCCGACTCATCTCTGATTTCTAATCGACTTTTAACTGTGCTGTAATGATCTCTACAGATGATCTTGGTTGAGTAGCTGATTCCTGGTCGAATTCTCAAGTCTAATGCATTAAAATTCCTTAATGACTTTCCCAGATAGTCTAGTTATCTTAGGAGTGATCAGCTTTAAGAATAACACTATAGGTGCATTAATGAAAGGCCTGATTTATTTAATTGAAAACAGAATTGAAAATTCGGGATGTCACAACGCTTCCCCTCTTATAAAAATTTCTTCCTTGAAATTTAAATCATTACAATACTTTAAGCAAAAAGGTGGGGGTGCAATTGTCTTATCGACTCTTCATTCTCCCAGGTTGCTTCTTCAATGCCGTGGTGTTGCTAGACCACTTTCACCAACACAATGGCCTTCGTGCGCAAAGCCTACTCTTTCCTATCCACGATATGAATCGGGCTTTCAACGTACAATACTTTGTCATCCACGTCCGATTCCTCGAAATTAAGCACGTGGATTGAGTCAGGCTCATACTTCCTCAGCATCAACATGTGAAAGACGTTGTGCACTTGTGCCAGTCTCGGCGGTAATGCAAGACGATACGCTAGGATCCCGATTCTCTCTAGAATCTCAAATAGGCCTATGTATCTCGGACTCAGCTTTCCTTTCTTGCCAAAGCATGAAGTATCTCTCATTGGTGACACTTTCATAAAAATGTAATCACCAACTTGGAATTCCAATGGTCTCCAGCGCTTATCTGTGTAACTTTTCCGGCGACTCTGAGCGGTCTTTAGTTTGTTCTTGATAACTACAACTGCATCCACTGACAACTAAACCAACTCTGGACCTGTGATCTTTCTTTCCCCAACTTCATCCCAACATACTCGCATTTGCACACTCTACCATACAACGCTTCGAATGAAACCATCTGAATGCTCTGGTAATAGCTATTGTTATAGGCAAACTTAACAAGATGAAGTTGTTCCTCCCAGCTTCCCTTAAAGTCTAGCACGCAAACTCGCAGCATATCTTCGAGGGTTTGGATCGTCTTCTTAGATTGGCCATCCGTCTGAGAATGATATGCCATACTGTACTGTAACTTGGTTCCTAAAGCAACCTGCAAACTCTTCCAGATAGCAGCTATAAATCTCGGGTCTCGATTTGAGGTGATCGTCACCGGCACTCCATGCAGACGAACTATTTGACGCATGTATAGCTCTGCGTGCCTGTCCAAACTGAGGACCTTTCGTACCGCAATGAAGTGAGCCGACTTTGTCAGTCTGTCGACTACTACCCAAATGGAATAATTTCCTATCACGCTTCGAACCTCGGGCATGCACACATTCTTCTACTTGGTCGATCTTATAATGCGATATCCTAGGACTATGTATCGCCAACTCTTTCTTTTATTAAGCACACATGGAAGTAGTTATAAATCCCCTGACAATAAATCGATGGGATAAAAAAGTAAAGCCATATTTTTCATATCGAAATTCACAACCATACTTTTATACAGAGCATAACTCATAGTATTTCACAAATTGATCACGACTTTCTAATTTCACTCTATTCACATCAAAACATGATTCACAACAGGGGATGGGATCTCAGTCCTCATCCAGATCATATTCAGGATCATCCTGATCCTCTTATGACTCATCTTTACTAAGCTCATTTCCTTCGAGCTCTTCATCTTTTCCTGGCTCATCGTCCTCTTCTAGTTCCTTCTTCACAGGCTCATTTACGGGCCTGAAATGATATCCCACAACTGGGATGAGACTATGTCTCAGCAAGTTCTACCCCACTAAGACTCAATTAGGAAGCCAATACACTAACCGGATTACCTATACACGCACAAGTCAAAGGACTTACCTTGGCCTCAGATTCCATCTACATATTAGCACAGTTCAATAGGCACTCAAGTAGTCACATCACAGATCGATATCTCGATCAATCGACTTAGTCGATTACATATCAATCGGACCATTCATTAGTCATTTCAATCAATACTGTCCATTCTCTAAAATAACCCATCGGGTTACCAAGCCAGTATATTATACGATTCATTCTCCGAGATGACACACTAAGTCACCGAGTCACTATAACATACTATTCATTCTCCAAGATAACTTATTGAGTTACCGAGCTAGTATATTATAATATTCATTCTCCGAGATGACATATAGAGTCACTGAGCATATTCATCATAACGTACATTCTCAAAGATGACATGTTGAGTCACCGAGCCGTTATGGCATGTCGTCCATTCTCCAAGATGATCTATAGAATCACCAAGCCGACATTTAATACCGTCCATTCTCCAAGATGACCTATAGGGTCATCGAGCCGGTATACAAGCAATTCTTTCTCAAAATGACATGAGAGTCATCGAGCTGTAATAGTATAACGTCCATTCTCCAGATGACATACGAATCATCGAGCCATTCTAGTATTTTTCTGTTTTGAAGGCACAATCAATTTTACCATTTCCATCATATTTGATAAAAGTATACGTGTGTGGACACACGATCGGCCTTAGCCAAAATACAATAATTTCCTTTTTATTCGCCCACTCCTTTCAGCAGTACAAAAATAGATTTTTTTGACGCTGTAGACCGACGCCCGGTAATTTTCCACTCAATTACCAAGGTTATTCCATTTCTGAAATAAATACCCACAACTACTATTTGCACTCAATTTGCACAACCGGGTATTCAATTAAATAAACAGAGAGTGCCACTATAATCAGCACAAAATTCCGATCATTGGCTATCCCAGCCTAATTTTAGAGAAAATAAATAATTAAATATTTAATTTCGAAATTTAAATAAATAAATATTAAAAATCAAATTTAGGCTCGCACTGCCTAATTGAAGCCCGATAAGGGTCTGGAAAAATCCCAAGATGCATTCAATAAATAGTAGTACGTCTCTACTTGCTAATTTAACAATTCAATTGCTTAACATGCATCACAATTATCTAATAATCACTAATATACTCTAATCTAACCACCTAATTGCACTTAATTAAATCTAATCAACTCTTAAGCATCATTAGTCTACTAAGCAAGGATTAGTGAGATTACTCACTTGGTTAAAAGTGGGGACTGGAACACTGCGACGGTGATGCGGCGGCATGACAACGGCCGAAATTCGAATTTTCGGCGATGTCAACAATCACTCAAGCCAGGCCTACTAGCCTTGCAAGCCCACAGCAAAAGCTGGGCTTGGGCTGAACTTGGGCCGGCTTGCTTCACGGGCCCAAGATGGGCTGAACTTGCTGGGCCTGCTGAAATGGGCTTCAAGTTGGCTTACTTTGGACTGAGTTGCTTCTAATCAACTTGAGCTGGGCGTGAGGAGAGTTGGGCTTGAAGATTGCTAGATTGGGTTGCTTCGCAGGAGCTGAGCCACGACAATTTCGTGTGGGCTGTTACAGCTGAAGCCCGTGACAGGGCTTGACTTCAATTGGGCCGAGGATGCTGGAGAAGGCTGAATCTGCTGGAGATGGGCCAAACGCTAGGCCTGTCACTGAGGCTGAATGATGACTGGAGTGCGTGGGCTTGCTGAAGGATTGGTGGACTGGCGCTCGCAGGGGCTTCGTGCGTTGCTGCTGAAGATCACGCGGACGAAGAAGCTCTGGCGCTGAAGACGAGGCCGACAAGCTCGCTGGTGAAGCAACTTCGGCCGTGAGCTGTCGTGCGGTTGAAGAGCAGCTCTATGGAGAAGCTTTGCTGGTTTCAATTGGTGGAGGGCTCAGCTTTACAGGTTGAAGGATGAAAGGCAAGTGGCAGCTTGTTCGGTGGCTTGGTAGTCAACAAAATCAACATTGGTGGAGGAGGCGCTGCTTTGGTTGACTGACCAAGGCACAGACGCATCCAAGTGGCAGCGTGGAGGAGAGATTGAAGCTGACGCTGGGGATGGGTTGCGAGAGAAAAATGAAAGCAGGCTGGTGGAAGACCGAGGCTGTAGTTCAAGGGAGAGGATTTTATGGCCGCTCAGCTTCGAGGAAACAAATTGAAATAAAAGATCAGCGGGGTAGTTGGCGTTCGAGGGAAAGAGACGTGGGGAGGTCGGTGACCAAGATGGAGGGCAGCTGTTCGGCATGTTGGGGAAGCCACGGAGGAAAGAAAAATCAGCCACTTATCCATCCCATTAATTGAATGTCCCCTTAATACTTTCTAGGATAATTTGAATCCATAATTTCACCAAATTGATGCCAAAATGCAGCCCTATGCCCAATCTGAATTTCACTCAATCTTTGGTCTTCAATTTCTTCAACAATTTCCCAAAATTGAAGTCCAATTTTGATGAAGAAAAGTCCCAAACAACTTTCTATAAATCCCCGACACTCACAGGCTCAATTTAGAAGTCCAAATTTCCATCGATTTAGTCCATCTGAATCTCCACTAATTTTTCGCAACATCCGAACCGATTTTCCGTAAAAATCTTGGAATCTTTGAAAAATCTTCGGAGACTGAGTCGACGTTCCTAGAATTTATTGTGACGTAACAGAATTTTCAATTTCTGAAATTGGACTCGAATTCACGGTTAATTTCCATTCGACGTGTTTTTAGCGTAACCTAGACTACCAGGTAACTTTCAAAGATTTTTAGTGCAAATGACTCGTGGTCGATTTTCTTCGAGCCACTATGAACCCACTCGACACATTGGTGACTCTTGAGTGCCGTGAAAATCTCGAGGATTCAATGTGGCATCCCAAAATTCATAATGATCTCTAGTTACATTAAAGTCTATGAATAGGTGATGGAAGTACCATCAAGTTATTTTATGGCCATTTAATCCATAATTTGCAATAAGATTTATGGCCAAGTTTTTAATAGATAATTATTTGATAGGAAAGAAAATCCTATAATTGGCCATGTGTTCTATAAATTGGAATTTATGGATTTATGATTTCAAGTTTTATGGCCATATGAAATCGTAATTTAGTATTTATATAAATGGGGATTTAAGGCAAATTATTAAAAATGAAATGGACTTATCTTGGGCTATTTAAGTTTGGGCTTTAGGCCCAAGTGAGATGGGCCTAAAGTGGGCCATAAGCCCGGCCCATGAAGCCCATTGGGCCGTCGGTGCATGAAGGGGGAGGAGGAGCAGCCGCATGGCCTCCAAGTGTCTTCGGCAAAGGAGACACTTGTCTCCTTCTTAAGGACAAGTGTCCCCCATGCAAAGAGGGGGTGCATGCAATATATAAGCCACCAAAAAGAGAGAGAGAAAGGGAGAGAGAGAGAGTGGCATTCGGCCAAGCCAAGTGAGAGAGAGTGAGTTGCGAGAGAGAAGAGGGAGGCCGAGGAGGAGGAGCTCGCCCGTCGCCGCCCGCATGCCGTTCGTCCGTTGCCGGTGTGCCGTCCGTGTGCTCGTATTTGCTTGGTCTTAGAGGCAAGTTGGGAATCCACTTCCTACTCTTGCACCAATGTTTTGCATGTATGGTCGAATTTTACGACGTTTGGAGACATGAGAGTGAAGCTAATGTGTTTTGTTCTTGGGTGCATGCTGTTTTCGTATAGAACTGTTTGAGTCAGAATGTTGTGTGAGCTTGCATGCATGTTTAGAGTCCGATTTTGGCTTCGATTTCTTCATGAAAGTTGTAGATAACATCTTGAAATACAACATAATAAAATTTGGTGGAAAATTATGGAGATTTGTTGGGTTAAACTCTCATCCTACGGAGACCTCAGATCTGGAACGATTTCACTGACTTCTTGTTGGATTCTTGGTTGCATGTTGATTTATGCTAAGAATATTTCTTCAATTTCTTCACGAAATTTGTAGGGGACATCTTAAAATACAACATACTCAAATTTGAAGCAAAATGAACAAGTATAACCTAGTAAATCGACTAGATCTTGAAGACGGAAATTCTGGAGATGAATTACAGGACACCCGAGACTTCATGGACCTAAATGACGACTATACTCTGGTTATTTGACTTAGATCTCTTCATGAAACTTATAGAAAACATATTTATGTAGAACATATCCAAATTTCAGAGGAAACGAAGAAGAATAGGTAGGTGAAAATTCATTATTTCGGAGAAGCATGTACTGGACGATTCGGTGATGGATCCAGAAGCTTCGTGAGACTGTAGAAACTAATCTAGAAATAATCTGGCTTGGAAGTCTTCCTGAAAGATGTAAGAAAATGGCTTGGCTATAACTCGGTAAATTTTCGTAATTTATGGAGGTCGTATGGATATTTTAATCGAATTAATTCGGAGACTGTGCATTCTGGTTTCATCCAAAAAGTATATGCTGTTTTGTGTGAATTATGAAATTGTGTGAAATTTTTACTGGCCGTGTATTTTGCATGAAATCATTTCCCGATTGTCTTATTTATTACTTGCCTTAATTTTATGATTTTTGAGATTATATAAATAATTAAATTTAATATTTTTGAAAATGGCACAAGCTGGAATTTAAATAAATGTAAAAAGGGCATGATAAATGGATTATTTTAATTGGCATAAATTCCATGAATTTTATTTTATAAATAGTTGCACCATGTAGTATGTGTGATGTGGTCTTGGTGCATGCGTGGCAATGATTTGAGATGCATGTATGAATTCAATAATGAATATGATATTGATTGCCATCACATCACATGCCGTGTTAAAATTGAACCATAATTGAAGATGAGAAATGAGATGTATGAGAATATGCATCGTGGTGATGATGATACCGTCAGAGGTGTGAGCCGACAATGCCCCGGGAGTCGGGTTGCCCAAAGGTTCGAATGAGTCGATGCCCTTTAGATGCCTGGTTGTATTATGAATACATGCCCAGAGGTTTTCCCCGAGAGTGTCGGGATGCCCGGTTGTATTATGATACATGCCCGGAGGGAGAGGGGTTGTATCATGATGCATGCTCGGAGGGTAGGGGTAACCATTTTCATGGTGAGCCCCAGAGATTCCTCGTGATGCCAGGTGGGGTGCGAGATGCCCAGAGGTTCGAATAAGTCGATGCCATTTGGATGCCCGGTTGTATCTTGGATACATGCCCGGATGCCTCGTGATGCTAGTTGGGATACAAGATGCCCAGAATGTGGGGGTGCCGAATGCCTGGTTGTATCTTGGATACATGCCCGGATGGTTCTCGCGATGCCAAGATTGGGCGCGAATGATGAATGTGGGATGCAAACATTGATCCCGGGAAAAGAGAAATGTGGCAGTTCAAAATGAAATTGAAATTAAATTATGCATGATGATATATGCATGATGTGATGATGATGTTACATGCATGGATGCATGGTAATGATGATGGCACATGTGATATGAGGATATGGGGATGATGTTACATGCATGGATGCATGGTAATGATGATGGTACATGTGATGTGGTGATATGATGATGCCACGATGATAATGACATGTGTATGGTATAATGGTGTCATGCATATGATGATGATGACATGCGTGATATGATGATGTCATGATGATGACGACATACGTGATATGATGATGCCACGATGATGATGACATGTGTATGGTATGATGGTGTCATGTATATGATGATGATGACATGTGTGTGATATAATAATGTCATGATGACGATGATATGAGTACGACATGATGATACACATGTATGTGTTATGATTGTGGTGATGATGCATGATAGTATATGCATGGCTTTAAGGTAAGTAATGCCTGCAATGCATGTATGACTTGTATGATGCATTGAGTGGTTATTGGATTCCTTTACCTGCTGAGTAGTTGTACTCACCCCTTTTGGGGACCAATATTTCAGATTAGTAGATGGATTGAGCAGTTGGATATGACCACGAGGAGGAGGATAGCAAAGGAGGGAACTTTTGGATGCCGACACTAATCGATGGACTCTAAAGTATACAACTGTTGGAAGAGATAATCGGTCATCTTTTGAAGTATAGCCTAGTATAGAAAACTATGGCATTTTGATGTACCGATGAATGATGTACATCCAGTTTAAGTAAATAAAAGTGTACGGCTTTTACCTATGAATATTTAGTAGGTGTGCATCGTTTTCTGAATACAGGGAAGGGAGTTTGTTAGATGTGCTTCCGTATATGAATTACGCAAGGGACCTATCAAAAAAAAAATGTAAACCCCCATGGTTGTATGGACCCGCTGCAATTGAAATGGTATCAGAGTGACATGTTATTAGGAAAAGTGAAAGGTAAGCGAACTGTAGCGATCCCAACGGATTGGGGGCCGTCGAAGGGTGCCACATTCAAATACGGACACAGGGTACCAAAACGATAGAGAAAATCAATCTAGTGTCGGCCGATGAGAATTTTCCAATTTAGTGGTGTCACCCACGATTAGCCACACATCTCAATCGAACTAACCTATCTCTGATCTCTAATCAATTTACGTTTGTGCCGTAATGATCTCGGCAGATGAATATGGTCGAGCAACCGATTCCTGGTCAAATTCTCAAGTCTATTTGCCTTAAAATCCTTAATGGTTTCCCTAAATAGTCTAGTTATCTTGAGAGTGATCAGCTTTGGGAACAGCCCTATAGACGTGTCAATGAAAAGCTCGATTTATTAAGTAGAAAACAGGGTTGAAAATCTGGGATGTCACGTTTCCTCTTTGACTCCTTGGTAAATTGGTCACGAAATCCATCGTGATGTGCTCCCATTTCCACTCTGGGATCTTGAGAGGTTGTAGAAGTCCTCCCAACTTGCAAGGCTGAGCCTTCACTTACTGACACGTCAAACACTTGGCAACATGCCTGATGATGTCCACCTTCATACCAGACCACCAATAGTGTTGACATAGATTTTGATACATCTTTGTACTACTAAAATGAATGTTGTAACTGCTACGATGAACTTATGATAAGATCTCCTCTCTAAGCTCTGCATCGTCGGGTACAACTAGTCATCCTCGGAACCTTAGTGTTCCATCCTCAAAAATCTAAAAGTCAGCTTTTCACTTATTAGTAACTTCTTGCAGAATTTTCTGAACATCTAGGTCTGTCGGATGAAGTAATTTGATCATGATCCGAACATTTGACTCAATTTTGAGGGTGGCCATAAGATTCGAAATGTGGCCTACCTCAAATTTGAACACCGAATCTTGAGCTCTCTTGATTAGATTCCACTCTGTAACCAACATATGAGTGACTGAAAACTTCTGACTCAAAGCGTCGGCGACCTTATTTGCCTTCCTAGGGTGATATATGATATCACAATTGTAGTCCTTCAGAAGTTCCATCCAACGACGTTATCTTATATCCAACTCCTTCTGAGAGAACATATATTTGAGACTTTGATGGTCAGTGAAGATCTTGAATGTTTCTCCACGCAAGTAATGTCTCTAAATCTTCAGAGTGAAAATAATTGCTGCGAGTTCTAAGTCATGCGTTGGGTAATTCTATTCATGAGGTCTCAATTGACGGGAGGCGTATGCAACAACTCTACCATGTTGCATCAACACACAACCCAATCATCTGAATGAGGCATCACTATAGATCTCGTATCCTTCAGGACCAGATGGAATGGTCAGCACAGGTGTGGTAGTAAGCTTCTGCTTAAGTTCTTGGAAACTAAGCTCGTACTTGCCTATCCACACAAACTTCTCTTCTTACTTTAGGAGTCGAGTCAACGGTGACACCAAAGCTGAAAAATCCTTTCACGAGCCTTCTATAGTAACCTGCCAAACCCAGAAAACTTCTGATCTTTGTCATGGTGGTCGGTCTTGGCCAGCTGATCACTGCTTCAATCTTGGCTGGGTCCACGGAGATTCCTTTGCCTGAAATCACGTGACCTAAGAAAGCAACATGAGTTAACCAAAACTCGCACTTGTTAAATTTGGCGTACAGTTGATGAACCCTCAGGGTTTGAAGTACCAATCTCAGATGACTCTCATGCTCTTCATCACTCCTCGAATACACCACAATATCATTAATGAACATGATCACAAATTGATCTAGATATTCCTTAAACACTCGATTCATTAGATCCATAAAAGCAGCTGGGGCATTCGTCAAACTAAACAGCATTACAGTGAATTCATAATTGTCGTGACCTCTCTTTTTTTTCGGCGCCCGATCAGGGGCGGGCGCCTTGCGGAGGCTAATGGCTTGGTTGAATGTATTAGGCCCGGACTCTCCCAAGTCCATCAATTCACGACTTTAATAGTCTAATTTTTTAACCTGTAAATTAATTTTAAAACGGAGTTGCCACTAATCGGTTTGGGGTGGGTCGATTAGAAACCCAAGCGAAGTATCGGGAGAAATACTCGCTCCTGCGCAACAAGAGAAATTAGGATTGGGGACTTGATTACACTAGTTAATCACTAATGCCCTTTCGGCACCTAATCTTGTTTAAACCCTAAGGCTTTTTGGATTTTTGAGGGTTTTCCATGCATTTGATGGGGAGGAAAAACATTTTTGTGTCTTTTCCTATTTTTTGGACATAAAAGGGATTTTTTTATTTTTTGGTATTTTTCAGAAAATACAAGTCTTTTTGGCATTTTATGAATTTTTTGGCTTTTTCAGGAATTTTTGGCTTTTTTTGGAAAATATGAAATATTTTTGATTTTTTTGGAAAAATAAATATTTTTAAATATTTTTTTGGAAAATAAACTATTTTTCATCTTTTTCTGATTTATTTGGAAAATAGAATATTTTTACTATTTTTCGAAAATAAATCATTTTTTATCATTTTTTTGAAAATAAATTATTTATTTATTTTTATTTATTAAAACATTATTTTAAATAAAAACCGACCGGGTCAGATCCACGGGTTGTGTCCGACCCGGGCCAGCCCAAAACGCAGAAGGGCCCACTACGCGGGCTCGGCTTTTTTTTTTTTAATTCTTAAAACGACGCTGCGACCTAAGAGCCCGTTTTCGGAAACTATCAAGTTGACCCGACGACCCAGTTCGGTGAAACGCTACTTGACTCGTCGACCCGGATTTTCGCCGCCCCAAAAATTGTGGAAACCCTACCCGAATCGATTCGCACCCGACCTGGCTCCGACCTCACGACCCGGTTTTCAGCTGCCCTTGATCTCACAAAACCCTACCCGATTCCGAGACCCGGATCCGATTTGATGACCCAGAAAATTGCAAACCCTAGAGTTTGTGAATCCGCAGCACCGTGGGGGGGAAACTGAGGTGTTACTGTGGCAACGGCGGCGACAACAGTGGCAAACCGCTTATGAGGACGGCAAGGACGAGCAATAACACGGCTGTGTTGGTGTGGTCGGTGGCGACACAGTTCGAGAGGGGGAATGCAACGGCGACAACGCGACTGGCGGTGGTGACGGCTACTGTTACCTATCTGTGACGAGGTGGCGAACGGTGGCGGTGACAGGGCAACGACGGCGGCCACTCAGCTTCCAAATCTGGCGTGGCATCTGCGGATCGATCACAACAACAACTTCGGGGGGAACGACGGTGAGCCTTCGAGGCAACGACATCGGGACTTGGTCGAGGCAACGGCATTGGCACAGCGTCCGGTGGCAACGACAGCAGCGAGAACTCCATATCTGAGGCGTAGATCTTGGCCGGACCTTCCTCAGCCTCGATTCTCTCTCACTCTGGCCAAATACGAGCCTCCACTGGCCAAATCTGACCTTCTCGAAGTCGCTCACTGTCGGCCTTCCCCGAAGTCTCTTGGTGGAGGGTGGGCTGAGCTCACGACTCGAGTTCTCCCCTGCGCTCGCCCTTCGATCTTTCCCGATGTCTCTTAGTGAAAGATCTCCAAGCTCGCCATGCCCTCCGACGATGCTTGCGGCCACCTATTTATAGGCGAAGGAAATCCGGTCGACGGAGGGCCTCGGCCGCTGGTCTCCAGCTTGCCCACCGGTTCCGCTTGGCTGAACCGGTGTCCTATCGAGCTTTCCAGCAAAGCTTGCTCAGCATTAATGGCGCCTAAGATCTTATCCTCTCCGGCTGACGTCGGCCTACCTTACTCGACTATAGGTCGTCCTTCACGCATCGGTGATGATGCGTGTGGAATACAGAGGCAGAGAGTGAAGGCACGAGGAAGAAGAAGAAGGAAGAAGAAGGAAGAGAGGGACCGGGCCAGAAAAAGACGCTGGGCTTGGGCCTACGAAAAGGAAAAAGATGGGGGTTTGCCAATTTCGCTTTTCTTTTCTTATTTTTGTTTTTGCTTGTTTTGCTTTTTTTTTTTTTTTATCATCTTATTTATCCGAAAAGAATAAAGCTTAATTAATAAAATAAACCTAAATAAAATTAAGGCGTCAACAATAATGACCGTATCGAGTATGGAACCCCGATTTTGGAATGTCCTATTTCCAGATTCTCAGCTGATGATATCGTGTCCTCAAGTCGATTTTTGAAAATATCGACGCTCCGTGTAACTGATCAAACAAGTCATCGATCCTCGGGAGGGGATACTTGTTCTTGATCGTCACCTGATTGAGTTGACGATAGTCGATGCACAAGCGGAACGAACCATCTTTCTTCTTTACGAACAAAATTGGTGCTCCCCAAGGTGATGCACTAGGACGTATGACTCCCTTATCCAACAATTCCTGCATCTACACCTTTAGTTCTTTCAACTCAGATAATGCCATCCGGTGAGGAGTCTTAGAGATTGGCTCTGTTCCGGGTGCCAATTCAATCACGAACTCGATCTCTCTCTTTGGCTGTAAGCCTAACAATTCCTTCGGGAATACATCTGGAAATTCTTGCACCATTGAGATATCCTCGATCTTCAGCTTCTCAATTGTCATATCCATGACAGTTGCCAGGTAACCTTGACAACCTCCGTCTAACAAACGGGTTGCCTCAAGCAAGGAGATCAGTGTAATCGAGGGTCCTCCTCGACTTCCAACAAACTCGAAACTCTCGCCTTCTAACGGGTCAACCCAATGCTAACCACTGACTCTAGCAACTTAGGACTTAATCCTATCAGCTTAACATATTACTTAGCAATAAAAGAATGAGTCGCGCTAGGGTCAAATAAAGCATAAAAAGCATGGTCGTTCAACAAAACCATACCTGTAATCATATCAGGCGTGTCTTCTGCCTGACCTCTGGTGATGGCATAAACTGTTCCTTGGGTTGGGGGTTTGATCTGTCCACCTTGTGGTGCGTACCCTTTGATCTGACCCATTTGTGGCGACGGTGGTAACTAATGTTGTTCTCTCGGTCTTCTAGGACAATCTCCGGCCATGTGACCTTGTTGGCTACATTCAAAACATGTGGCTCCCCTCGACACGGCCCCCAATCTGCTAGGGTCGCCACAGCTTGCTCACCTATCACTTGTCCTAATAACATGTCACTCTGATATCATTTGAATTGTAGTGGGTCCATGCAACCCGAGGATTTACGTCCTTTAGATCGGTCCCAGCGCAGTTCAAATTAAACGGAAGCATACTAAACATCTCCCTAACCCGAACACAAACTAAATAATATGATGCAATACACACCAACTACACTTTTCATATATATATAAAAGCTAATGCCGAACCACTTTTATTTACATACTAAGATGGATTTCACAAGTCGGTATAACAAAAGGGCCAAGACTTTAAGTAAGCTCGGCTAAACCCAAAAAGAACCCGACTATACATTAGACATGAACATCTATCCATCAGCTAGTGTCGGCCATCCCAAAAAGTGTCAACCTCCACCAGTCACATGCTCCTATCACACCCATCCCAGTGCATCGGCCAATGGCGGCGGCAGCATCCCCATCATCCTCCCATCTCGACGAACATGGATAGACAGGAACTCCTGGACTATGGGGCCATTAGGTAGGCCCACATCGTACATAACCAAAACACGAACGCAAATAAACACCATACCATGAACACCAACGCAGGGGTGCTCCGAGCACTCGACCTCAACATCAGACGGTAATCCATAAAATGTACCATGCGTGACAGGTGCTAGAGGCAGCTTTCAATCTGAAATGTTAGTCCCCAAAGGGGTGAGTACAACCACTCAGCAGTAAAGATCCATCAAACTACACAATCAACAAGCAAGACAATCAAGATATCACGAGTAAAGCACATATCATCTATGCTATCAAGCATACATCGCCATGCGGTTGTGCATATGTCCCCATGTAGTCACACATATCTCACCATGCCATCGTGCATATACCACCATGCAGTCATGCTTGTATTTCCATGATGTTCATCCCATATGCCATATGCACATTCATACGCATGATTCATATCATCCATACAACCATGTATACATCTCCATGAGATCCATTCAAGCATTCATGATTGCATTCTCAATGTCAAATAACATCAATTTACTTTCATAAACACATCATGCATCATGCCATATACACACACCCATGCGCATGATTCAATTTCTTGTTTCATCTTTCAAAAGGATCTCATCATTTATCATCTAGGGACCAATGTTTGCATCCCTCATTTATCGCTCGCACTCGACCGGCATCGCAAGGAGCCTTCGACACAAACCTCCGGGCATCTCACATCCCAACTAGCATCACGAGGAATCCCCCCGGCACAAACCTCCAAGGCTTCCGGAATTACGTATTGCCATACCACTAGGCATTCCCCTTGGACATTACGTACCGTATACCACCGGGTATCTCGAAACTCTCGAGGATCCTCTGGCACAAACCTCCGGGCATCCCGACACCCCCCGGGCATTGTCGGCTCACACCTCCGACGATATCATTGTTATAACAATATATATTCACATATATGTCTCATTTTCAACATGACATTTGATGCAACAATATCAAGGGTCTAAACCAGCTTTTTGATATCATGTAATATGCCAAATGTCACCATATATGCAGTGCACATAACACCCACGATATCACATTTCATAAAGCAGTTCATTGGTTTTTGAAAATATAACCGATTTTCGGGTAAAACAGAATGCACCTCTTTAGTAAAAATTCTTGGAAAATTAATAAAAAATCTCAATAAATTCTGAAAATTTAACGTGATGTAAAAAAAATCCAGAAGAAGATATTTTGTGAAGAATACCATGTCAAGAAAATTTCACATCAATCACATAGATCCATACATCACAGCAAAAGAAATTCCAGCGCCACTTTTGCACAGTTTCCGAAATAATTTAGATTAATTCTTTAAATGAACTCAGAATCTTCTGAGATTTTATTATGTTATAGCTGAGACCTAGAGGTAAAAGTCCCATGAAGAAATTGAAGTCTAATTCCTTCTATATTAAAAGCTAACATTTTTTATAACTCTCCTTAACTTTTGCTTCATTGTCCAGATTCATCCTCTTCAAAGAAAATCATTTTTCCCCAATCAATACTTGTCCGTTTATTATCATATTTTAGTAGTTTACTCCTCAAGATGTATCATACAACTCTTATCAAGGACACAAGATCAAATTCGGATTGGATACTTGCACAAAATTCACAGAATCACAATAGATCAACATAACAGTTTCTAGATCTAGTATCTTTGAAGAAAAATGGTTTCACCAACAAATACTTGTTCCTTTTCCCTCAAATTTTGGTATGTTACTCTCCAAGAAGTCCTCTACAACTTTCATCAAGAAGTCAAAGTGAGATTCCAACCAGAACATTGCATGCAACTCACGAAATCACCAAAGGTCGGGCTGTTTTTCCAGAAAGTAGAATACTGGGCTAGAACACAACTCCTATAACTTCGAAATTTCTCACCTCAACCACATCCAAAATTTACCATTTATCACACACAAACATAGCAAGCAAAGGGTAGATCAATGGACTCTACTTGCCTCTAATCCAAAGAGAATCACAGCAAATAAGAATGGCAGGGCAAGGCGGCTCGACGGCGGGACTAGGCGACACACACGGCAGCAATGGGCCTCCTTCTTCCTTTCTCTCTTTCTCTCTTTCTCTCTTCCTCTCCTTCTCTCAAGCGACATCTCTCTCTCTCTCTCTCTCTCTCTCTCTCTCTCTCTCTCTCTCTCTTTCTCTCATTAGCAATCATTTGATTTTGCATGGCATCTTACACTTGGCTACAATGGACTAACACTTGGCAAGCTTCTCTTGCCACTTGGGGATTTGCATGCAAGTTGATGGGTTTCCCTTGGGCCGGGCTCTCCCCCTTCGGTCGACGGCAGTCCCTCTCCCCTTGGGCTTCGCAGGCCAGGCCTTAGTGGCCGAACGGTGGGGCTCTTGTGGGCTGCTCTTGGGCTTAAAATTTTGGCCCACTTCCTCTTTTAATAATCTATTCTAAATCCCACTTATATAAATACCTAATTGAAATTTCTAGGGTCATAAAACTTGCAACATAAATCAATGAATTCAAACTTATAAAACACATGGCCAATAATAGAATTCTCCTATCAAATAATTGTCCATTAAAAGCTCGGTCTTAATCTTATTGCAAATCATGGGTCAAATGGCTACAATATAATTTGATGGTGCTTCCATCACCTATTCATGGTTCATAGCACATCTCAAGGTTGACATGAAATTTTGGGATGCCACAAAACAGGCGCCCATCCTTCGAGGCACGGGGTCGTACCATGTCGTCTTCCACAGAGGTGACATATGCCATTCTCGCTTGGCGCAGGCTTTCCAATTCCACCCTTCCTATTGGGTGGAACATGGAACTTTTCTCCATTCATGGGCCTCTTCCCGTGTCGAATCCCTTCTCTACTCGAATTAAACCTTGATCTAGACGAGGCGGCTTACTCGTTCAGACTTCTCTCAAGCGGTTGAGCTCGATGGTAAACTTCTCTATTGTCTTTCAAAATCAACGGTATCGGGGTTGTTTCAACTCTACTCAAAGGCCATTCTTGAACCTTCGAGCCTTGTCCTCGGATCCTCAATCAACCTCGAGTATACCGAGAAAGCTCGCAAATTTGACCTTGTATTGGTTAATAGTCATCATCCCTTGGCGGAGGCGTTGAAGTTCCTCCATCTTCTATTCTCGGGCGTTACCCGAAAAGTACTTATCGTCGAAAGCTCTAAGGAATGCATCCCACATCGGAATTACTCCTATTGAGAATACTGTATCTCTGGCGGCTCTCCACCAGGTGTTTGCATTACCCTGCAGTTGATATATTGCCAGGACAACTCTTTCCTCCTCATTGCACCTCAGAAGTGCAAAAGCCTTTTCCAAATCTTGAATCCAAAGTGAGGCAGTCTCTGGATCTCCGGTACCAGTGAACCTTGGCAGGTTTAGCTTCAAGAACTGCTTCACCAACTTGTGAATCAGTCTCTCCCTCTCCACAACTATGTTCCCAACTAGAACTTCGACAGGTGTAGCAATGGGTGCAGCCTCAGTAGTGGCGGCAATGGCAGTAGTTGCGGCGGCTTGAGCAGTAGCAGCTTGGTTCTGGGCCTGCTGCCCTATTAGATTTCTCATTGCTTCAAATGCGTGCCCGATTCTCTCGATCTTGGGATCACCAAAGGCTACTACCTCAGCATCGACGGGAGGTGGTGCTATTCCACCGGGCGTTAGCTTAAGCTGGCGCTCGACCACGGCCTCCTAATGTACCGACCCTCATCAGTATCCTACCTTGAGTCACGGGCCCTATAGTACGCTTCATAGGAGTCCTTTGCTCCTAGTCACTCATCCTCGTTTTCTCATCGAAACCCGTCTTTCAATTCCACACCGAATTAAAAGCGAGCGATCAATACAATAAACAATTCTCCAAATTAGCTATCACGACATGCACCGGCATGAAATAAAGGCCAATCCTACTAACTATCCCATGACCCATCGCACCTTATCACTCCAACTATCAACTTCGCTCTAAAACCACTTAAACGGGGATGTCACGCTCCGATTCTCCGAGCGCGTGCCCATCCCTCTACGGTTGATTAAATAGTGACATCTCACGACGCATTGACCCATTCATTTTAAATGCACATGTAGAAGCAAATAAATAAATTCCCCAAACAACAACAAGATTGGATAGAAAAGTAGGGCCATAATTTTTAAAACCAACAACACACTTATATATACATAACATAACCAGTCATGTCTTATATAATACAAGCTGATATATAGATGCAAGGTCTTCAAAACAGGGGGTCTCAAAGAACTACGTATCTTCCTCGTCATCCTCATCCTCACCCTCATCCTCATTAGAGCCTTAAGCGAAATACACCGAGGACTCAGGTTCCTACAGGTTGGGGTCCCAGTCCACCACTGAACCACCTAGAGGGTCAGCCATACCCTTTCCAAAAGCTACTTCTAGCACATAAAAAGGAACCTCGGACTTCGGTATGGGTCCCTCTCTTTGACCATTCCGCTCTTGGCGATACCATGATCTATATTGATGGGGCACCTTTTTGGGTAGACCCGCATCTACCTAGACCATGGATTTTACCAACTCATAAACCCATCCCCCTAGGTCTCCTTGAAGCGGGATGAAGCACTTTTGTTATGTAACCTTCTTTGGTTGTCCAAAATGCTCGGGAGGAGCTGCCATCTATGGGCCTGAAAATGTTATCTCACAACGGGGTGAGACGACATCTCAAGTTCACCCCCTATGACCCGACTAGGAAAAAATATGCCCCAAGGGCTGCCTAAGTACAAACACAACTCAGATGACTTACCTTAGCCTCAGTCCCTTCCTGCAAGTCAATATAATTCAAATAACCATCCAATCATTTCAACCAAACAGATCGAACCTTCGATCAATCGACTCAGTTGATTCCATGTCATCGAGACCATCTTTCAGTCATCTCAATCAATACTATCTATAAAGTCCGACCCCATCTAGGACTACTCACTCTAAGTTGATAATAGATAGTATAGCTCACTCTAAGTTGATAAATAGTATCTTTCGCTAAGTGACTGATATTGAGTCCATAGGCCAATATAGTATACCATCGATCATTTAACTATTTCACCATTTTTATCGTACAAGATAAAAATAATTGTGTGTGGGTACATGGTCGGCCTTAACCAAAATACGACATTTCCCCCTTTTAAAATCTCACTAATTTCAATAATCCACAAATCCATTTTCGGAGTTATAAATCGACACTCGGTGATTTTCTAATTAATAATTGAAATTATAAATTTTTTTGAATAAATTTCCAAAATTACAAATCACATTCAATTAGTGCAATTTATCATCTAGAAAAAATAATCTAACCACACCATTGCAAATCGCATAAAATTCCGGTCACTAAGGGCCGCATGGTTGGCTTTTATTTTGTTCCCAGAACAGAAATTTCTGTTCTTTTGTTCCTCGGGAACAAAAAGGAACAAACGCGTTTGTGTGCGTTTCTGTTCCTTTTTGTTCTTTTGTTCGGAACAAAAAAAAAAAAAGAAACAAGAAAAACTTGTTTCTTGTTTGAACACAAATCGAAACAAAAAGGAACAAAATTGTGTTCCTTTTTTATTTCTGATTTGTGCTCGAACAGGGCCTCCTCTCCCCCCCGCGACGAGCTTCCTCCTGCGACCTGCGACAAGCGACGAGCGACGGGCGAAGAGCTTCTCCTCCGGCGACGTGCGACGAGCGACGAGCTTCTCCTCCTCCGACCTGCGACGAGCGTCTCCCCCTGCGACGAGCGCCTCCTCCTGCGAGCAGAGAAATCCATCGTCTTCTCCGGCGCCTGTCTCCGACGAGCGCCTCCTCCAGCCCTGCTCCTTCACCGTGTAAACGTCGTCACTCTCCTCCTTCCCCGATTGTCTTCACTTGGCGAGAGCTCGAGTGTTAGGGCTCGCTCGAGGAATCGCTTGCCCGGATCTGCGAGCCGCTTGCTCGAGCGAGTCTCGCATCCGGGCGAGCGTTGCTCCCCGGATCTCGCGGCGTTGCGGCTCCGTCCGCTCGCTCGAGATCGGGCGAGCGAGCGAGCAGCGAAGCCGGCGCTGCTCGGGCTCGGCTCGCGAGCGGGGCAGCGAGCGTCGTGGCTGCTCGGGCTCGGCTCGAGCGAGCGAAAGCCCGACCGCCGCGCTGCTCGGCTCGGCTCGAGCGAGCGAAGAGCGAAGCCATTGGCCTGCTCGGCTCGGCTCGAGCGAGCAGAGAAACGAGCGCCGCCGCTGCTCGGGCTCGGCTCGAGCGAGCGCCGCTTGCTGCTCGGGCTCGGCTTCGAGCGAAAGCCGGCTAGCGCTGCTCGGGCTCGGCGACGCGGAGCGAGCAGCGAGCTTCGGCCGCTGCTCGGGCTCGGCGACGCGAGCCTCCGCGACGCGGCCGCCCGCTCCACGGCCGTCTTCCTTCGAGTTTCGATTGTCGAGTTCCTCCCCGCGCGCGCCGTACTGAATCTCCGTTATCTGCGGTGCTACTTTTTTTTTTTCCAGAGATCTCGGTTCTTTTGTTGTGCTTATGATCCGATCGCGGGAAGGGAGGGGAGGGCGCGGCACGACACCGATCACACCGAGCTCTTCGGTGCGTTTGTACTATCTCGCGATTTGGTTCGGATAGGAGGTAACTATGTGCGTGCATGTATGTGATTTCGGTGAATTTGCTGGTAAAATGGGGGAGGCAAACGCAAGGCGTGAAATACACTAGTCTTTGGTGTGACATGATGCTGTTTTGAAGCTTAATTGAGTTGATTACAAAGGCATGGTAGGTGTCTCGGCTTCTCGGCGGGGTCGCAAAAACGCTGCAGAATTAGGAAAATTTTGTTGTGTTGGTTGGTGTATGGTTTGATTTCGAGCGAGCAGAGTGAGTGTGTGGGGTTTGCGGCCGTGTTGAAGGGTGGTTGGGCGGGCAAAGGTTGGATCTTTCGGTTTCTCCCCGAGCACTTAAGCACTTATAATTTTTCTCAACGGCAAGAAATAATTATTAAATCTCGCTCTCAAATCTCAATTTCGGAACTCTTCTCTCCGTCCATCACTACAATACGAAAATAGTCCACCCGCCGAGTTCATCACGCATCGAGAGAGAGCGAGAGATACATTCATGGAATAAATATACAATTAACCGTCACTACTTGCTCTCTTCAAATCTGACCAAGCCATTCTCTTGCTCTGCTTTGCCATGTATGAGCAGTAGCATATTCATCCCGGTTCATTCTCTTTCCGGGTCTTCCATGAACTAACCATTGGGCTCTCAATACAGAGGTAAATACTCTTTCTTTTGTGCTTGTGTTGATTGGTTTTCCTTGGTTTCTTCATTCGTCTATCAAAGGATGTTTATCAATTGATTGGTTCTCGCATCTATGCATTTACTTGTTTTTTGAAATGACAAAACTAGCGGTTCACTAAGAACAAGGAGGAATATTCCAACGTATACGTGAATATGATGTATTGATGGGTGTTGTTAGATCTGGCCTTTGCTGGCGTTCCTCGACACCATGACGAGTTGCTGTTCTGTTGATCTTTGTCCACGATCCTGTTGTCCCGCGATCCTGTTGTTCTATGGCAAATATCTCCTGTTGTTCTCAATTTGCGTTTTGTCCCGTATTGCTTGGATTTGGTCGAATATTAATATTTTCTGTGTGTCTCTATGAACCCTTGCGACTCAAGGGGAGAAAGACAAAAGGAAGAAGATGAGGCCCGAAGAAGAGAACGTGTAGAGGGGTAGACTAAAGGGGAGGAGAAAAATAAAAGTGAAAGAAAAGAAAAGAACAGAAAAAAAATAAAAAAATAAAAAGGCACGTGAGAAGAACAACGTTGTTGACTTGTTCATTTAGTACATTCTTTGTGAATCTATAAGAACAACGTTGTTCCGAGCTTTTTTTTGTAGGAATGTTGGGGATTATACATTATGCGAGATCCTTGATATCTTATGACTATAATGCTTTGATTTTTCTCTTTAAGTTATGGATTTGCAGAGAATGGAGGGTGCTGTTTCGTTGTTGCCTTATTGCTTATTGTCTTGAATTTTTCTTTACTTAAGGTACATCCTCAATTGGTTGATTCATTCTCAAGTGAACGCTGATGCTTTGAGAACTTCGGTGGATCCATCCAAAGTTCCGCCTTGCCGGTGCCAATCCACGAAGACATACTCTTTTTCCCTTGCTCTGTTCCGAATTTGCCAGTCCCTGCCACATAAATCGCAATTTCCTGAATTTGGAAACAATAATCCGCACGCTAAGGTTGGCCTCTCGGTTCTTTTTTTCATTTTCTTAATCTTAGAGATCTTATAATTTAGTTGGACCATTCACAAAATAGGATGGGGTATACGGATCCATATAGGTTACCATGCTAATTTTGTATATGGCGTGTAGTTCTTACGGTTTTATGTTAATGATTTAATTCATAACTCACGTGATGCTCAACCGGTCGAAGATTCAATGGCATCCGAGAGACACGCATTCAATGCAAAGTGGACGGAGTCTATAACCAATATGCTTATCGGCTTATTGGTGGATGAGGTCAAAAAGGGAAACCGCACCTCTTCCACTTTCAACAAAGTCGGGTGGAGGAATGTACAGTCTGAACTCAGTAAACATACAGGATTCCAATTTACCATGGTTCAGCTGAGGAACAAGGTAAACAAACTGAAACAACAAAGTATAGCAGTTTTCACAAACTCATTTCTCAGTCCGGATTTGGTTGGGATAATGTCAACAAAAGAGTTACTTGTCGAAGATCCAAGTGTATGGGAATCTCATATCAAGGTATTTCTTAACTTTGTGGTCATTTTGATATTATTACAAATGCCAATTATGAAATGTATGATTATATTGCTGAAATGTCATTATTGAAAAAATTGTAGGATAATGTCGAAAGTGGGCAAGATTCAGGAAGAATGGACTTCCTCGGATATCCGAGCTTTGTATTATTTTTGGTGGTACCTATGCTACGGGAATTATGCCGTAGGATGTGCTCAAGAAGACAATCTGTCGGATGATGATGACAATGATGATGACAATGTACGGGGTGACAATAGTGGTGGCGGTGCAGATGGTGTCAATGCAGGTGGAGGTGGTGACTATGATGGTAGCAATGCAAATGATTTCATTGGATACCATAGTGATGACAGACTTTTTACAACGGACGATATTGGAACTTCAGCTCGTGGAAAGCACAAATTGAATAGAACTCCAAATAGTAAAGCGGAGAAGAAAGAGCAACCAATCCAGTTTTGATGAAACTTGTAGAGCCATACAAGATTTTCTAAAGGTTAAGTCACCAAGTCCATCGGTGATGGCTGTGCGAGCTCGGGGACTTCACAACCACACGTTGACCCTTTCTCCGTATCTACTGCGGTCCGGATTCTAAACAATATGCCCGAGCTAGAGCAAGATGTTTACAATAAAGCAGTGGAACGAGCATGCGTCAATCGTGAATGGAGGAGGCTTTCATTACATGCATACCTGCAAGGAGGATTGGCCTTCTTCAATTTCTTTAGTTGATATTTGGAAATATATTATGAATTGCATGGAGTTTCATTAGACCGTATGACGTATATTATCTATTAATCTTTAGTTTATTCAAATATGATTAGTGTTGAGACTCTTGTAATATCTTATTGAGATTTTATGACTTATGTTATTAATTATTATTGTGATGTGTTTTCAAAATCTATATTGATGTTTTGGTCATTTTTGTGATTGTATAGGTACTATGGAAGAAGGATCAAATAGTGTGTCTAATGAGCAAGTACAACAGTTGAACAATTCTCGGGTGATGACATTAACATATTGGTAGCGTGGCTCTGCTTAGCTGCGATGGAGACATCCCTCCATACGAGAGAACCTATTAGGGACAGTCAATTATCAGGAAGAGAATGGATAAGGGAGATTGTTCATGGACATTCGAGATAGGATATATGAAGCATTTAGGATGGAGAGACATGTTTTTCTGAATTTATGTGACTTAATGAGGATAAGGGGTTGGTTGAAAGATAGTCGATTTGTTCACATAGATGAACAAATTGGGATATTTTTAAGTGTGGTTACTCACAATAACTCAAATAGAAATTTATGTGAGAGATTCCAACATTCGGGAGAAACGATAAGCAAGTATTTCAATAGAGTGTTGAAAGCAATGATCAAATTTTCAAAGGAGATAATCAAACCACCGTCGTTTGACGTCATTCCACAAGAAATTCTTATTGATCCTAGTCATAAACGCTATTTCAAGGTATGATTTTTATATTAATTTTATACCGTGAAATACATGTATGATAATCTTATATGATATTGATTGTTAATATATTAACAGCGCTGCGTAGGTGCTATGGATGGCACCCATATAGATGCTACGTTCCTGTGTCTGCAGATTCCATTTAGAGGTAGGAGTGGGAGAACAACCCAGAATGTGCTGTGTATTTGCTCTTTTGATATGAAATTTACTTTCGTGTATGCTGGATGGGAAGGATGCAACGATTGTCAGTGCTTTCAGAAGCACTCGAAAATCCTGTTGCAATTTCCCCGACCACCACCTGGTATGTACTTTGTTTATGAAGAAAATTTTATGATTATATATTATGGTTCAATATCACAACAAAATTAAATTGATAAGCATGTTACGGGGGAAATATTACGTGGTAGATTCGAGGTTATGCAGCACTTCCAGGATTTTAAATCCATTTAAAGGCGATCGGTATCATTTAGCGAGTATAGAGGGAATGGGGGACAACCAAGGACAGCAAGAGAATTGTTCAACAAAAAAAGCACTCTTCATTGAGAAATGTAATTGAGAGGTCATTTGGGGCATTAAAGAATCGATTCACCATTTTGAGACAAATGCCTCCATTTACAATTCGGAAGCAAGCACTTGTTGTAATAGCTTGTTGTGCTCTCCACAATTATATTCGTGATCAAGATCGATGGATAGGAACTTTTCCATATATGGAGATCCGGAATATTCATGCGGACCTACAGAATTGGAGGTTGCAGATGATACATTGCATGATGCACCTGGAATAAACATGCTTAGGACAAGGATTGCAAATAAAATGGCGAGGATCATAATATGCCTGAAATTTCATGACTTTGTGTTTTTGACTTTTGTAATTTTATTTTTAAGTATTCACTTATCAAATCCAATGTGATGAAGTTGAACAATGAACTATATTACTTCATTATTATGATGTTATGTATGAAAGGGTCTACGTAGAGATCTATGAAGTATTCTTCTTTTAGGTAGCTCTTATGGTGGGATTTTTACTTATGAAATTTTGTTCAGGTATGCACATGATCATGTTCAAAATGTTTGTCTTTAACAATTATGAACAAAATTAAATTGATGAGCATTTCATTAGAGTTATAATGCAATACCAAGTTTACACTTTATTGAAAAAAAAGGCACGTGAGAACAATTTGGAACAAAGTTTATTTATAAACTTTTCTTGAGTATGCACTTATAACTATGTTCAGAATGTTTGACTTTACTCACCATGAACAAAATTAAATTGATGAACATTTTATGATAATGAGAATTGAAAGTCAAGTTTACACTTTATTTTAAAAAAAAACAATAAGGAAAATTTTGGTACGAACTTAAAATATTTATTCCATTCAAAGCAAATATGATCAAGTTTAGAATATTTGTTTTCACTTAATATGAAAATTAAATTGATAAGCATTTCATGAGAATGATAATTTAATACCAAGTTTACATTTTATTAAAAAAAAACAATTGGAAAAAAATTGGAACAGAAATTTTTGTACATAACCAAACGTGTTTCTGTTCTTTTCATTCCGAAACAGAATTTTTAACAATTACCAAACGTGTTTATTCTTTTTATTAAAAACAGAAATTTTATACGATTCACAAAGTAGCGTTTTTTTGTTAGAAATTGTTAAGGAGCAAACACTTTTTTCTATTTTGTTTCGGAACAATTTTTAAACGAAAGCGCAAACAATCGCGCGCCTAACTATCTCGGTCTAATTTTCGAAAAATAATAATTAATTAAATAGTTTTGAAAATTAATTATTAAATACCCAAAAATGCGACTTAGGCGAAAAAAGCTTAATTAAAAGCCAAGACGGACTCGAAAAATTTTCGAACCACTCTAGATGAATACTAGAGCTTGTTTAGGCTCTAATTACACCACTCTAACCACCTAACATGCAATATTGAACGATTAAATTGCTAATCTACTCTAATTATCCACCTAAACCATACTTAAATTAAACTAATCAACCCTTAAGCATAATTAACTTATTAAGTAGGGATTAGTGAGTAAACTCACTTGATTGACGATATGCTCGGACCACAACAATGGGAACGCGGAGAGGATTGATAAACTCAAAGTGGGTGCGCCTTTTGAGGTCCGAAAGGCCACAAAAACGGGCCAAACAACGGTGGCTGAAAATACCATTGACTCTAGTTTCTGTTTGGTGGCTGAAGAAGCTGCTTGGTGGTTGGTTGAGATGGAAATGGCAACAGCAGCTAGTGGAGCTCAAAAAGGTTGCAATGGGCTAGGCGGAGCTCGGCATTCTTCCGGGTGGCTATGGCGATGGCGAGGCGAGCTCGAATAGCTCTTGGGATGGCTTGGGGTCACGAGGCGGGTGGAGCGACGGCCGGGGACATGCAAGTCTAGCGCGTGAGCGGCGGACGACGAGCAGGGCTCCGAGGCGCAACGGTGGGGTGCTAGCGGTCCGATGGGGCCTTTCGGTGGAGGAGGGGGCTGTTGGATCGGTGCTCTAGAAAGTTTGAAGGTTTCATACTTGCTAAAATGGGGGCTCGATCGAAAAAAAGGAGGAGAAGGGAGGGGGAACGGTTGGTCTTAAAAGGGACCACCATGTCTCCTCTCTATCTCTTTGGTCCCCTTGGTGAGGTCCACCATGTAGCTAGCTTCCACAACCAATTTTTCCAACCTTAAACTTCCTCTAGAAGCTTTGAAGATGGTCCAAATGTTGGGTCCAAGGGAGCTACGAATTTTGTTGAGTATTTCCCCAAATTAGACTTAAATTGCCTCTTGGATCAACTTAATCCGGCCTCTATAAATTCAACCATCATATCCTCAATCAAATTGACATTTTCCATTTTTGCCCTAGATCCAACTTGCATCCCAATTCGCGATAAAAAACGGTCCTCTAAATTTTCCGGTCGAAAATGGCCTATATCGACTTTTTGCGAAAAATCCTGATTTGCAGAAAAATCTTTGGAGATTGATTCAATGTTCCTAAAAGAACTAAGCGACATGATAGAACTTTCAATTTCTGAAATCGAATTCAAATTCGCGGTTAATTTCGTCCAACACGATTTTAGTGTGACCTAGGCTACCGGGTAACTTTCAGAAATTTTTAGTGCAAATGACTCTTGGTCAATTTTCTTGAGCCACAATGAACCTCTTCAACACATTGGCGACTCTCGTGGTTGTGAAAATCTCGAGATTTCAAATACGGACATAGGGTATCAAAACGATAGAAAAATCTGTTTAGTGCGGTCGTAGAATTTTGCAAATTGATGGAATCACCACGTTTAGCCACACATCTTTGTCGAACCGACCCATCTCTCGATCTCTAATCGACTTTGAACTGTGCCGTAATGATCTCTACGTTGAGCACGGTAGTAGCGATTCTGGTCGAATTATCAAGTCTAATGTATTAAAATTCCTTAATGACTTCCTTAGATAGTCTAGTTATCTCGGAGTGATCAGCTCTAAGAATAGTATAGGCGCGTTGATGAAAGGCCCGATTTATTTAATTGAAAACAGAATTGAAAATTCAGGATGTCACAATAATGGCCTCACCGATCGTGGTGTTCCTCGATTAGCAAAGAAGTTGAATGAGGTAAGGAAGATTTCAGTCAAGTAAGATAAATTTAATATTGAATACATTATTTTAATCCATATCTTTAATGTTGTGCTTCTTTGTGCATCAAAGTTGTCTTACATGTTATAACTTAAGTTACCTTGCATATATCATGCAATATATGTTTAGTTCGCTCGATGAGTTGCGGCTAAGAATATATTTTAGAGCTTCTTATGAATCACTCTAAGGGGGAAAAAGTAGCAATGTCACAGTAATAGGTGTTATGTATTGAATGTAGTTGACTCTCCTCACTTAGTATGGTTCTTTTAAGTTTTAGCTTGTTCTTTTTGTCTCTGTTTTTCATATATTGCTATTGCACTAGAACATTTACTCTTTTACGGCATATATTACTTATAGAAGACTATAATTTATCCGTGAGTTAATGATACATAACCTAAATATTTTGTTTGCATAAGTTTGAGATTCTAAGATAAATTGGGATATGAAAAGAAGATTCAAATTCAAAGATAAATTTGGATAGCTAAAGAATGGTGCTAAAAGGCTCTTGCTTTCCTCTGAAAAGGCTCCTTTAGAAAGATAAGGCTTTAGTCATGTTCACTTTGGGCTCACGGCTATAGAGAAGGTTCCTGTGCAATAGAATGCAAAGGAAAAAAGGAGTTGACTAGAGCTATGAATTTGGATAGTCGTTATTTTTCTCTTTTCTTATTTAGGAAGTTGGACTGTTTATTGAGCTCCTTCTTGTATCATTTTATATCTATTTTTGTTGTACGTAAAATATGATTTAGCTTCATGAGAAGTGTTTTAGTGTTGATGACGGGTTGCTTGATTCGAGCAGGTGATTCATTAACAAGAACATGAAGGAGGTGAAAAATTGAAGAAGCATCCAAAACAAATAAGGTATCCGGTTCTTGTCCATGTCCTCCTCTTAGTAAGTGAAAATCAGTAGCTTTGGCTTCATTTTCGAAAAAAGAACGACTCACAAAAATGGGAAAGTTGATGTATTTTGCAATTATTGCGGATCAAGTATTTGTACAACATTAATAATGATACTTCAAATATGTTGAAGCACTTGAGAAAGTGCAATAAGTATCCTCGCAATATAGATAAAAGGCAAAAATTGTTTGTACCACAAAAGAGTAGATGGAACTCAAATGATATGAGGAGATACTACTAGTAGTATTGGAAGTGGTGGAATTTTAACAACATGGAAGTTTGATAAGGAGAAATGTAGGCAAACGCTTATTGAGATGATTATAATTGATGAATAACCATTTTTGATTGCTAAACGTGTTGGCTTTCGTAATTATGTGAATCAATTACAACCTCTCTTTAAGCATATGTCGCGATTTACGGTGGCTAAGGATTGCATGAAGTTGTATTTTCGTGAAAAAAAAGAAATTTGAAGGCTTCTTTCTATAAGCTTAATTCTAGGATCGTACTCACGACTGATACATGGAGTTCCATTCAGAAACTATCTATGTCTCACTGCACATTTTATTGATGAAAATTAAAAATTATACAAAAGGATAATTAATTTTATGGTGATAGCTAGTCACAAGGGCAGGGATATTGGGAAAGTAGTTGAGAAATGCATATATGAGTGGGGAATAGAGAAAAAATGTCACAATCACATTAAATAATGCTAGTTCAAATGATGTGGCCATTGGTTATTTGAAAGAAAAATTTTCAAGAGACGGTATTGATCTTAGATGGTGAATCTTTACACATGAGGTGCATGACTCATATATTAAACTTGATTGTGAATGATGGCTTGGCTGAGATACGTGATTCCATTGCACGTATTGAAACGTGGTTAGCTTTGTCAAAGAGTTCTCTATGAGAGCTAAGACATTTGAGATTGCATTGAAAGTACAAGGATTGCTTATAAGGTTCAGTTTCTCTTGATGTCTCAACTAGGTGGAATTCCACTTACCTAATGTTAGAGAGTGCCGTAAAGGTAAAGAAAAGCTTTTGAAAAAGGATGGAAGAAGATGATGTTTCTTTCTTAGCTGAGCTTAATTCTGATACTCCAAGTAGTGTTGATTGGGAAAATGCTATTATTCTTTGTAATTTTTGAAGAAGTTTTATGATACCACCAAGAAGATGTCCGGGACTTTGTACATCACTTCAAATGATTATTTTGTGGGGATAGCCTCTTTGTATAATTATTTGCGAGGAAGCGACAAAGGCTTTTGATCATAGGGTGAGAGTTATGGGTGTGAAAATAAAAGATAAGTTTGATAAATATTATGGGAGTTTAAAAAAAGTAAATATGATGGTATTGATTGCGGTAACATAGGATCTTAGAAAAAGCTTAATTATGTGAGGTATTGTTGTAAACTTATTTATGATGATGCTACAAAAGTTGATGAGATGTTTGATAAGGTGAAGTTTGCCCGGAGCGTGTGTTTAAATTTTATGAGAAATCTTGTCACACTTCTAGAAACAAAAATTTGGATGGCGAATTGGTAAGTTCTACTAATATCGGTAGTAGTTGCGATTCTTATTTCAATGAGGGAAATAGAAGAGGCGATTGCAGCTTAAATTTCTATGTGCAAGAGCTTTAGTATGATGGCTTTCTTAATGAGGAGAAGAAAAAAATCGATGGCAACTTATCTGAAGCTCGATCGATATTTTAAAGCTGAACTTGAAGATGATCGTGATCTTCACATTTTGTCTATTCGTTACTACCGTTGCTTCGAAATCAACTTTCAGTACTTCTGGTCGTGTGCTTGATGGTTTTCGGTGTTCTTTGACTCCTAGAGTTGTGGAAAGCATTGATTCGCACTCAAGATTGGTTGAGCGGTTCTTGAGCGATTAATGTTGAAGAGTGTATCGAAAATGTGGAAAAAGTTTGAATTGGGTAAGTCCATATCATTTCATCATTTAATAATTTTGTATATCTATTATCTAATAACTGAATACTTTAGTTAATATCTTCTTTTTGTTAAATATGGATCATGTTAACACGGAGATTAATGGTCCACAGAGTTTACAAGTTGAAGTGGGAGGAATATATGTCGTGAGATTTTGAGTTCAATTTTTACTAATGTTGAGTAATCATCTATTTATTATTGTTTTACTTTTAGGAGATTGGAACTTGGAATTTAAAAGCTCAAAACTTGGGATTCACAAGCTTTAGGCGAATCTTTTTGCGATTGTTTTTTTTTTTTTTTTTTTGGTGAAGAATCTTGTTGCGATTCTTGCATCGTTGTAAAGTGTAAACTTGTCTAATTTACTCTACTTGATGAGTTTGTTCCACATACTTAAATTTGCTTTTTCTTTCTTTGTTTTTCATCGGTGGCAATTTATTGAAAAAAGTAGGTGAAGTCTAGGTTCAAAGGGGAAAAGAAAAAGAGAGAGGAAGAGTGAAATAATGGTTTCTCGGTCCCTTTTCAGGCAAAAAATTGAGCCAGTCCGGGTGTTGTAGGTTGAGAGGGAGGGAGGGATTTGGGTGATTTTGAGGTATGTAGGAAATGTGGATGTAGTATGTACTTATCATAAGATGTGCAGTGGGTGAGTGGTTTGCTAGGAGAATTTAATTCTGAGAAGGTTCCATCAATGGGATAGAGGGCTCTGTCTCCATGTTTTATGAGGCGCTTGAAGAGGCAAAAACCATGGAGAGTGAAGAAGATGCGGTGAGATGGTAAACCGCAGGAAAGGTTCTTGACAATCGAGTCATTTATTCAGTAGAATAGAGACTAAAGCACAACTAGCTAATCGTTGATTCTAAATTCGAGGCCTTCGCAATAGTTTTAGGATTCTCTTTTTATCATTATGTTGTTGTAGCTTTTATGAAGGAAAATGACCGAAGCTAAAACTCTTGGTTGCTTCTTGAAAGTTCGAGTGAAACACGATTAATATAGTTTCTCAAATTAGTTGCTGTTTTTGCTTTATGTTTTGATTTCTTAGTTGTTGTAGCTTTTGGTTTCTAATATATTTGTTCGATATGAAGAATTCTCATGGTAGAATTTAGAAAGTGATATTATTATATTGTGAGACCAGTTCATGGATCCACCCGGGAACCGGACCGGACTAGTGGTCCGGGTTCCCGGTGGATCCATCAACAAACGGGTGGATCCGTTTCCAATTTTTCGGAAAAGGTCCTTAGCGAGTGGTTCTCGGTTCTAGGTTGGGAACTACCCACCCGGACCATGTACCATGTGACAGCAAATGACGACCACTAGCCAACATCGACGTTGCGGCGGCTATAGTCGGCGAGTGGTTAGAGAGCAATGACTGGTGGTTGGAGACGCGACAGCAGGCTGGAGAATGATGATTGTAGTGGGCGACGATTGAAGAGGGTGGTTGATGGTCGGGAGTGGTTGCGGATGGTGGTGGGCGACCAACTAGTAGTAAGGACAAATGAAAATAAGAGTTTTTATTTTCATTTTTACTCAAGAAATAGAAAAGTAATTTTTTTAATTTCTATTTCAAACCTTTTCTAGAGTAAAAATCTATTTCAGAAATTAAAAAATAAATCAATTTTACCAAATGAATTTTTGTTTTAAAAACAAGTTTAGAACTCTAGAATAAAAAGTAGAGTGATTATCATGCGTACTCTTAAATTCTTGTGTACATCACCACACCAGTACATTTTTAGAAGCTCCAAAAGCCGAATCTTCCCTAATGCCCCACCACCTCTGTTCATTCTTGAAAGACATGTCACTTTAAAGCCAAATTTCATCCTCAGTTAATGCAAGGGGCAATCGAGTCCCTCGCATCCTCATTTCCCTTTTTCTTTTCCGAAAGGAAATTTGATGATAGAGATGTAAGTCCATTCACTAGTATTTTGGCAGAGGTTTTTATATGCATATGTTGCCTCACTGAATAAACGGATCAATTGAGGCTTTTGTTTATTTCTTGGAATATGGATAATTCAAAAAATAATCTTCATAAAAATTATCATTTGTATCGTTTATAAAAATGAATGAATGAAAAATATTTTTATGCAATGACTAAATGATGTGTAAATGATGACCTAATTTTCGTGATACATGCATGATATTTTTAATGTTTTATTTTCTTTTTAATTAAAATTCGAAATTAAAATTATCCAATAATTAAATAAGCAATTTTAATTAAAAAAAAGGAAGTATAATGTCATAAAGCAGTGTTTTTTTGTATTTTTATTTTAAAAATTTGGAATAAATTAATAATCTAATCTAAACATGTAATCTAGCCTAAACCAAGCAATATTCTAGCAAGAGTCAAATCTAATTCAAAGATTCTTTTTAGATTTTCTTTTTTAAGGAAAGCAATCAAAAAATGGATAGATATTTAATTTAATAATGTAATCCATAATCTTCGTTATCTATACAACGATTGTATCCTAGTGGCTACGGATATTGATGGAAGATTTATCTGTTTAAATTGAAAACGAGTAAATCGATTATATCCAAATGGTTATGGATAAGATGGAAGATTTTCCGTACCACAGCCATCATATCTCATGGTTAGGATTGGATGGCTGTCTAGGTACGTTGTTAAGTTAGGAAAGTTTCCTACCTTGAGAGGTAATTTAGGATTTTGTGAAAGTAAAAATCTAACAAAATATTCTAACAACCAACATAAAATATTAGATAATTGCAGAATATATTGAATCACTTAAATAAGGCATTAAAATATTGTAAATATGCTAGAGATGTGCACCTTACCTAATTTGAGAATTTTATTTCCAAATTCGAACACAATGCCAATTAGGCTAGAATTGCAACCCGACTCCACGACGAAGGACAAGCGGCGAGCAGTGGGTCAACAGCAATGGGGCAATGGATGGCGAGTGGGAGGCCAACTGCAGCGGCTCGACGGATGGCTCACACCGCAGTGGGCACAGCATCGTACAGCCAAGGACGCCAATTGCGCTGTTGGCAACGGCGGGACTACTAGATCGAAATCAAGGATCACGATGGCCAAGGACGGTGTAGTGGTTGGCCATGTGGGGCGCCGTTCGTTCGTCGATGTAATGGTTCGTGGCCAACAGCTGCTTGTCAGTATGGTCCAAACCTGCAGAACAATAAACCACAGACCGTGAAAGGAACGCCGTTGGTGATTGATTGGGCTGCAACGGAGGAAGCGATCAGCATCGGTCGCATCATGGGGCTCTCAGTCCCGACTCGGCAGCGTCGGCAAGGACAGTCGCGGTGGAGGTCTCGGTGTTGTCGGGAGATCTTGCGTGGACGCTTGGAAGATCTGGGGCTAAGGTTGCCACTAGGAACTCGGTGAATGTGTCGGGTAACAGCGGAAGCTCGCTTTAGAACTTCCTGCGTTTCTCTATCGGGGTGTTATGTATGATGGGAACGTGAATATCCTCCGGGCGTTGCCGTGAATGGAGGGGAGCTCTACGTAGATTCTCCACGTGTGTGCATTCTCGAGAACAAAAAGCAAAAAAAAAAAAAATCATGATAATGAGATCTAGACGTGAGACATTGATGAAGAATTGGAGGCGTGTGATTTTTGCCTGTTTTGCTCTCCAACCCTTCCTTTTGCCGACTCAATGTGGCCGTCTGTTTTTAAATTGTGTCAGCTCCAAAACTTTATTGTTATTGCTCACGGCCAGGTGAGGAGTGAAGGCTGCTGCTTTGTCATCGGAGGGGATCATGGCCAACCTGGTCGTTGTCAATGCAGCAGACGATCAGCAGCAGGGTCGGCGTCGAGGGGCGACCACGAACTCAGTAAAGTCACGCTATGAAGAGATCCTGACTAACTCCTTCAGCTCTCTCTTTGCTCTCTCAAATGTGCCCTTTCAATGTGCTCTGAAAATTCTAATTTACCGACCTCTAATTTCTAAGCATATTGCTCTATTTATAATGCAAACCTAGGTTAACTTTAATATCATGGCTTAGCAAACCTTTCTTCTAATATGATGGGCTCTAATAATCTCAGGATTGTCCCTAATTAAACTCTCAACGGGCTGAATTAAGTTCAAATTAGGCCAATTAAAGCTCTTCTCATGTGATTTTCAGCCACCTAGCCTTCTAGCCTTAGCTGAATTTGGCTTTATTTCACGGGCTCCATTTATTGACATTTTAAGCTCAAAACCATCCACTGCAGTCAAATGCTAATGCACATAAGGAAAATATAAATTATGTAATAAATGCTCCTAAAACTATATGCTATGCAATTTAATTCTAATATTTTTTGTTTAGGGTTTAAAGTTTAGTTCTAGTTTTCTATGGAATAAATGAATGATAGTGTACTTCAAAATTAAGTGTCAATAATTGCCTCTCTTTGAAAGTGAACTCGTAGAGCTTGCTTGCAAAGATAAATTGAATCTAAATTTTGACCATGCACATACAATGAATGTTATTTTTGTTGGGATTATATGTCACGCCCCTTTACTTGGTGGTTGAGCTATGGGTTATTTTGCAACATCCCAAGCTTTGTTTGTGGCACCCCGCAAACACCTTAGGTCGCCACGAGGTACCTATTGCTCCACTAGTTACATCTCTTAGTAGAAGCATCGTAGTTCATGGGCATTTTTTTTTTAAAACGGTCCCAGCGCAACTTATTAGTGAAATCATAATTGAGTCTCACCATCTCTCCCTCCAATAACCATAATGCAATGCACACCTCTAAGCATCATAAGAAAAGATAAAGCCAAGACACTTTTATTTATATATTTTCATGATGGATTTTCTTGAGTCGATACAACAAAAGAAAGACCAAGACTTTTAACTACACTTTCGGCCATAACCCAAAAGGTATCTCGACCTCTATAATGATCACGTGTCATCCTCCATCTATCGGTGTTGGTTACTCTCAAAAAGAAATGTTAGCTCTCTACTCCTCACGGCCATCATACCCATCCTGGTGCGTCGGTGGTGGTGCGGCAACATCCCAATCACTCCATCTCGGCGGACGTGGACCAACAAAAACTCCTGAATGACCGGGCCCCTAGCTAGGCCCACATCGTACATGACCAGCACACGAACCGCACAAACGTCAGACCAAGGATGATAACACAATCAATCTCGAGACACTCTACCTCCACGTCGGATGGGAGGCCATAAAAGTACCCTGCATGACCAGAGAGAGGCGGCATCTTTCTAATCTGAAATGTTGGTCTCCGAAGGGGTGAGTACTGACCACTCAGCGGTAAAAAGATCCAATAAACCACTTAATGCATCACATAATATAATCATAACAATCATAGCATAGTACATGTTATTCATGCATCCATGCATAACTTACCTTACAGCCATGCATATGTCATCATACCATATGTACATACATCCTCATGTACTCATCACCATCATGTCATACATCTACCATGCCATAGGTGCACATACAACCATGCACTCATCATCATCATGTCACACATATACCATCATGCCATAGGTGTACATACAACCATACATTCATCATCATCACGTCACACATATACCATCATGCCATAGGTGCACATACAACCATGCACTCATCATCATCATATCATATAGCCATGCGTATGTCATCATATCATATGTGCATGATTCAATTTCTACTTTTATCTTTCAATTTGATCATCACATCTTTTTTCCGAGACTAGTAATTGCATCCCACATTTTATCACTCGTATCCCAATCCAAGCATCGGAAACCTCCGGCACACACCACCGGGCATCTGGCACCCCAGATTCCAGGCATCTCGCATCCTAACTAGCATCAACAGGCATTCCCGGGCACAAACCTCGGAGGCTTCCGGCACCCAACCATTCCGAGCATCTCGAAACTCCGAGGACATCCGGGCATGTATCACAATACAACCGGGCATCAGCACCCCCATCCCAGACATCTTGACCTCCTAGGGCATTATTGGCCCACTTCCAACCAGTTTCCTCATTCATCATAATTCATATTCACCAATTTATATCTCACAATCAACATGGCACATGATGTAATGACAACAAAGTCAAATTCAACATTTGATTCTATATGCAATGCCAAATATCATCACATGCTCAGCAAGATTCAATCACCTCTATCCATATAATTCATGGGGCTCATCCAAAACAGAATAAATCATAAACTTCAGCATTTGAAATTCGCACAATCCAGCTTGCACAGTTTTAGAAAATATTTCCATTAAATACCAAAATGACCTTTAAAAATTATGAAATTCGAACATGTGATACTCAAGACCCTAAGGAAGATTTTTCATGAAGACATCAAGGCCAGATTCGTCCTAGATAATTAACTATGGACAGTTTGAAGCCCTGTTCCTAGTACCCGAACATTTCAGGTTTAGTCATCTCAGAAAAATCACGATTTGACCTACTTATCTTCCTTCTTTTCCTCTGAATTTTTGATATGTTTTGCCTCCAGGGGTCTACTACAACTTTAATTAAGGGATCAAGGTGATATTTTCAAAGGAAAGTCACTTTATAGTCCACGAAGTCACTGGAGTTCAGTACAACATTTCCAGATCTAACGTCTTCAAGAGAAAATTCGTTTCACTACTTATACTTGTTCGTTTTACCTCAAATTTGAATATGTTAGTCTTCAAGATGTTCTCTACAACTTTTGTGAAGAGTCGAAGTGAAATTGTCAGTAAAAAGTTAAATGCAACACACAAAATCACCAAGAGGACAACAAAACAGCTTCAGATCTAACATTTTCGTAGAGTGAGGGTTTCACCCTCAAAACTCAGTTATTGTGTCTCAAATTTTAGTATGTTATACTTTAAGATATTTTGTACAACTTTTATGAAGAAGTCAAAGCCAAAATCCGACTCAAACATTGCATGCAAGCCCCTACAACATTCTGGGTCAGGCTGTTTACTCGAGAACAGATTACTACTTCAAAGCAACACCCTTAAAACTTCGGTTTTTCCCACCCTAGACATCCGAAATTCATCACCATTCAATAACACATCCTAGACACAACATGCAAGAGCAGATCAAAGGATCTAACTTGCCTCCAAACCGAGCCAGCACGAGCACACGGCTGGACACAGCGACGATGAGCGATGGAGCGGCTTCTTCCTCGCGCGGCCTCTTCCTCCTCTCTCTCAGTTCCCTCACTCTCTCGACAGCTTTCTCTCTCTCCCTCTCTCAAAACCGGTCACTCCCTCTCTCTCTATTTCCTTTTATTCAATCATTTGTAATGATTAGGAGCTGCCCAAGGTGGCCAATGGGTGTAACTCCCCTTTTTGCCACTTGGCAAACCCCATGCACATGATGGGCTTGAAGATGGGCCGGCTTCTCCCCTCCTTGTGGTCAACGGCAGCCCTTCATGGGCTTCATGGGCCAGCCTTTTGGCCCACTTTAGGTCCAATACTCTTGGGTCTAAAGTCCGGACTTAAATAGCCCACGTTTACTATTAACAATATATTTTAATTCCCTCTTTTTATAAATTCCAAATTTACAATTTCATATGACCATAAAATTTGTATCTTTAAACTATAAGAATCAAATCTATGAGGTGCATAGCCAAGAACAAATTCTTCTTATCAAATTATCCCATGATACTAATTTTAATAACCCATGAACACAAGATACATTTCCATCCACATAACACTCGGTCTTAAAAGAAAATCAATAATTAAGGCATAAATCAAAGGCAATTTCATTGCCTAATCATAGACTTTAATACATCTAGAGGTTGCCTTGAATTTTGGGATGCCACATTGCCGCCCCGTCTAAGATTCATTTGTCTCTTGTTTATGCACATGCGAAAAATGAACATACAAGGCCCCGGACACAAATATCGGGAACGTGAGATACAAACATCACCCACATACTTTGTACATTACATAAGTGGTGATGATTCAAGCCTATTCCTCGGCCCTACATATTTTACAAACTTTAAAAGCTCTATTTCACATACAACAAAAGAGAGCTTGGGGTATCCCTATCTCCACTATGGTGGTTACTAACCAAAATTGGGAACCCTTGTTTTACTACTTGGGCTAGTACACACAAGCTTAGTTCGAATCTTAGGACGGATTGTCATTATCACTAAGATTTGGATTCGGGTCCCATCAAATCCCCGAAGAGGTCCTATCCAGGTGTCCTCATACCACTTAAACTAGGCTTCAAAGTGCATTGGGACAAGCTCATCCAATCCATTCTCTATCCACATGACGGATGACACTTTGCGATAAGTAATATCCGTTTCTATATCTATTATGTACGATGTAGTGATATAAATATTTATAGGACAACTAAAATGCACGGTAGCCATAATTCTAAGTACATGTAAAAGAAATAGGGGTGAGTACTTAGAATACTCAGTAAGTATAGCCTCTAACTTTTGGTTAGAACATTGCTTCATCATCAACACTAGTCAAAAACATCTCATGCAAACCACATTGAAGGCAAATCATTTGCATGGATGCAATCATTCATAAACGTGATGCATGCCATGAGCTTATGCACTTCTAGCTTTTCTTTCTTACTCATGCATGCCATGATTATTGAGCTTTCTATTATGCTCAGGACTCAACCCAAGTCTTCCGGAGCTGTCTTGGGACTTGAACCTAATTCAATTTAGGTTTTTTATCAAACTTCTAGTTTTTGCCAGCTTCGGGACTCTAACCCATTTAATATGCTCAAAACTTACAAAGTCTCTTGCTAGCCTCTAGGACTCGAACCCGGTTCTCGCGAGGAAATCGAGGACTTAAACCCCTTTCTTATCTTTTCCTCATCTTGCTCGAGCACTAGTTCCCTTTTTTAGGGTGTACTCAAGCCTCATGCACACGCCATGAATTATGCATTTCATGCTCAAACATAATGCACATGCCATGAAAATGTGAACTTCCTCATCAACAACTTCAAGAACAAGCCTAAGCCCAAGGCCTCGCTCGAGTAACAAGCATAAATGAATCCCACACCAATCCAAGACATGAACTCGGTACGCCTCAATGCGAATCACATGTTATGTCTATAGGCGAACCTTGACTTGTACCGAACAAAAGCGATGAACCATGACTTCATTCGGTCCACGAAGAAAACTCAACTACATGAATAAGGTCATAGAATATATCAAACATCAATCGACCTACCCTCGAAGCTTGCTTGAGAGAGAATTTCCTAAGGTTGAAGACATCATGAATGTTACTAGAGGAAGGAAGAAACTACACTTACTTAGATGAACCTTGAACTAGAACCACCGAACTACAAAGGAAATTGCGGCTTGCTTGAAACTGAAAGAGAGAGAGGCGTGATGAGGAGATGGTGTCAAGAGGAGGGGGAAAGGAGGAAAGTTAATGGCATGGTGAAAAATGAGGAGAGGTCCTCCTATTTGTACTACTTAGTGCCATCATTACCAAGCCAAATGGTCCATTCTAAATTTTCCAAGTGTCCCGCCTAAAGTTATTAGTTGGCAAGCCTATTTGTCCAATAATTGCAACTAAAGAATGAGCGGCATGGCTAAAGATCTTGCTTGGTAATCTAGCTTGTAGGCGTCAACGATGATGGCCCGCTTTTTCCCTTTCATTGGATCACTTATATCCCTCATTTAATGGGCATTTAATGAAGTTTGAAGATAGAGCTATCAAGATTGCCAACTCGGCGTTTAAGGTCATTTTGAGGGTTTGTGTATCGCTTTTTCGATTGGGCCATGTAGTGCCATCCGTATCTTATCCATCAAAAATATTTTTGACCTCATCATTACTTTTGAAAAGTCAAAGGATATGTCACCCCCTTCATTTAATGAGAATGTTCTAGAGTTTTCTTCTAATTCATCATTTTCTTCCTCAAGAAGGCGGTTCGGAGAATTCCGTCATCTAAGTTGGTTCCAAGGCCAGAAAAGGGATCATTAAATACACCTAAACATAATTACATACGCTTGAGGTTTGGCCATCATACTTGTAGTCACCAAACCTTTCCTTTGACAGTTGGTTAGCACAAAGGTTGAGTTGTCCTTTGGTCGGTCAAGGTCAATCCTAATGCTATCTATGGTTTAGTACTAAGCCAAAGCACTCATGAACCTTAAAATTAGTGATAGAATAGCTGGGTCTATCTAGAGGCTCATTCGAGTTAGCACTCAATCCATCCATTATAGTTCATAGTTGGTGCATTACCGATCCATGATCAGATATCACCAATTCAAGATTCCTTTCCGATCACTAAGAATTAAATATAGAATGATGCATTTTTTGTCGAGAAGATGGTTACATTTAAATAAGTCGGATCGCCCATATATCGATGCATAACCTGGTGGAATCACTCGCGGCCGAGGCACCATGATCAGTCAGATCAACCCATGACCATCCATCAATCCAAAATCATCGTGTGACCAATTCTCATGATCAAAACATCATTTTATGAGCTAGTGATCCGATCCCACCGATATGGTTAATAGATAATTTAAGTTGATACCTCGACCAATTATTGGTTGGTCGGTTGGTCAAGTGGACCATGACCGATCTTTGATCCCTAAGCGACCGAACTAATTGATCCCATGGCCAATGGCCTATGGTTGATATATTCATGACCTTATGGCCGATCTTTACGAGGTTAAGATTGAGGATGTTACATTATAAGTCCCCTTTTTAATAAAAATGTGATGCATAGAATTGTTAATGTGGCGTCCCAATAGCACCACCTTCTATGTCGAAAGAATCATGAATACAAATTTCAACTAATTGATGAATTTCTAGAATGGATAACAAACAACCCATAAGTGAACTAAACAAGATTAGCAGCCGTAGCCATTCCTATGACATTCAATCTATATCTTTCATATGCTTTAACTATACATACCTGGCAAAATGATGATCTCAAAGTCCACCTACTAGCACATAATTTAAAGGTACAAGATAGAGAAAAGGGTGCTTTTATATCCTTCCATGAGATAACTATTTAGGTTACATGAGTTAGAGAAAACTCCTATGATGTTTTGAAGTGACAAAACTTATGTAAATTCTATTTTGAAGATTGCCGGACTTTTGTGTCAAAGTCTATATTACAATGATGGTCTGCCCACTCTAACGAATTCCAGACTAAATGCAAATGAAGAATGAAGACTTAGCTTTAGACTTAGGATTATCTTTTCTTTCTTCAAGGGTTCGGTTGTATAAGATATATATGGCTTTCTCGGTTGGAAATATCACCTACGAGATTGGTTATCTTTATTGGAATCAATTTAGATACATCAAATCATTTCAGAAGGCAAGTTAATTTGGAAAGAATCTACTTATGGAAACCAAGATCCTAATTGTATGGGCAAATAGGATTGACGGGCTTTCATCACAATCTTCAAATGGCTTGAGATCTCCTTGATTAATTCTATCCAACGGGTTGATTGAAAGAATTCATTTGGAAAGTGCCCAACTTGGTCGAGAAGACATGAAGGAGTATTTAAGGAGGCCTCTTGGTCATTCGATAAAGTCGTGAAAGAAGAATTCCAAAATCGAAGCTTCTCATTTACTCGTTATTCCTTACACTATGCTCAAATTTATACTCAAAAGAGAGAGACTTATACTATGACTTCGTGAGAGTAGTAGAGACTCTTCACCGAGAAGTCAAGATCACAAGATTGTAAATTCTCTTTTGATTCATAGTGGAAAACCAACTAGAAGGCTGTTAGTGCGGGAGAGTGGAAGTATGCTTAATCTAAGCTGAACCACTATAAATTATGTGTTTCTTTTCTCTTCCCCGAACTCCTTTACTTTACTTGTATCTCTATTTAATAGTTAAAGTCTAAACTCTTTCAAAGTCCGGTGTTTATGGACTTAGTTTCAAAAGCGAATATTCTTACTACTTCTTGCAAAAATTGTCTTTACATCTATTCACCCCCATCTAGGTGTTCATACTAAGCGCTTTCAATTGGTATGAGCCTGTGCTTATTTTATTGAATTTTTTACTTCTAAGCTAAAGATCTATTGAAGGTCGGAAAAAGCACCGGACCTCCTTACTTCGATGGAAATTAATACAATGTATATAAGAACAAGATGAAGGCATTTCTCAAATCCAGAGAGATCCTTTGGAGTGGATGTTGTTGAAAAAGGGATCAACCCTAAAGCAACATCAACTTCAGATGGGGAAAGAAGTTATTGGTCTTGACGAAATAACACAAGCCGAAATTACCAAGACGAGGCTCTTGATGTAAAAGCAATCTATTCTTTATACTGTGCCTTATCTCCCTTTGAGTATAATTGAATCTTAGCTTATGAAAGCTAAAGAAGTTTGGGACAAATTACATGTTACCTACGAAGGGTGACCATGTGAAGGAAACTAAAATAAACATTATGCTTGGGACAAGTATGAAGCCTTCAGAATGAAGCTTAGAGAATCTATTACTGATATGCTTAGATTGTAAATGGCTTGGCATACCAAGGTCAGCCAATTTCTAGGCCAATGAAAGTTGACGAACTACTGCGTGGTCTTTCGAAAGACTGGAATCATGTGAAGACTTCAATTAGAGAAACTCAGAGGATCATGCCTTGACTAGTTGATGAATTTATAGGCATGCTTCAATCATACGAAGAGGAACAAATAAATAATGAAGAAGATCCTAAAGGTAAGAAATCAATTGCGTTAAAGTCTAACATTGATTTTGATGAATGATTCAGATGATGATATGGACGATGAGGAGCCGGGTGCTTATGATTAAGAAATTGACTGAATAGAAAGGGAAGAAGATTCAACTGGAAGAAGCGAGCATGCAAACTCGTAAGAGACCATTGTAGGACAATGAAACTAGCAATGATGTTATATGCTTCGAGTGCAAGAAAAAAAGGGGCATATCATACCAAACCTGTCCTTTGTTGAAAAAGAAGAAAGGAAAATCTAAGAAGTAGAAAGGCTCTCAAAGCTAGAAACTTGAAGTGACATCGAGTGTGAGGAAAGTGAAGAAGAATATGCCAACATATGTTTGATGGCTTAATCATAATAAGACTCAAAATCAAAAACATACTGTTCGATTGACCTAGGACAAAGAAATTAAGGTCAATAACAAAATTCTTATTAAAGTCTCTAAGTATATAAATGAACTTTGCCTCGTCTTAAATCACTCTCTTAAAAGGATTTCAGACTAAAAATGGAGAATTCTAAACTTAGGGCGGGAAGTTTCACAGGAAAGAAAAGTTTGAAAAGTCTCGAATACAAGTTTTGATAATTTGAAAGAAAATTCTAATTCTCTTTTAAAGGAAAATGCTATTTTGAAAAGAGATATTTCAAATATTACAAAAATATTTTCAAAATGATCAAAAAAACTGGAGAAAATCGCTTTTAGCTCAAATACTCTATTTTAACAAATGTATGGGTATGACTTGAAAGCTGTTCCATTAATTGATTTTCCCAAAAAAGTAAAGAGAATTAAACAAAGACTTGTAAAGGGATTTTACAAAAATCACTTTCAAAAGTTTTGTAAAACCCTATTGGCGAAGTGCACTCGGATGTTTGAAGTGTGACTTAGAACATTCGGGGAGAGAGAATGTCCCAAAGGTTTGGAGACTAGTTAAGAAGGATGGTCAAATACTATCTTTAATACTAACTCCTCTTGGACCCAATAAAATATGGATACCAAAGAAAGTTTGAGTTTTTCTTTTGATCATAGGTCACTATTAAAAGAAAGATCAAATGGTATATGGATAGTGGCTATTCAAGGTAATAAAAGAGATTCAAGTTACTTCATAAAGCTTGTTAGACTAAATGGAGGAAAAGTTTCTTTTGGTGGAAATAATAAAGGAAAAATTGTAGGTTGTGGAACTGTTAAAATTGGAAGCCGGACTATCCACAATGCTTCTTTGGTGGAAGGTTTGAACTACAATCTACCGAGCATAAGTCAGGCTGCGATCACGGTTTCAAAATAAACTTCCAAGAAGGCATTTGTTTTGGAACGAGTTAAGACTTCTCTTAATTTTTTACTAGGCGAAGGCATGGCAACATATACCTTCTAGACGTAAACCTAGAAAGTTCTCAGTGCCTTATTTCTATTCAAGATAAAGCAAGTTTCTGGCATCAAAAGCTTGGTCATGTTAATATGAAGCAAATTGCTAAAGTTTCTTCTCACGGCTGGTTCGAGGCCTTTCCTAATCCAGCTTATCGAAATCTGAATTATGCATTCCCTGCGGCTTTGGAAAATAGGTCAAAAGTTCTTTTAATCCTGTAAATCAAGTTTCTACCCGATCGAGTTTTGCAGCTACTCCATATGAATCTTTTCGACCAACCAAAACTCGGAGTATTTGTGGGAAAGAAATATTACCTAGTAATTGTACATGATTACTCTCATTTCACTTGGGTATACTTTACAGCAAGTAAGTCTAAAAACCTTCTTTTATTTTCTCGAAGTTTGCCAAGAAGGTTCATAAAGAAAATGGTTATGCTATTTCTAGCATATGAACCGACCATAGAGGTGAGTTTGAAAATCATGACTTTGTGAAGTTCTGTGATGAATCTGGTTTTCAACATGTTTCTCTTCTCCATACACTCCAGAACAAATGGGGTTGTGGAAAGGAAAAACAAATCTTTACGGGGAGATGGCCAACTCTCTTGATAGAGAGCAAAATATCCTCTCAATTTTAGGCAAGAAGCAGTTTCTACTACCTACTATATTATCAACAGTATTTTTAGGCATATTTGTGGCACCGAAACACCCAGGCAAATTACATAGACACTTTGCTACACCTAATGAACACTAATTCGTCTCTAGAATAAGTGTCGCAATTCATAGACATTTCTTTTGAAAACAAAGTCCCGACAACTCATTAGTGGAAGTATAAATTAATATCGCCATCTTTTCCTCCAACAATCATGATACAATGGCACACCACTAAACATCATAAGAAAAGATAAAGTCACGACGCTTTTATTTACATATTTCCATGATGGGTTTCCTTTGGTCGGTACATCAAAAGAAAGGCCAAGACTTGTAGCTACACTCGCCATAACCCCAAAGAGAAACACTTTCGACCAACTATATCTATCATGCAAGATCCCCCATCGACGAGTGTTGGCTATCATCCCAAAAGTTTCAGCTCCTACTTCTCACATGCGGCCTCACACCCATCCCGGTGCATCGGGTGGTGGCAGCGGCAACATCCCACATCATCACTCATTCCGACGAACATGAATGGATATGAACTCCTCACGACGGGGCCTCGGCCAGGCCCACATCATACATCACTAAGGCGCGAACTCGAATAAATGTCAAACCAGGAATGGTGGGACGGTCAATCTCCACACACTCGGCCTCTACATCCGAAGGAAGGCTGTAAAGACGCCCTCGTGTGACACCCTCGACGGCCCCCGTCCGTTAGGGTCGTACGGTTCGCTTTTCCTTTTTCTTTCCCAAATAACAAGTCACTCCGATACCATTTCAGTGTAGCGGGTCCATACGACCATGGGGTTTACATTTTTTTTTTTTTTTTGATAGGTCCTTTGCGCAATCCATATATGGAAGCACATCCAACAAACTCCCTTCCCTATATTTTGAAAACAATGCACACTAACTAAACGTCTTATAAGTAAAAGCCGTACATTTTTATTTACTTAAATCAGATGGACATCATTCATCGGTACATCAAAATGCCATAGTCTTCTATATTCGGCTACACTCCAAAAGATGATCGATGTTTCCTCAAATAGTCATACACTTTAAGTCCATCGATCAGTGTCGGCGTCCAAAAGCTCCTTCCCTTGCTATCCTCCTCCTCACGGTCACATCCAACCGTTCAAACCATCTACTTAATCTGAAAATGTTGTCCCGAAAAGTCGGTGAGTACAAATTTCCACTTGCAGATAAAAGAATCCAATAACCACTCAATCATCATACAAATCATACATGCAATCAGGCAGCGTAACTTACCTTAAATATGCGTAATACTGTCATGCATCATCATGCCTTATCATCATGCATATCATATCATCATATGTCACCGTCATAATCATCATCATGGCATCATTATATCATACATGTCATCCTTATCATGACATCATCACATCACATATTATCATCGTCATCATGCATATCATCATGCATATCATACCATGGGTGATCATCATATCACATCACATATCATCATCGCTCGTCATGCATATCACCATGCATATCATACCATGGGTGATCATCATATCACATCACATATCATCATCATCATCATGCATATCATCATGCATATCATACCATGGGTGATCATCATATCACATCACATATCATCATCATCATCATCATCATGCATATCATCATGCATCTCATATATCATGGGTGATCATCATATCATATCACATATCATCATCATCATCATCATCATCATCATCATCATCATCATCATCATGCATATCATCATGCATATCATATATCATGGGTGATCATCATATCACATCGATATCATCATCATCATCATGCATATCATCATGCATGTCATATCATATCATAGGTGATCATCATATCACATCACATATCATCATCATCATCATATCATATCATAGGTGATCATTTTTCATCTTTTATCTTTAAGTTTGATCACCACATCACCCATTCTCATATCATCAATTTCATCATCCCTTCGGGCAAAGACCTCCGACGGGGTTCAAGCATTCCGGCCATCCATGGCCACAGGGCTTCGGCCCCCCACATTCCGGGCATCTCGCATCCCAACTAGCATCGCGAGGCATTCCCTTCGCGAAACCTCCGACGGGGCTTCGGCCTTACCCTTCTAGCCGTGCATCTCGCACCCCAATCCTAGCATCGCGAGTATTCCTTCGGGCAAAGACCTCCGACAAGGCTTCCGGAATTATGTACCGACATACCACCAGGCCTCCCCCTGGAATTACGTACCGACATACCACCAAGCATCCTGACACTCCCGGGGAATCTCCGGAATTACGCCTCTAGGCCACCGAGCATCATCGCCATCACAGCCACTTACTCACTTATCATTATCCACATTTATCATCCCTTTGATCACATTATTACATGGCATATGATTTCACACATGCATCACAATTCATGGTTATACATACACCAATGTCATATAACAATGCATAATAAATTCAATGGAATTCATAGCCAATAAAATAATCCCTTTTATTTTTATTATTTTATTATTATATTTATTTATTTTCATAAATAAATATTAAATTTTAATATCTATGATTTTCCCAAAATCATAATATTCAACAATCATTAAACAAACCAATAGGATGACAATTTCATACAAAATTCATGGCCAAATTGAATTTCACATAATTTCACAATTTCCACAAAATAGCACATGATATTCGGATAATAACCAGAATGCACAGTTTCCAAGTAAATTCGATTAAAATACACATATGGCCTCTAAAAATTACGAAATTTTACAGGGGTGATAGCCAAAGAAATTTTCGTACATTTTTCATGAAGAACTCTAAGTCAAATTTCTTTTTAGATTAATTTATACAACCCCACGAAACCTCTGGAACCACTACCGCGTCGTCCAGAATACACATCTCCGAAAATATTAAGATTTCACCCATCTATCCTCTTTCGTTTCCCCTGAAATTTGAGTATGTTATGTACCAAGGTGTCCTTTACAAGTTTCATGAAGAGATCTAGGTCAAATAACCAAATTATGGTCACCATTTAAGTCCATAAAGTCTCAGGTGTCTCAGAACACACCACCAGAACCATCGTCTCAAAGATCTAGCCGACTCACTAGGCTATACTTGTTCATTTCTCTTAAAATTTGAGTATGTTGTAGTTTAAGGTGTTACCACAACAACTTTCTGACGAAGAGATCGAAATCAGATTTTCATCACAAACCAACATGCAACCAAGGATCCAACAAAAGGTCAGTGAAAACTTCACAGATCTGGGGTCTCCGTAGAATAGGACTTGAACCCCTCATACCTCCATCATTTTCCACGAAATTTCAGTATGTTATACTACAAGATGTTAGCTACAACTTAAATGAAGACATCGAAGCCAAATCGAACTCAAACACACATGCAAGCTCGAACATGTCACTGACTTCCACAAACCGAGCAAGAACAGTCACATGGCTAGAAAATAACCAACCCTTACCTCGGTTTCTCTCACAAAATCACTCAAACCGAACATGCAAACCCACATGACACACATGCAAGAGAAGTCAGAGGACTCCACTTGCCTCTAGATCACACGAACAGCGGCACAAGGCGGACGAACCACAGCGGATGGACGGCGGCAGCTCCCTTCCTCTCTCGACGCACCCTCTTTCTCTCTCTCTCTCTCCCTTTCTCTCTTGGCCGAATGGCTAACCAGCCATTCTCTCTCCTTTTCCTTCCCTTTTATATTGCATGTATCCCCTCTTTGCATGGGGACACTTGTCCTTAAGAGGACAAGTGTCTCCTTCGCGAAGACACTTGGAGGCCATGCGGCTACCCCCTCCATGCGACAATGACGGGCTTATGGCCCTCTTTAGGCCCATCTCACTTGGGCTAAGAGCCCAAACTTAAATAGCCCAAGATAAGTCCATTTCACTTTTAATAATTTACCTTAAATCCCCATTTATATAAATGATAAGTTACGATTTCATATGGCCATAAAACTTGAAATCATAATTCCATAATCAATTTATAAAACACATGGCCAATGATAGGATTTTTTCTTTCTATCAAATGCTTGTCCATTAAAAGCTTATTATAAATCTTATTGCAAATTATGGATTAAATGGCCATAAAATAACAGTGGTACTTCCATCACTATTCATAGACTTTAATGTAACTAGAGATCATTATGAATTTTGGATGTCACACCTCATGACGGTGGGGAGTGGCATCACAATTTATCTGAAATGTTGATGCAGAAAATTAGTGACAATACTCAGTAGGTAAAGACAATAAACCACTCAATGCATCATGCAATACAATCATCATAATCATAGCATCACATGTCATTAAAGCATTCATGCACACAATTTACCTTGATATCATGCACATGTCATCATGCCTTATGTACATACATCATTCATATAGTCATCACCATCATGTAAATACAGCACCCATCGTCATGTATCCATGCACTCATCATCATCATATCACATGTATCATCATCATTATTGCATCCATGCACTCATCATCATCATCTCACATGTATCATCATCATTACCATTCATCCATGCACTCATCCATTATCATCATCATCTCATGTATCATCATCATTACCATGCATCCATGCACTCCTCCCATCATGTCATGCATATACCATCATGCATAATTCAATTTCAATTTCCCAATTTCATCTTTGCATTTGGGCCGCCATTTCTCTTTCCCGGGACCAATGTTTGCATCCCATTCATCACTCGCGCCCAATCCTGGCATCGCGAGAACCCTCCAGCACAATGCATGGGGCATCAAAGCACCACCTTTCAAGGCATTTGGTATCCCAAGCTGGCATCCGGGGACCCTCCGGCTGCATCCACCTGCGGGCAGCTAGCCGATACCCTTCTAGCTAGGCATCTCACACCCAAGCGGCATCGCGAGGCATCCTCGGCTCAATACTAGCCGAGCTTTCGGCTCTCCCACTCTCCGGCCATCTCGAAACTCCGAGGGACCCTTGACATCTGGCGTTTCGGGCCACCAGAGTAAGCCGACCACTTCTAGGTAAGCATTCCGACACTCGGGGCATCGTCGCTCGCACCTCAGCGGCCTTCTCACTTATCTCAATTCACATCTCCAATTATAGTTCAATTTTAACATGGCATGTAATGTGATGGAAATCAAGATCATTTTCATCCTTCGATTATATATGCATCTCCAATCATCGTCATACTTGCAGCAAGACACAACCATTCATAACAATACAATTCATGGAGTCCATACACTTTAGAATAGTCCATTTATCATGCCTTTTTTGAAGTTTACAAGAATTTCAGCTTGTACCATTTAGAAAACATTTAAATTAAATATCCATATGATTCTCCAAAAATCATGAAATCAGGACATGTGATAGACAAGACAAAAAGATAGCAATTTCATGAAGAACACGTGCTCAAAGATTTCACACAAGAAGATATAATCCCACAAATACAAGCATACGACAATTTCGGATAGAAACAGATTGCGCAGTTTTTGAAATAATTCGATTAAAATACCCGAATGAACCTCCGAAAATTATGAAATTTTTACCAGGTTATAGCTAAGACACTATAGTAGATTTTTTATGGAGACATCTAGGCCAGATTCGTTTTAGATAATTTTATACAGACGTCCGAAGCTCCTGATTCTAGCACCGAAACCTCCAGTATAGCTATCTCCGAAATATCAAGTTTTCACCCACTTTTTCTTCTTCGTTTTTCTCTGATATTTGGATATGTTTTGCTTCAGAGGTCCCCTACAACTTTCATCAAGGGATCTAAGTGAAATTTCCAAATATTAACCACCATATGGGTCCAAGAAGTCTCAGGTGTCAGTACCGTATTTCTAGATTTACCGTCTTCAAGGAGTTAGTCCATTCACTAGGCTAAACTTGCTCATTTACCTCAAATTTGAGTATGTTGAAGTATTTAGGATGTTCTCTACAAGTTTCATGAAGAAGTCAAAGATAATTTCTCAGTATAAAGCAACATACCACCCACAAAACTACCAAAAGGTCAGCAAAGCAGTTCCAGATCTAGTGTCTTCGTAGGAAGGGTTTCACCCCTTAAAACTCAGTCTTTTTGTCTCAAATTTTATTATGTTATACTTTGAGATGTTTTTACAAGTTTCATGAAGGCGTCAAAGTCAAAATCCTAACTCGAAACATGCATACAAGCCTCCACAAGTTTCTGGGTCGGGCGGTATACACACGAAATCAGCAAGCATCTTGAAGAACAAACCACATTTGCTTCGATTCCTTGCCTCTAAACATCCAAGAATTCAACCACACATGCAAGACACACATGCAAGAGTAGAATACGGATCCCAACTTGCCTCTAAGATCAAGCGGGACCTTTACGAGTAGCACGCAGCACACCACGAGGACGGGCGACGGGCGGAGACGGCTCCTTCTCCTCCTCTCTCGGCTTCCCTTTCTCTCTACCCACTCCCTCTCTCTCTCGCAATTCTCTCTCTCCTTTGGCTTGGCGAAAACCCCTTCAACCGGCCCACTCTCTCTTCCTTTATTTCCCCAAATTCCCATCATTCGCAATGATGGTTTGCCTCTCCACAAGCCAATGCATGAGACTCTTTTTGCCATATGCAAGCTCATACAAGATGGGCAGGGAGTATTGGGCCGATAAATGGGCCGGCCACTCCTCCCCTCCTTTGGTCGGCGGTGACCTCTTCATGGGCCTCAATGGGCCGGCCATTTGGCCACCAAGAGTCAAGCTATTGGGCTAACGCCCAAACCTAATTAAATCCTAAATTTTACCTTTAAACACTTTTAATTCTTTGTTATAGGTTTCAAATTTTAATTTTCACATGGCAAAATCTTGCAACATTTTATCTATAGGAATTTAGTCTATGAGGTGCATAACCAAGAATAATTATTCTCATTAATTGATCCTATAGTTCTAATTTGAAAAATTCATGAACACAAGCATATATCACTTAGTCTTAAGAAGACTAATGACTAAGCATAGACCCATAGGTAATTTCATTACCTAATTATGGGCTTTAATACACCTTAGAGCTTGTCTTGAATTTTTGGGATACAATATTCTAGAGAAAATGCCTCATAGAGTATATAAAGAAAAGAAGCCGAATGTTTCCTATTTTTTCATGTCTTGCCAGGCGTAAATGTTTTATTTTGAAGAATGTGAATGATCGATCTGGATAGTTGAGGAAAAATCAGAGAGAGGAATCTTTCTTGGCTATTCGACTTCAAACAAAAACTACGAGTCTTTAACAAAGAAGGCTCAATTCGTGGAAGAATCTATGAACTTCAAAATTTTAGGATTATGTGTGGAATCAACCAAATCGGACTCAGCTTGAAGAGTCTAAACTAGTTCAAACTTAACAAGTCTATTTCCCCCGAAGAGGTTCGAGACTTCTAGAAAGACAGCAACAAGTAGATCGAGAAAGATTCAAATGAAGTAGAGGATCAACAGATTCTCGGACAAATAACAGCGGAAGCACAAGTCAAGTCATCCAAAAGAACTCATCATTAGCAACATTGATAAAGGAATTCACACCAGATCCAAAGGAACAGAAGAGTCCAGTGCTCTAGCACTCAGTCCTGAAATAGAACCAAAAGGAGTAGATGAAGCATTGTCTCGATGAAAGCTAGATAGAAGCTATGCAAAAGAACTCGAGCAATTCAGCATCAACGATGTATGAGGAGTTGATTCCAAACCCAAAGGCAAATGCATGATTGGAACGAAATGGATTTTCAAGAACAAGATGAATGAGAAAGGAAAAGTGATGAGAAACAAAGCAAGACTTGTGACGAAAGGATATACACGAGAATAAGGGATAGACTATGACGAGACATTTGCATCGATAGCAGGGTTAGAAGCAATTAGATCATTACTTGTTTTTGCTTGTTATAAAAATTTCAGGTTATTCCAAATGGATGTGAAAAAGTGTGTTCTTAAATGGATTCATACAAGAAGAAGTCTATGTAGAATAACCACCAAGATTTGAAGATCCAAGAAAACCGACTCGGTTTCAGTGAAAAAAGGCCTTGTATGGTGAAGCATGCACCTCGAGCTTGGTATGAAAGGTTGAGTAAGTTTTTAACTCGAGTGGTTTTGAAAAAGGAAAGGTTGATACTACTTTGTTCATAAAAGAGAAGGGACGGATTTTCTGTTAGTACAAATTTTTGTATATGATATTATCTTTGGTTATCCTAACGAAAATCTCTGCAAGAAATTTCAAAATCTATGCAAGATGAATTCAAAATTGTAAAAGCTAGTACGAGCACCTAAATGGGGTGAATAGAAATAAACAAATTTTGCGGAGTAAGGTATATAATTTTTCTTTTAAACCAACTCGTTTTTAACAATAGATTATGAAAAGAAATTGAACTCTAATAATCAAATAGAATTACGATCAAAATAAAAGAGCTTAGGGAAGAGAATAAAAACACAATGTTTATAGTTGTTCGGCTTAATACAAGCCTACGTCCACTCTTCATACCGACAACCCACCGGCTAGATTTCACTAACAATCAAAAGAGTTGTTACAGTATTGCTCTTCCTGATTCCATGTAGAGAGACTCTACTACACTTCCTCAAGGTCTCACGAAGTATAAACTCTCTTTTGAGTACAAGTTTTTGCTCAACAATTGAATTGACAAATAACAAGGAGCTTTAGACTTTGGAATTCTTCTATCACACACACACTTGAATAACTTGGAACATCTTCCTTATATACTCCTCCATGCCTTCATACCCGTTGGCACTTACCAAAGGAGTTCTTCCAATCTACCCGTTGGACGAATCAATTAGGAAGATTTCGAGTTATTTAAGGAATATGATGATAGCCCACCAATCATGCTCGCCCATACAATCAGGATCTAGGTTTCCATAAGTAGAACCTTCTAAGTATGCTTCTTCAATCAACGGATCTTAATTACCCGAATTGAAATTAAAATGAATAATAGATTACAAGATGCTATATATCCAGCGAGAGATCTTCTTGATCGATAGAATCAAATCCTTAACAAGATACTCGGTTATGGATAAGTCTTCTTCGACAGTCTAGAAACTCAATGATGATAGACTTTGAATCTTGAGTCTGCGGTCCAAATGTCTTTTAGACTTTGACTAAAGTCGCAAGTCTTCGAGACTAGATTGATGGAAACGATTTCTCGGCAAAACACACAAGGAAGTTTTCTCCAACAATCTCCCTTTTTTATGGTGACAAAACTTTTATATAGATTTGGATATTTTGACTTGCAAAACAATACTCAAGCAAACATGGATATCTCACAAAAGATAATTGACTTAGTAAAGACAATAAGAAATCTGCATCCACGAAATAAGTTAGTCCTATAAATAAATAACTATCTTTACCATGAAATACCAATAGTGCTTAAAATAAACAAACGATCAATCAATCCAAATCCAAATCCAGTCACAACCAAACAAAAGTATAAAGTCATTCAAAAAGTAAGGTCAAACGAGAGTAAGTCTCAAATACACTTCTCCCCCTTTTTGTCAGGCATTAAAAGGTAGAGATAAAAAGATAATGGAATTATGGCTGC